>CM038792.1:62495722-62965351 GCA_021764765.1 Vicia sativa
ATTCGCCTAAAGAAAGAGTGGCCACAAGGCTGCCCTATAGCTTCTCGGTTAGATTCACACACGATTAAATGCGGCCAATCCTCAAACCATCATCGAAACCAAAACAAAATATATTTTTTACTCACGAACTTCAAACCGAAATTAAAAAAATGAGAAAAGATGCAATATCTTAATGGTTTCTCGGCTAAATCGTACGCGGATAAACGCGGCATCAATATCAAGCCATCATCGAAACCACTTCTAAATATCGTTCAACCATAATCTCTACTCGAAATTAAAAAGAGAATAACTAAATACGCGGTGTTTCAAAATGTTTCTCGACTAGATTTACACGCGAATTAACACGGCAGCATCATTTAGCCTTCATCGAAACTAAAACCAAAATTTCCATCTATTATTCACAATAAAAGATCGACAAAATGCAATCGAAATTAAAATGAGAGAATACAATATCTCAAGGGTTTCTCGGTTAAATCTTACGCAAATAAATGCGACATCGATATCAAACCGTCATTGAAACCGATACGGAATCCTCTTATCAAATCCAAACGAAATTAAAGATAAATGAGAATAACATAATACACGGTGCCACAATGGTTTCTCAGTTCGAATTACACGCGAGTAACGCGGCTAATCATAAAAACCTTCATTGAAACCGAACATGGACACCTTCGCTGCAAATTCATTGAAATTTAAGCGTGCCTAAACATGGTGTTGACACCCACACAAACAAAACAGCACCGGCGTATAGTATAAAATCAATTCAGACTTGATAAAATAGAACTTCGATGCCACAATCCCAATGAAATTTTGAACCGAAAAATTCAAATCAAATATTGATACACATTAGACTTGTATTAACATTTTTCCAAAGATTTTATTAGAATAATTATTCTAAACTTAAGGACGAAACAAGCTTGGTAATGTCAACAACCTTATTCCTCTTAAACTGACACAAACAGAGCAAGTAAAAGAAAAACCAATTTTATTACAAATTTAAACGGCATAACGGTTGTAACTTGTAAACACAACATATCAACCATTATCAAATACTTTGATAACAAGAGAAAATGATCAGCACCCTGTTCTTTACAAACAACTTATCAAAAATTATCATGCTGTTATCAAAGGGTTAACTCATGGCAGCAAGATCAAATTCACAGAATCAAACAACAATATTTCACAGCATATCAGATATGTATAAGGGCACGAAATGACTCGAAATCTTACCGAAGAAGCTGAAAACATGATGATGACGAGTGAACCGAATCTGAGCTGGTGCAAGGCGGATGTCTGCTGCTTGCGGAATCAGTGAAGCCGCGATAGAACGAAACGGAGGAGTATGAAGGCTGGCTGTTGTTGCGTTGTTGTTGCAGGACAGAGGCGGCTGCGAGATACGACGGTTGTTGGTGATAGTTGGGACAGAGGCGACACTGTGTGGGCGGTGTAAACGGAAGGTTGACGGCGAGGGTTGTGAGGAAAACGATGGGGGTTAATGGTGAGGATGATGAGAGCAAGGTTGTTGTTCTGTGAAGAGGGTTTGTGTTACGGCGAGGAACGGAGGCGTTGATGTTGTTTGGAGGAAGAAACAGGGGGTATGGCGAGGGTGTATGCGATAGTGACGGTGAAGAACAGAGATGGTTGTGAAAACGGGATTGACGGAGGAAAATGGATGAAACAGAGGGGAGTTTTGTAACGGGATGGGGGCTGTCACCGGTGAGGGTTATGAAAATGGCAGCGAGTGATTGAAAATGGAGGGATGTCGCGGTGGCTATGAGGAGATGGGGTCAGAGTGACGAAGAAGATGAGTGTCCTTTTTTTATAATTTTTGTTTTTATTTTCTGCCTCCGTTTTAATTTTTCCTTTTTGGTCTCCTCTATCTTTTCAAACTAGCCTCCTCTTTCCGTTACTAACTTTGGCTTCCTCTACTGTAGCTTAGTAACATAATATATACAGTAAAAAATTAGGTTTTTTACAGTATTTTTTCAAATGCTAAAATTACCCTTTTCATAAAATGGGCCTAAAAAATGGAACTGGTTAAAAATAAAAAGCCCAATAGTATTTTTTTGTTTGATTTTTAGAGATAAAAATTATACACCTAAAATTGTTAAAAATGATAAAAGTTCGGACAATAAATTATCCGAAAAATAATATGAACACATTAAAATAAACTACGAGTCTTGTAAATTAAAGAAAAATTATTGAAATGGTTAAAATTAAAATAAAATGATAATAAAGAATACCCGATTTTAAAATACTTACAGTTAAATACGAGTCTTCAAACTGTATCGAAAAATTAGGGAGAACACATTTTCATGATCTACGCGACACGTAGATTCATAAAGCAGTGAGTAAAAAATGAAAACTTGAAATATTTTCTCCGCTAATTTTCGCACAGTATCGAAACATTTTTAACAGTCTGTCTACAAAACCGAAATATTGATATCATCGACATATAAATAATTTGAAACAATGCAACAAAAAGGCAGAGAGGTAAAAATGCATGAAGTAAGATAACAGGTAATTTATAATTAAAAATGATGCAAATATCGATTTAAACTGACTTTTGGTCAATTTAAATACGACGTAATGATGTGAATGCAATGAGTGAATGACTGTTTTTTTTTATAAACAAAATGCGAGTAGAAAAATAGCAGGGTAAAATTTGGGGTGCAACAAACGGGAAAATAGTCAAACACCTATAATCGTCGCGAAAACCATTCTTGATTACCGGCATAATTTATAAACATCAACTTCAAAATCGGATATTTCATATATGCCTTAAATTGACTAAAACACAATCCGGGTTTATTGACCGTAAATTAGCCTATTTCGGGTTGTTAAGTAAAAACTCATAATTTCGAAAAACTAACTTCACCACTACGTTCTACTCATCAAACTTAGCTAGCACGTCAATTTTCGTTGAATTCGGAGCAACTTGCTCCGTCGTCGAATTTATCGAAATCGGAAAATCGGAACATAATCGGGTTCTAAATTTAATCGGCTATCTTTTCCCCTAATTATATTTTATAGATACCAAAGATTACTATGTGGTATTGGAATTTTTGAAGAAAACAGAAGCTAAATGCAAAGGAAAATTATGCAGGGAAATTGACAGAAAAACACACATTACAGAAAAATGGGAAAAACAACAATTTTCCGTTTTCTCTTCTCCACATGGGGACGGACGTCCCACTCATCATAGGGAAAGGGAGGCGGGTGCCTCAACCTTGTGGAGGTGGGCGCCTCCACCCCCCACTTAAGCCATCCAAATTTCCTTTCCTTTCCCTGCGTTTTGCATAAGTTACAGTTTTCTTAATTTTTCTGTTTTTCTTATTTTACTGTTAGTTTTTCATTTTCATTTCTATTTCTTTCTATAAACCCAACACTACAACACTAAGATAACACCCATAATTTCTATACCAAATTCAAATCTTCTAAACCCTTCAACAATCACCCAACACAACTCCATAACTATCTATCAATTGTTCTCCCAATTCAAGCTAAATCCATCAAACCCTAACTAAATGAAATGGAAATCAAACCCCTTACCTCTAGCTTGGATGATCCATGGTGATGTTACAAACCCAACCTCAAGCTCTTGCTCAAGATCTTCCTCATCTTCTCCTCTTGTTCTTCTTCTCCCAAAACCCCTTCTTTTCCTCTCTAGTTTCTATTTTTGGTTTTGTGTTCACAATGGAAGGAAAAGGAGAAGAAAATGGTTTTTATAACTTGTTTTCTTACTAGCTTCCAAATTCTCATGTTTGGTTTTTGGTATAATGGAATGGAAGGAAAATGAGGAGAAATGGTTCTTATAATGGTATTTTCCTTACTAGTAAGCCAAGGGTGAAAAACCCAATTTTAACAATTAATCCTCACACTCCTAACCAATTATATCATTAATATAATTAATTCAATCAATTAAAATAATTCCGGGGAATTAAATATCGGATCCGAATAATATTTTTCTGAACCGAACGGAATAACACCCGGACAAAACACAACGTCGCCAGATAAATTAATAGATATATTAATTAATATGAATATTCCCGTCGCAAGACAAATATTGATCAGTAATTCGAAAATATTAATATAATATAATATTAATTAAAAACGGGCGTTACAACTCTCCCCCACTTATAAACTTTTCGTCCTCGAAATTTCGACCAAAACGAACAATTCAGGACATGCCTACACATTCGTCCACTCAATCCTCGCGTCAATTAAACAACATATACAATACACCTATCACAAGGGCATCTCCCTAACCAAAACATCCAAACAAGAACAACCATGTCGAGATGCAAAGCCCATACAATGCACTCGAAAACCAACTAACAACTCAACAACCAAACAATCCACAGACACACTGGTTCACTCGAGAACTAATCAAACAAGATCGCTACTATCCTAACGTCTCAACCATGGAATTAGTCACACACTCGAACCGACACCTCGGAAACGAGTCACCAAAGATGGAAACATAAAGTCCTACGACACAACACCGACATCATCGCTAAAATGAAAACAACAAAATGGTTGTACAAACCAAAACTCAAACAATCAGAAAAAGATAGAACCACGCGTGCTACACAACCACGAAAAAGATGCCTTCACTCACGCATAAGCATGAACTCAAGAATTACACTTGCATTTACCGCTCTCATCCCAGCCAACCACAAGGTCACATCATCCTTGTAGATTACCAACGTACAACCCTTGAACAATAACAAGTTACACAAACGTAACAGAACAATGATACACCACTCATTCTAGGGCTTATGCTGACGACTTGCGACCATAACTCACTAGTCCAAATCCAACAATCTTGCATACTCGCTAACAATTCAATGCTCAAACTTTAAACCATGGTGCTTCACTTCTATGCATAAGATGCCAACCGTAAAACAACTTGGTTAAACCTCAACTTTACAATCACTCAAAATGGATACGTTCAAGCGTACACCTATCAGGACACCTCGCAACATCAGCTTCATCAACTCGGAAGAATCACTCTTTCATTCTCGATTGATTAATGTCCATTGGCCCTCTAAATACACGACATAGATTGACCTTTTCAAAAATTGTCCAACTATTCACTTGTGGAACTTCGACGTATACACTTGACTTCAACGAAGTCATCCCTTATAACAATTCAATTCCCAAAGTATATATAAGTAATCACTATCCTTGCACCGTCGCAACGATCAATACACAGGCTTCTTATTCGAAACACCTTTCACAACTTTCAATCTTCCAAAGTGGTAACTCAAACCAAAGCACTCTCTCATGACTTCTACCCATCACCGTCGTCTCATACTACTGAAATTACAAAACAGGTTGAACTTAGAACCATAACATAAACTTTATGGAATCCAACACGAACACCGTCGCGGTCGACTTTAGTCACAAATAGAGCACTTCCTTTATAACACATCAATCATCTCAAGGTACCCGTGGCTACCAACCCGTCACAAAATTCTTTACCGTCAAGACTTATCTTAGTCGTAATCTAATAATCTGCCACGGCTATTAGTACTCAACAAAATCCACATGTTGGTAGTGAACAAATCCTTAATAACCTTCTGGACTTAATCTCAACAATTGTTCCAAAACAAACATGCAACCTTCTTCAACATAATAAATCCCAAATCAGACATACTTGGGTTATCCGCGACATCAACGTACTAAACTCAGCACCATGCAAAGTCTCTTTATAGATCGTACTCAAACTTGAATTGTCTTCAACAATTCCAATCTTCTCCTCGTCAACATCTTCACCTCTAAAATTTCAAATGAGCACAACCGCATCAAACTCTAACTCACGCGTTCGACAATTTTTCCTTATGAAAATCAAATCGTTCCAAGGTAGCAATACACTTTTCCAACTCTATGTCGAAATACCTCTTAAGTCCAAAATGAAATATCACAATACACCACGCAAGGTTCTTCAGTACTAAACAAAACCAAAATCAAAACATTCGCTAAACTTTCCACTGGCTTAAACAAATTCGCTTCCCACTGCAAAGTCCAAATAGTGACTCAACCTTCTCAAATCAAAGTACCCACTATCGATACCAACTTATAAAAAGATCATCCATCAAACTCACAAAACTAACCACCCAAAACAAATGAACTTTTAAGCTCAGAAATAACCCCTTGAAGTCTTCTATAAGATACAAAATAAATCTTCACGGAATTGTCCAAAATGCCTCCGTCTAAATCACTTACTTAAAGCACTCTCGTCTAACAATTTAAAATCCTATCTTTAGAATACTCGACATGCACCAGTGCAACTTCACTACTGATAACGCAACACTCGGATGCTTGCCACAATCCCTTAACTTGATGTGAACTAATTAATATCTATCAACACGAAATAACTCTTACAGCTACTCACGAGAGTACTGTTCGAACATTCCAAAATCATACCTGACGCATTAGTTACACTAATGACTTCAACAAATACTCGCCAGAATCTTACACTATCTTGAAAAGCATTGTCTAAACATCTTCAGTTCTCATACTAACCCGTAGACAGCCAGACTTCGCATCGATCCCACTAAACACAAAACTCTAAATGACTGGCTCATCCAAATTTCAATCCTCAGAAGTAGATACTTGTCCTCAACATCCACTTCGTTCCTTGACTGCAAACAACACACCAACTCGGGTAACTTTGGCTCTTCTCGAACAACACAACGGTAGCACTCCACGGTGACCCGCTCGAATAAACCAACTCTGCTCAAACCAATCCTCAAGTGGACTCTTTAACTCCAATCTAGAAGCAAACGTCACTTAAGGATACTTCGAATCACCACTAGTTCCAGAAACTAAATCCATCAAAATTTCACTTCGCACTACGGCGGTAATTCACTCACATCTTCACAATACACTTCAGAAGAATCACAACAAGAAGCTCGCTTGCCAAAATCTTGTTCCTCGCCAAAATCCAAATTCGCCCACAACTCAAGTAACCATGCATCATCTTGTGCCACACATCTGCTTCATACACTATTAAGCTGGAAAGACAAGTCTATCCCGACCAACACAATTCCTGACTACTATCAACAAGAGATTAAGGATGATCAGTCCCTCAATTTGTCAATAGACAGTCGACAATCATGATGGTGACATAAACCATCTTTACTAAACTACAACAGCGTGTTCAAACTTACACTTCAAGCTACTAAAGCGTAACACTGCTTGAGGCTCCAACTCCCAGCCACAAGCGCCACCAAGAAGTAAAACTTCTCCCTCACTTGTTTCAAACTCATCTCTGCAGACAAACAATTTAAAACAAACAGGTACCGACAGTGTTTCACACACATGTCGCATACAACAGGATTAAACACACTAATAACTTGGTCGACAGACCGTCCTGCTCTGATACAACTAATGTAACACCCCAAATCTACCCAAAGTTTAATATGCAAAAATCAGAGTAATTTTAAAATTCCATAAATTAAATACTAAGGCGTCACACCAACAAAAACAACTCACTTAAAACGGTTTGCTTTAAAGTGTAAATCTCAGACACATAGCATCGACGGAAAACATAAGGTGATTCATAAAAATCAAAACATCTTCTTTATTAAACTTCCTTAACCAATCATATTTTCATAAAGTATAATTCTTATTTACAAAAGGGAAGCAACAAAAGAACAACAACAATGACAACATAAATATCCCCGAGGTGCTACGTGTCGGGCGACAAACCACGACTAACAACACTATAAACTCCGTCTTCATAACCTGCGTTACCAATATATAGGTAGGAAACAAGTAAAGGGTGAGATACTCCAAAACATATAATTGAAGGCATGATAATATATATATATATATATATATATATATATATATATATATATATAGTTTTGGAATTATAAAGGGTATAGATTAACAAGTATAATTCCAACACATAATCAAAACTCACTTACTTTACTCGTCATCCTAATGTATATAATCTACACTATATCACCATAACCTTATCGGCATAAAACGTCGCAACAACACATAAACGTTCATCACCACGAAATTATCACAACAACCATCAACAACGACATCAAGCAACAATATCAAACAATGTTAATCACATAAGCAACATAAATAACATCATTTCCAATTGGCTAAAGCCCATCATCGCTTTGCATAATTAGGGACACAAGGCATAAAGCCCATCTTCGCTCGGCATAAAAGCCATCATCGCTTGGCATAAAAGCCTCTTCGCTTGGCATAAAAGCCTCTTCGCTTATGCAATGTATGTGACTCGACAATAAAACAACACAACACAAACACACCATCATCGCTCGTCAAAATTGGCATAAAGCCCACATCGCTATAATTTATCCACATCAAGATAAATATATCATCGCATCATATTTGCATTATGCAAAACATCACTAATAATTCATCATCATCAAAATCATGCATTCACAAATCGGAAGCATTTATTAACAACATCAATATAAGCATCATGTACAAAGACATATATCGTCACATCGCATAATAATAAGTATTCATTAAATAATACACCGTCGCAAATCTTACGTTTATTCACACCGCATCATTATTAATTACTTCACTAAATTCCGAAAACGGGAAAATAGTCAAACACCTATAATCGTCGCGAAAACCATTCTTGATTACCGGCATAATTTATAAACATCAACTTCAAAATCGGATATTTCATATATGCCTTAAATTGACTAAAACACAATCCGGGTTTATTGACCGTAAATTAGCCTATTTCGGGTTGTTAAGTAAAAACTCATAATTTCGAAAAACTAACTTCACCACTACGTTCTACTCATCAAACTTAGCTAGCACGTCAATTTTCGTTGAATTCGGAGCAACTTGCTCCGTCGTCGAATTTACCGAAATCGGAAAATCGGAACATAATCGGGTTCTAAATTTAATCGGCTATCTTTTCCCCTAATTATATTTTATAGATACCAAAGATTACTATGTGGTATTTGAATTTTTGAAGAAAACAGAAGCTAAATGCAAAGGAAAATTATGCAGGGAAATTGACAGAAAAACAGAAAAACACACATTACAGAAAAATGGGAAAAACAGCAATTTTCCGTTTTCTCTTCTCCACATGGGGACGGACGTCCCACTCATCATAGGGCAAGGGAGGCGGGTGCCTCAACCTTGTGGAGGTGGGTGTGACACCCCGATTTAATTCAAAAATTAAATAAATAGGAATTTAATTTTTTAATTAATTAAAGGCTTGATTATTTATATTTTCGTAATTAATGAGATTATTTAAAAGAAAAGAAGAGATGGAGGTGTGAGGTGTAATTAGGGGTGTGAGGAGTAAATTACTCTACTCTTACTAATTACCACTTATTTTATTTTATTGGAATAAATAAAGGATTATTAGAAGGAATATAAAAAGGAAAAGAAAGGAAAATAGGTCTTTTTGGAGAAAAGTCATTATACGTAGAATTGGAGAAGAGAAGAGAAGAGAGGAAAAGCCGTCGCCGAAGAAATCAAGAATCATCGCGAGGTAAGGGGTGATTTCTTTCGGTTAACATGTCTTATGGGTTTTGGGAATCAAATGGATAATTGGGTATGTTAGGAAGGTTGAATTTTGATGATTATAAGTTATAGAGTAAAACCTATTTTGTGTCGGTGTTTGGAATTAGGATCGTTAATATGTCAAATAAATAGTAAGGATGAATAAACTATGTTGTTTGATGTTACAATGGTGTGAAATGATGATAATTTGGTGTTCCTAATGTCCCAATTCGTATTAGAAAGTTTAGAAATGATAATGGATGCAAAATGCTATCAAAAGTAGCAGAAAATGTTGTTATAGGTCGTGGGAACCGGTTCCCTGTGGGGAGGAACCGAGTTCCCAGTGTTATTTTTCAAAAACTGGAAGTTTTGCACTCAGGAACCGGTTCCTGTATAGGTAGGAACCGGGTTCCCATACAAAAACCAGGGAGCGAGATTTTGAAAACTTTCAGGAACCGGTTCCTGTATAGGTAGGAACCGGGTTCCATGTGTATTTTTCCAAAACTTCTAAAACTTCAAAAATTCATATTTTCTAAACCGTAACTCCGATTCGAGTGCCGTTTTCGGCATTATTTCTTAAATTTCAAATACTATCTTTTAAAAAGGGAAAAATATTATTTTGGCTAAAATTATTTTAAAAGAGTCGAGCTTCCAATTTTTGAAAAAGTGATTAGTTAAGGATAATGGGAAACTATTACGAATGGTCTGAGTTACCGGATGAGTTATTAATGCTTACAATGTTGTATCTTGATATTCATTGTGATTGAATGTGATACGTTGGTGAATTGGCATTATGTGGTTTATATTGATATCATGATCTGAGAATTAATGTTGCATGCTTTTATGATGCATGCATAATCATTTCTTGATTTGGTTCATTCCCATTGTGCGAAAACGAACTGGCTGAGCCAATAGACTTACCCGGAGATTGAGGTAGTGAGGCTGGATTCTTGACCCAGTGGCTATGGGCGAATCATGGATTTACACTGTCTTTCCACATGTAAACGGAGCAGTGGGTGAACTCGGTTCACGTTTTGGTACCACATGCATAGAGTCTGCATTGCATATGGGATTGTAACATGCTAGGATGGATTCCAGTGTTGCAATTTCCATTGTTTGTTATATACATGTTCATTGTGTGAACTGCCTTGTGAATTGATTAAGATTTGTGTTTGATTAATGGATTAATGTAACCGTTTATTCTGTTGTATTCTAAAAACGTATAATGCATGTTATATTGAATTGAAATCTCACCCTTACTCAACAATTTCAGATCCGAAGTGATTAGCTGCATTGGAGTTGGTGAGGATAGCTCTAGCATTGAGTCAGTTAGTTAATCCGCGTGTCAGTGTCGTGCTCTGGTAGATGTAACACTGGGGAAACGTTTGTTCGAAATTCTTTAATGGAATTCCTTAATGTTTTGAATCATGTTTTGGTTAATATCTTGGAATACTATGAATGATGTATTCGGAATTTTGGTTATGTTTCATTTCCGCTGTTAAACATAACTTTTGCATTATTTACTTAATAAATCTTCTTCAGTGAAAGCATGACAACTGTATTGATTGATTTTAAATTATTTAAATTGTGACACCTCTTGGATTGTGGTTAAATACTCTGATTATTATTTATGAAACGCGGGTAAATAGAAGAGGGTGTTACAATAGTGGTATCAGAGCATAGTCGGTCTTGTCTTAGTGTCGTTATCCCTTTTAGTATGCGACTAGTGTAAATAACACTGTCGATACTTGTGTGCTGATGTAGATTATTTTGTAATGTTACAGAACAATGGCTGGAAGAGGTAACGGAAGGAATGATGATGCTATTGCTGAGGCTTTGGGAATGTTAGTTGGAGTGCTCGGAGGGAATCAACAGGGAGCTGCGATTGGTGCTGACAGACAATTGGGGAATTTTCAGAGGAATAATCCTCCATTGTTCAAGGGCACGCATGATCCCGAGGGTGCTCAGAAGTGGTTGAAGGAGATTGAAAGGATCTTCAGAGTGATTGATTGTGTTGAGGGGAAGGTGAGGTATGGTCTTGACATCTTGGCGAAGAAGGCGTGGTGGTGGGTTGCTACCAGGATGAATTGGAAGAAGATGGAATTGCATTGACTTGGGGTGTTCGGAGAGCTTTTCGAGAAGGTACTTTCGAAGACATTCGGGTAAGAAAGAGATTGAGTTCGAACTCGAGCAAGGCAACAAGTCGTGGTGAGTATGCAACCAAGTTTCTTGAATTAGCAAAGTATTATGCTAATTACCCTAACGATGAGATGGAGAATTTTCCAAATGTATCAAGTTTGAGAATGGTGCGTGATGAAATCAAGCGGTGTCGTATATCAGCGCATTAGAAGGTTTCCTGATTTGGTTGACTGTAGTAGGATTCTGGAGGAAGATCTTGCTAGTACTAAGTCGAATGCTCAGAGTTATGTTGATCGTAAGCGCAAGAGACATATGGATCGTGGTAAGCCTTATGATAGAAATAATCAGAAATTTGGAGGTTGGAAGAAGCCTAGTGGGGGAGACTCTGGTTCTTCTGGTTCTTCCGTAAAGTGTTACAGATGTGGCGAATTGGGTCACCGACCTCCTGAATGCAAGAATGATGCGAGGAAGTGCAACAACTGTGGAAGATTTGGTCATTTAGCTGCTGAGTGTAGATCCATAAGGATAACTTGTTACAACTGTGGCGAAGAAGGACACACTCGTCCGCAGTGTACTAAACCAAAGAAAGAGCAAGCTGGTGGGAAGGTGTTCGCTTTGTCGGGATCAGATGTTAAGCCAGATGATCGGTTGATTAAAGGTACATGTTTTATTAATGGCATACCTTTAATAGCAATTATTGATACTGGAGCGACACATTCCTTTATTGCTTTGGATTGTGCTAAAATATTGAATCTGGAAATTTCTAATTTGGATGGAAGTATGGTTATTGACACTCCTGCGTCGGGTTCAGTGACTACTTCGTATGTTTGTAGGAATTGTCCCATTGTTATTTTTGATAGAGGGTTCGGTATGGATTTAGTGTGCCTACCCTTAGAACAACTTGATATTATCCTTAGAATGAACTGGTTGGTCTTCAACCAGGTTCATATCAATTGTTTTGAGAAGACGGTCATATTCCCTGAAGAGGATAAAGTTGATGACGTGACTATGTCAGTTAAGCAGATGAATTCAGCTGTTAGAGATGGTGCCGTGGTGTTTATGTTATATTCTTCGACGGAAGTGAAAGGGAAGGCTAAGAGTGGAGAACTACCTGTGGTTAGTGAATTTCCAGAGGTGTTTCCGGAAGATGTTAATGAGTTACCACCTGAAAGAGAAGTGGAGTTTGCTATAGATTTAATTCCTGGAACGAGTCCGGTGTCGATGGCGCCTTATCGCATGTCGGCATCTGTGTTGTCTGAGCTGAAGAAACAATTAGAAGAGTTATTGGAAAAGAAGTTTATTCGTCCAAGTATTTCGCCGTGGGGTGCTCTTGTATTGTTGGTTAAGAAGAAGGAAGGAACGATGAGACTGTGTGTTGACTACAGGCAGTTGAATAAAGTAACAATCAAGAATCGGTATCCATTGCCGAGGATTGATGATTTGATGGATCAGTTGGTCGGAGCTTGTGTATTTAGCAAAATTGATCTGAGGTTTGGATATCATCAAATTCGTGTTAAGGCGGGGGATATTCAGAAGACTGCATTTAGAACGAGGTATGGGCATTATGAATATTTTGTTATGTCATTTGGAGTTACTAATGCACCTGGTGTGTTTATGGAGTATATGAACAGGATATTTCATCCGTATCTTGACAAGTTTGTGGTGGTGTTTATTGACGACATCCTGATCTATTCAAAGAGTGATGAGGAGTATGCAAAGCATCTTAGAATTGTACTGGAATTGTTGAAGGAAAATAAACTTTATGCGAAGTTGTCAAAATGCGAGTTTTGGTTAAGCGAAGTGAGTTATCTTGGTCATGTGATTTCCAAGAATGGTATTGCTGTTGATCCTACAAAAGTAGAAGCGGTATCTCAGTGGGAAGCGCCGGAGAATGCTTCGGAGATTCGTAGTTTTCTTGGTCTTGCGGGTTACTACAGAAAATTCATTGAGGGATTTTCAAAGTTAGCGTTACCATTGACTAAGTTGACAAGAAAAGGTCAAGCGTTTATTTATTTGGGATGCAGATTGTGAGAAAGGATTCCAAGAATTGAAGAGGAGGTTGACTAGTGCTCCAATTCTGATTTTGCCGAATCTGGCAGAATCTTTCGTGGTGTATTGTGATGGCGTCCTTGATGGGTTTAGGAGGTTTTTTGATGCAAGATAGGCAGGTTGTGGCTTATGCTTCAAGACAGTTGAAGATTCATGAAAGGAATTATCCGACTCATGATTTAGAGTTGGCGGTTGTTGTGTTTGTGTTGAAATTGTGGAGGCATTATCTGTATGGTTCACGGTTTGAAGTGTTCAGTGATCATAAGAGCCTGAAGTATCTCTTTGATCAGAAAGAGTTGAATATGAGGCAGAGAAGATGGTTAAAATTTCTCAAGGATTATGATTTCGGTTTGAATTACCATCCTGGTAAGGCAAACGTTGTGGCAGATGCATTGAGCAGGAAGTCCTTGCATATGTCGATGTTAATGGTTCGTGAATTGGATTTAGTGGAACAATTCAGAGACTTGAGTTTGGTATGTGAAACTACTCCGAATAGTGTGAAATTGGGCATGTTAAAGCTGATTAGTGGTATTTTGGAAGAGATTCGAAATGGGCAGAAATCTGATGTTGGTTTGGTGGATAAGCTGACGTTGATTAACCAAGGTCAAGGAGGTGAGTTCCGAATTGACGAGAATGGCGTTATGAGATTTGGTAATAGAGTGTGGGTTCCGGATGTTGCGGAGATTAGAAAAAGTATCTTGGAAGAAGGACACCGTAGTGGATTAAGTATTCATCCTGGTGCTACTAAGATGTATCATGATTTGAAGAAATTATTTTGGTGGCCTGGAATGAAAAAGGAAATTGCCGAGTTTGTGTATGCATGTTTGGTTTGTCAGAAATCAAAGATTGAACATCAGAAGCCGTCGGGATTGTTGGAACCGTTGTTTGTACCGGAATGGAAATGGGATGGCATTTCTATGGATTTTGTGTCTGGTTTGCCGAGGACAACAAAGAACTGTGATTCTATTTGGGTTATTGTCGACCGATTGACGAAGTCTGCTCACTTTATTCCGATCAGAATGGATTATTCGATGGAGAGGCTAACAGAATTGTATGTTGAGAAGATTGTAAGTTTGCATGGTATTCCCGTCTAGCATTGTGTCGGATAGAGATCCGAGGTTTACTTCTAAGTTCTGGACAGGATTGCAGGAAGCTCTGGGTACTAAGTTACGATTGAGTTCCGCATACCATCCGCAGACAGATGGTCAGACGGAGAGGACGATTCAGTCGTTAGAGGACTTGTTGAGAGCTTGTGTGCTAGAAAAAGGTGGAGCTTGGGATAGCTATTTGTCGTTGATAGAATTTACCTACAACAATAGTTTTCATTCGAGCATCGGTAATGGCACCGTTTGAGGCATTGTATGGTAGGAGATGTCGGACACCGTTGTGTTGGTATGAATCTGGAGAAAGTGTTGTGATTGGACCAGAAATTGTTCAACAAACTTCAGAAAAGATTAAGATGATTCAGGAGAAGATGAGGACTTCTCAGAGTCGTCAGAAAAGTTATCATGATAAGAGGAGGAAATATTTTGAGTTTAATGAAGGAGACCACGTGTTCATGAGAGTTACTCCGATGACGGGTATTGGTCGAGCTTTGAAGTCAAAGAAGTTGACTCCGCGCTTTATTGGTCCGTTTCAGATTACCAAGAGAGTTGGAAAAGTTGCTTATCAGATTGCTTTACCGCCATCACTTGTGAATTTGCATGATGTTTTGCATGAGGAGGTACATTGCGGATCCGTCTCATGAGATTCAAGTAGATGATGTTCAGGTACGGGATAATTTGACTGTTGAAGCAGTACCTGCGAGAATTGAGGATCGGAAAGTGAAGCAATTGCGAGGTAAAGAGATAGCACTAGTACGAGTAGCTTGGGGGAGGACCAGCTGAAGGAAATGTAACTTAGGAGCTGGAGAGTCAGATGAAGGACTCGTATCCCGAACTTTTCGTTTAAGGTATGTTTTCGAGGACGAAAACTCTTTTAGTGGGGGAGAGTTGTGACACCCCGATTTAATTCAAAAATTAAATAAATAGGAATTTAATTTTTTAATTAATTAAAGGCTTGATTATTTATATTTTCGTAATTAATGAGATTATTTAAAAGAAAAGAAGAGATGGAGGTGTGAGGTGTAATTAGGGGTGTGAGGAGTAAATTACTCTACTCTTACTAATTACCACTTATTTTATTTTATTGGAATAAATAAAGGATTATTAGAAGGAATATAAAAAGGAAAAGAAAGGAAAATAGGTCTTTTTGGAGAAAAGTCATTATACGTAGAATTGGAGAAGAGAAGAGAAGAGAGGAAAAGCCGTCGTCGAAGAAATCAAGAATCATCGCGAGGTAAGGGGTGATTTCTTTCGGTTAACATGTCTTATGGGTTTTGGGAATCAAATGGATAATTGGGTATGTTAGGAAGGTTGAATTTTGATGATTATAAGTTATAGAGTAAAACCCTATTTTGTGTCGGTGTTTGGAATTAGGATCGTTAATATGTCAAATAAATAGTAAGGATGAATAAACTATGTTGTTTGATGTTACAATGGTGTGAAATGATGATAATTTGGTGTTCCTAATGTCCCAATTCGTATTAGAAAGTTTAGAAATGATAATGGATGCAAAATGCTATCAAAAGTAGCAGAAAATGTTGTTATAGGTCGTGGGAACCGGTTCCCTGTGGGGAGGAACCGAGTTCCCAGTGTTATTTTTCAAAAACTGGAAGTTTTGCACTCAGGAACCGGTTCCTGTATAGGTAGGAACCGGGTTCCCATACAAAAACCAGGGAGCGAGATTTTGAAAACTTTCAGGAACCGGTTCCTGTATAGGTAGGAACCGGGTTCCATGTGTATTTTTCCAAAACTTCTAAAACTTCAAAAATTCATATTTTCTAAACCGTAACTCCGATTCGAGTGCCGTTTTCGGCATTATTTCTTAAATTTCAAATACTATCTTTTAAAAAGGGAAAAATATTATTTTGGCTAAAATTATTTTAAAAGAGTCGAGCTTCCAATTTTTGAAAAAGTGATTAGTTAAGGATAATGGGAAACTATTAGGAATGGTCTGAGTTACCGGATGAGTTATTAATGCTTACAATGTTGTATCTTGATATTCATTGTGATTGAATGTGATACGTTGGTGAATTGGCATTATGTGATTTATATTGATATCATGTGTAATACGGTGAACTGACTTTTAGTGTTTTTTGTATCGCAAATGTGCGGATAGCAAGAGTCGCCACCGACTTTTCTTTTATCCAATTAAGGGAAGGTAAAAAGTACAGAAAAAGACCTTCGTTAGATTCTGAGTAAGGGAGAAGGTTATGAAAAGGGAAGGTATTAGCACCCCTTTCCATCCGTAGTTATCTACGGGCTCTTAGTTGCTCTCTAGATCACTTTAAAAAAATTGCTTTCTGTGCGTTTGAAAGAATGTTTTGAAAAGGCATTTCACTTTGACTTTGTAATGATTCATGTAGGAATGTATACAAAGTGTTCGGAAATGTTTCGTTTTGAAAAGTGTTTGAACTTTGGAAAAAAGTGTGAGGTGTGAAAAGTATTTTGATAGAGCAAGCAACTAAAAGTCTTATTACCTACTCAAAATTGGTCGTTTTCGTGTTATTTTACGTTCCTTTAGAATAGTGCTATCCATACCATTAGTTGGTAGGTAACTTTATTCGTTGGATGTAAGCGGGACATTCGAAGGGACATCGGATGGTCATAGAAAGCAACTTGTAGGAAGTATCCTAGCACATTTGAAGGGACTATCATCATTTTTCGTAGGCGACAATCGAGGGTCAAGATCATGTATTCGGAGGCGACATCGTGGGTCTTATGATCTTTGTATCGAAGGGACTATGATGATTTGTTTTGAAGGCGACGGTGCTAGAATACCTCTACGTTCGAGGGACATGACCATTTTTTGGATTCGTAAAGGCAACGAGAGAGAATTACCCTAAGGGGTGCATGTGTGAAGAAGTGTATTGATTTCAGATATATGTGTTATCTTGAAAATTAGTGGGCTATGTTCAATTTTATCTTGCCATACACGCCTAATTACTAGCAATTTATAGGGTGCGGAAATTAAAATGCGGGAATGTAAAGATGCGGAAACATAAATGTCCTACGCTATTACATGGCTTTGGGGCAGATACATAATTTAAACTTGCGGAAAATAAAAAGCCTAATTAAGCTGTTACATCCCATGAGCAGTTACATTATTTGAAAAAAGAAAACGATAAGAGAAATCGTCTGAAACGGAATAACCTGCAAGAGAATGAGAAATCGAAAAATACGAGAGGAATCGAACAAGAGGAAAATGTTAGTAAAAATGCAAATTTTTGAATGAGAAAAATATGACATGCTGGAAATAACATAAATATGCTAAAATAATTTTTTGGGATTTTTTGGAAAAGATTTTAATAATTAAAAACTAATTAAATGTGATTTAAATGCTAAATTATGAATAAAAATAAATATGCTTGCAAAATAATATTTTTTAATTTTATAAATTAAATAAGTATTTTTTGAAAATAAATGCAAAAGGAAAAAATATTTTGATGATTTTTAATGCATGAATAAAAATTATGAAAAGAAATTAAATTGAATGAAAATATTAAATAAAAAGAAAAAATATGAAAATTGTTGAAAATTGTAAAGTTTGTAAAAGAGAATGCAAAACCGGTGCCAGTGAGGATCGAACTCAGGACATGGGATAGTATCTTGGAACAATGAGCGCCTTAACCACTAGGCCATGTGACATCTGGTGTTCTGAAGGTAGAAATCAATGACATATAAGTGATCACGTGTCATAGGCATGTTTGAAACACAGTCAGCGAAGTGGGGTCCATTAACTTATGAAGGAGCGAATCAGAACGCGTTATAACGCCACGCAAGCCACGCCGGTCAAGCCAATGTCAACGACGCCGGAGCCCTAGCTCCGGTCGTCTTCTCCGGCGACCCCGATCCCTGAAACCTGCAAAACAGCGTAAATAAAAAGCAAAGGACCACCCTTCCCACCTAATTCGATGGCTGCGAGTCCAATGGCACCATTAGTTTCGATGGAAAATGCCTGTACGAGCCAGTTCGAAGCTCCACAGTTTTGAAACCCTAAGCATGGCAATATGATTTCTAGACGTTCAAACCCGTCCACGATTGCCCAGATCGACCATATGGATTCTTAAGAACACAACCAAATCATCAAAAACAATTGAAACAAGCAGGTAATAAAAGTGCAAATTCAAGAAAAAATTGATTATGTATGCATGTATATGGCACGATTCTGGATGGTTTGATCAATTGCAAGGATGTATACTTACTCAATCTTACCTCCTGAACACAATGGAATGATTTTTGAAGGCTGAAAGTGGCTGGAAATTCAAACACGATTTTTTGCTTTTTCTTGAAAAAATTTGGCAAGGTTTTGGTTGTTGTAAGGGCTAGGGTTTCGTGTCCTTTGTGCTTCAGCTTGCTGGCTATTTATAGAGGGTTTTGGAAGAGAAAAAACAAGGAAAAAAGATTGGATATTGAATGTGCATTGAATTATTTTCAAATAAAATCAAATTTTGAAGGAAATTTGATTTTCTCATCAATGTGTGATCATGCACGAATTTGGTATGAATTTTGGGCTATCTTGGACCTCAAGTTTGATAAAAATCCAACCATCTTGAAAAAATATCCTATTTTGATATTTTATATAATTTAATTTTGAATTAAATGGTTTAAAATTCAAAAATAAATTAATAAAATAGAAAATTGCCATGGCCAAGCATTTATGGGTCACAAATAATGTCATGAACAAGTTTGGATCAAAAGATTATAGGTCCATTTGGAAAATTTTGCATTTTGACCAAAATGTCCTTTTGTGCAATTGTCCAAAATTGCCCAACTTCTGAATAGTGTATCTTGCTCAATTTTCCACATTTTTGAGAGTTCTTGGACTTTTTAGAAAGCTCTAAGAGTCCTCTAACCAAACGTTTTGGTCTCATCTCAATTGGAGTTTCCATTCTCAATATATCTTCAAAACAAAATGTTGACTTTTTGTTGACTTTGAAAATGACCTGTAATGTTTTGAGCCATACCTCTCAAATGAAGCATTTTTTGGACATTCTTGTGAGACATGAAGTTGTAGAGAATTGAATTTCATTCAAAACAAGAGGTGGTGGAAAAATTTCTGAGAAAGTTATGATCAGTCAAAGTTCAGTTGACTTTTCATCTAGAAACCCTAATTTGGAAAGTTTGACTTTTGAGCAAATCTTGAGTTTTCTTGATGAATCATGATCAACCCTTGATCAAATGATGAATGTGACTTCAAAATGAGGATGTTGACCAAAAATCAGGAAGTTTCACTGTATGTTGACCACAGTTGACTTTTTGACCAATACAACTGATTTTCAACCATCTGAGCAATTGTCTGAGGAAACTTGACTTGTGAGGCTTGAAACTTGACATGGAGAATCTTTGAAGCATATGAGAAGGCATGATGATCATTGGAGATGTTGGAAGTCCATCTTGATCTGAGAGATACCAAACCCTAGTTTGGGTTGATTGCCTATGAAAGAGTTTGTCTGATCAACTCTTGAGGAATCTTTGAGTATGGATGTATAGAATATCTTGAGAATATGGAGGGCAAATTTTGGGGTATGACATCATGATCTGAGAATTAATGTTGCATGCTTTTATGATGCATGCATAATCATTTCTTGATTTGGTTCATTCCCATTGTGCGAAAACGAACTGGCTGAGCCAATAGACTTACCCGGAGATTGAGGTAGTGAGGCTGGATTCTTGACCCAGTGGCTATGGGCGAATCATGGATTTACACTGTCTTTCCACATGTAAACGGAGCAGTGGGTGAACTCGGTTCACGTTTTGGTACCACATGCATAGAGTCTGCATTGCATATGGGATTGTAACATGCTAGGATGGATTCCAGTGTTGCAATTTCCATTGTTTGTTATATACATGTTCATTGTGTGAACTGCCTTGTGAATTGATTAAGATTTGTGTTTGATTAATGGATTAATGTAACCGTTTATTCTGTTGTATTCTAAAAACGTATAATGCATGTTATATTGAATTGAAATCTCACCCTTACTCAACAATTTCAGATCCGAAGTGATTAGCTGCATTGGAGTTGGTGAGGATAGCTCTAGCATTGAGTCAGTTAGTTAATCCGCGTGTCAGTGTCGTGCTCTGGTAGATGTAACACTGGGGAAACGTTTGTTTGAAATTCTTTAATGGAATTCCTTAATGTTTTGAATCATGTTTTGGTTAATATCTTGGAATACTATGAATGATGTATTCAGAATTTTGGTTATGTTTCATTTCCGCTGTTAAAGCATGACAACTGTATTGATTGATTTTAAATTATTTAAATTGTGACGCCTCTTGGATTGTGGTTAAATACTCTGATTATTATTTATGAAACGCGGGTAAATAGAAGGGGGTGTTACAGTGGGCGCCTCCACCCACCACTTAAGCCATCCAAATTTTCTTTCCTTTCCCTGCGTTTTGCATAAGTTACAGTTTTCTTAATTTTTCTGTTTTTCTTATTTTACTGTTAGTTTTTCATTTACATTTCTATTTCTTTCTATAAACCCAACACTACAACACTAAGATAACACCCATAATTTCTATACCAAATTCAAATCTTCTAAACCCTTCAACAATCACCTAACACAACTCTATAACTATCTATCAATTTTTCTCCCAATTCAAGCTAAATCCATCAAACCCTAACTAAATGAAATGGAAATCAAACCCCTTACCTCTAGCTTGGATGATCCATGGTGATGCTACAAACCCAACCTCAAGCTCTTGCTCAAGATCTTCCTCATCTTCTCCTCTTGTTCTTCTTCTCCCAAAACCCCTTCTTTTCCTCTCTAGTTTCTATTTTTGGTTTTGTGTTCACAATGGAAGGAAAAGGAGAAGAAAATGGTTTTTATAACTTGTTTTCTTACTAGCTTCCAAATTCTCATGTTTGGTTTTTGGTATAATGGAATGGAAGGAAAATGAGGAGAAATGGTTCTTATAATGGTATTTTCCTTACTAGTAAGTCAAGGGTGAAAAACCCAATTTTAACAATTAATCCTCACACTCCTAACCAATTATATCATTAATATAATTAATTCAATCAATTAAAATAATTCCGGGGAATTAAATATCGGATCCGAATAATATTTTTCCGAACCGAACGGAATAACACCCGGACAGAACACAACGTCGCCAGATAAATTAATAGATATATTAATTAATATGAATATTCCCGTCACAAGACAAATATTGATCAGTAATTCAAAAATATTAATATAATATAATATTAATTAAAAACGGGCGTTATAGCACCCGAACCCGAACCTAAACCCAGTCAATTCGGGTTTCACCCGTTGATTCGGGTGCGGGTGCGGGTGGGGCCCGTGGGTTTGGGTTTGCTTGCCATCCTTACCCGGATCCACGTTTCCTTAGGTAAGTAGCAATAGATCGTCGCGACTGTCCAACGTAGACTGAAACGGTTAAAATGATGGCTACGGTTAGTGTGACACTTTGGATGTCCTGATGTTCCTCATGTTCAGTTGAGGAAATATTTGGTGTCTGCGTGGTGTCATCAAGCACTAACTAAACTTTTAGAACCCTAATTGACCCATCTTAACCATTAGAAGGTAGTGAGATAGCCGACTTCGGTGCAGACTGAGATTGGTTGATACTCGATGCTACGCTCATTGAGATTCAACTTTAAGGATGTTTCGGTCGACCATTTGGCAGCCGTACTGAAATAAAGGATGCGAGAAAGATTCGTGATATGATATTCCTAGAACCCGGTTACTATTATAGGACAGGTTGAATCAACTTAAACTCCGGTAGGGAAGACACCTATACCTCATGCAAGCGTTAAAACTAGGGATAATGTGTGAATTGTTTGTGCTTGCTATTTAAACATGACATTATAACATCATAACATCATAACATCATAACATCATAACATTTTTAACCATTTCAAGGACCTTGGGATTTAGTTTTGCTTTGTGTTGTAGGGTTATGGCTTCCAGGAATACTATCTGAATCAACTTCGTGGGTATACCTTCTTAACTCAAGGGGTTAGTCTCACAAGTTCCCAGTCACGCTCAGTTCATCAAAAAGCATGGTTATCTACTCGACTTGGTTACCTTTGGTTTTAAAGAAGATATGATGTGCATCGTATTCCAGTTCTTTGATCTGAAACATCACTGCTTTACTTTCCTAGATTATCAGTTAGTACCTACAATGGAAGAGTTATCTAAGTTACTTAGGATACTTATCCTTGATCAGATACCTTTCACAAGTTCAGAAAAAGTTTCGAGGTTTGAATACATCGCATCAACGTTACATCTAAAGCGGTCAGACATTGAAGCTAATTGGGAAACAAGAAGTGGACTTAAGGGTTTGCTTGCTAAGTTTATGATAAAGAGGGCTCAATAATTCTTAAAGGCTATGAGTTTCCACGCTTTCGAAGATATTTTATCTTTACTAATCTATGGTTTAGTGTTATTCCCTAATCCAAATTAATTCATAGACGTAAATTCCATCAAGATATTCCTCACTCATAATCTTGTGCCTACTTTGCTCAAAGATATTATGCATTCTCTTTACACTCGTACTATAAAAAGACAAGGAACTCTCATGAGTTGCATACCGTTATTATCCAGGTGGTTTATTTCGCACCTTCCTCGATTAGTGATGAAGAATAAACAAAGCTTGAAATGGTCTCAAAGGTTGATGTCACTCTCTCATTCAAATATCTGTTGGTGTCTCTACTCTAAAAAAGACTTCACTTTCATTGAGTGTTATGGAGAATTCCCTAATGTGTCACTCCTTGGCATAAGGGGAGGTATAACTTACAATCCTTCTCTAGCGCTACAGTAATTTGGTTATGCTTGAAGAGATGGCCCTCATGATATACTTATCCAAGGTATTATGTTTGTCTGCGACAACGATCTCCATGATTATCGCCGAAGATTTAAACACACTTGGGGCATGAGGAAGAAGATTGATTCCAAGACTTTGGGACATAAAAATTCCATTCCTTGGGAACCTTACCCCAAATGTATGCGGGCTCACGCTAAAAATCTCATGATGCCATATGCTACTATTCTACCAATAATTATGGAACTTGTTGCTAAAAGAGATTTCAAAGAATTGAAGATATCATGTATTCAACTTAAAGAAGAAAGGCATACATCCGAAGCTCAATGCTATGCAAGCGAGAAAAAAGTGTTGGAGCTGACAAAACTACTTCACGACAAACAGAGCATTAACACATACGTCAACACAAAGAAGAAGTGTCCATAGGAGGCCTAAACACTAGGAGTTTTACTTTACGCTTAAACTTTCTTTTGTATTTACTAATATACTAATGAAAAGTTTGTTCTTGTTGATTTGCCAAATTTAAATTCCTAAGGTCCTTGAAAACATTGCATATCATATCATATCATTTCATAGCATGTACTCTGAAGATCAGTTTTCTTATTCTCTCGTTGTTTATTTTAGCACAAATGGCTCTCAAACAAACTATCAAAGATCTCCAGGCTCAGAATGCTCAGTTCCGAGAGATGTTCCTAAACCTATCCAAGGGGCAAGATATATTGAAAGCACTCCTCCCTAAGAACATGATCAAGAAGAATCCTGAAGACAACAAGGATGAACAGTTGGAACAACTACAAGCTGAGATAGTAGAGATGAGAATCCAAATGATTGGTCACATGGCTCTTATCCAAAACTTAGCCCGGGGGCAAGAATAGTTGAGAGTCTTCATCAATAAGCTTCTCAAGTTTGAAAACAACCGAATGGGACGAACCGCTAGAGTTAGGGATCCAATCATTAACCAACCTCTTATTAGACAGAATCCGACTTGTTCACGAGAGAGGAAAAAACAAGTTCACATTGCTTCGCCAACAATAACAAAGTAATCGGCATAAGCAAGATACACCGAGAAGACAATTTGTCAAAATCAACATGCCGATGTTGCAAGCTTTGCGATACATGCTGAAGATGAAGTTGGTTACGTTGAAATAACCTCATCCAAATCCCAAGACTTCTCCCCCTAGATAAAACTCCAATAAAAGATGTGCATTCCACTCCAATAGTTCTGGTCACAATGTTGAAAATTGTTGGGATTTAAAAAATAAGATTCAGGATCTGATTGACAAAGAAGTTCTTTAATTGACACAAGATGGTCAGATTGAGTTTTTCTATCATCCATCAAATATCAAAACTGTAAGGCATATTGTCTAAAGTGGCGAGTTCGGGCGGAGAAGCTTTCATTCATTTAAATTTTCAGTTGTAATTTCTTTTGTTTGCCTGAACGTTTATCCTTATGTCAAACTTTGACTTTTCACATTAATGTATTGCACATGTTTGTCTTGAAATAATCCATTCACTTCACTATATTTTAATTGTGCTTCTTACTTTTTGTGATATTCAACTCTCGTTAAAGCGATAAGCCTTTAGAGGGAGGATGACGAAGATGATACCATAATTTATTACAGTATGCTTTTGAATAGACTATGTTGACGATGTACTAGCATTGTTTCAATTCCTAAAAAATGGAGATATAAGGAAGTTAATCCCTAGTCAACCCCTTTGAGCCTAAGAAGTAGGAGTTTTCTTTCTCATACAAATTAAAACCCTTAATCATAACCTGGGGCATGGTAGTTTCTCAGTTAATTTAAATGTGCACTCAATCACAAGCCCGTCCTTCGTACACGATTAGTGTCGAAGATATCCTTCTAAATCAAAGACCGGTGATGGTTCCCCATAACCATTAAATCAAGAACTCATTATCTATCAAAAGAAAAGCTCGCTGAGTCAAAAACCTATGAAGGAGACTTAAGAAAAATTGAGACATCCCGCTGATTGTAATATCAAAATAAACAGTTCAAGCAAAAGTTAGGGATAACAAAGTCAAAAAGAGGTCACTACAAACCCTCAACAAAAGAAAATGTTATAAAAAATGATGACTGCCTTTTCAAATAAACCTTTGGTTTCTGAACCATCACCAAATATCAGTGTTGCAATTCCGAACTCTATTGGAACTTAGAGATGCATAATTAATTGAGTATAGGATTGAAGAACATCATGGTGAAGGGGTTGGGTACAAATAAATTTCGATTCATTATCCTTTGTTTCTTAAACCGTGAACCAAGCCACGTTATAACCCTTAAAAGTCCTAACTGAAACATGGTTAGTTCGAAATCATACTGTTACAGAAAGGTATCCTGACTCCTGCAAGGCTTACTATAAATCCTGAGTTGATATCATATTCTTGCAAGTTGTTTTTACTAAAAAAAAATACATTTTTTAGAAACTTCAAGACAGACAAAAGCTTTGCATTTTAATACCACTGTTTGCATATGATTAAGTGTTTGACAGCAGAGAATTTCGCATGACGAATATTCAATGAATGAAGATCCTCCCAATAGACAAAATAACTACCGATGATGCGTCAAAGAGAAAGATACCTCCTGTAACAAGCCTTTCCAATCAAGGGGTATGACATGTTATCATCTAATTCATCTGGGGCAATCAGGTCAAGAAAGATACCTCCTGTAACAAGCCTTTCCAATCAGGAGGCGAGCTTACATCTGAATCACTTAGGCATGTTACATTGATCACAATTTTCAACAAAAGCCATTGAGTTACTCGTCTGCGCCAGCAGTATCAGATGGTGTTAGTATCATTCTCCCATAACATTCCTCAGAAAACTACCGGAAAAGGTCAAGACTATCATAAGTTCTAAATTCGATGGTTGACCAGTAACTTCAAGCGTCAATTATACCAGGATATTGATCCTAGTGATAGATAAACTCCCACATACAAAGGGCCATGTATGTTAAGAAAATATTTTCCGGCAGTGCTACAACATTTACTACCATGGACAACGAAGATTTTCTACATCCTGTGAACGCGGACATAGTCAAAAAATACTATGCATAAACGAGACCTTCTAGGTTGACTGGCCTGGACAAAAATAAGGGCATCCTGACAAACCAAAAAGGTTCAGGAAAAAATAAGGGATATATATAAAAGAATTGCACACCCGACAAGTCGAAAACCTGAATAGGCAGCTTGGGCAAAAAAGGGTATCCCGGTGGACTGAAAACCCGAAAGGGCGGTCCAGAAAAAAATTAGGGATTAAAGCGTATGATTATGTCCCGCTTGATCATCTACTTACAACGATACAAATCAGTTCAATCACCTTCTTCCGACAGCAAAATGATGAGATGCTCATGGACATATGGGTCATAGCAAAAATGAAACCTGATGGGATCTTTTCCATATAACTATCTTCCTGGTTTATCACTATGATCAACATTTTCTATAGGCTCTAGGAGTTGGGATAAGAACCCAAGTCACTAACACATCCCCACAGAGTCAGTATCGCAAAAATACTCCCCACAATCCTCACAGAATTATCACACCTTCAAATTTACTACACCACCATCTCATCTACAGCAGGATGGTTCATTAACTGTATCTACACATATTCTTGTTACATTGGTCCCCGAGCAGTAACGATCAATTTTCAAATTAACCATGTTAGTTCCCGAGCGGTGGTTGATCGATTATCTACGTCAACTTTGTTACATTAGTTTCCGAGTAGTAGGAAGTTAATTTTCAACTTATATATATATATATATATATATATATATATATATATATATATATATATATATATTTAGGGGTACTTATATAATTTAATGCATAAGCGGGTGTAGGTTTGAGTGAACCCAAACCCGCACCCAAAATGTCGGGTGACACTTGAACCTGAACCCAAACCCAGTCAACTCGGATTTTCACCCGTTGACTCGGGTTTGGGTGCGGGTGGGCCCCGTGAGTGTAGGTCTTCCTGCCACCTCTTAAAGCTCTCATTGCAACTCATGTTTGATTAAACAAACTAAGATTAGACATATTACCTAATAGACGACCTCTCAACGTATTAAGCAATATGTCAACATTAAATTCCAATAAAAGAACTACATCTAACCCTATTAGAAAAGAAAATTATTTATGTTTACTCATTGTACCTTTACAATCAAGCCCTAGAAAAAAGAAGTCGAGATCAAAACATAAGTAACAAAAGAACTACATCTAACCCCAATAAAAGAGAAAATTAGTTATGTTTACTCATTGTAGCTTTACAATCAAGCCCTAGAAAAAAGAAGTCGAAATCATCTCTTGACGATTCCTCAGATTATGCTTCCTCCCTCGATCTTTCTCTCTTATTCTCTCCCGGTTTAATTTGAGGTAAGAACCTAATTTCATTGAGGAACTACCTCAAATCCACTAATTTCCCCATTCTTGGCACCCCCTATTTATAGGGTTGGAAAGTGTAGGCTTGTTAAGCGCACCGCCCATATTCGTATAATGCGACTTTCTTATATGTTAAGTAATGTTAGCTACGCTATCATCCTTTCCACCTATGCTTGCTAAGGGCACTGTAACACCCCAATATTACCCAAGGTTTTAAATATGAAAATCAGAGTAAATTAAAATTTCATAAATTTAATACTGAGGCATCACACCTTCAAAAATAACTCATTTTAAACAGTTTGCTTTAAAGTAAAAATCTCGGATACATAGCATCGCCGGAAAACATAAATTGATTCATAGAAATCAAAACATCTTCTTTATTAAATTCCTCATCAAAATCATGTTTTCATAAAGTATGATTCTTCTTTACAAAAGGAAAACAACGAAAGAACAACAACAATGACACCTAAATATTCCCCCCGGATGCTACGTATCAGAGCGACACCGACTCCACTAAAATCAGCTATAGACTCCGTCTTCATAACCTGCACGTTACCAATATAAAGGTAACGGCGAAACAAGTAAAGGGTGAGATACTCCAAAATATATAACCAAAGGCATGATAAAGTATATATATAGTTTCGGAATTATAAAGGGTATAGATTAATAAGTGTAATTCCAACACATAATCAAAACTCACTTACTTTACTCGTCATCCTAATGTGTATAATCTACACTTTATCACCATAACCTCATCGGCATAAAATGTCGCAACAACACATAAACGTTCATCACCACGAAAGTATCACAACAATCATCAAAAACGACATCAAACAACAATATCAAACAATGTTAATCAAATAAGCAACATAAAGAATATCATCTCCAATTGGCTAAATCCCATCATCGCTTTTGGCATAAAAACCCATCGTCACAAACATCATCACATCATATTTGTATTTAAGCATTTCATCAAGTTAATTCATCGCAAAACTCATCATTTATATTCATCGCATAGTTATCATGAAACTATCAAATCATATTCATTTCATGTTCATAATAAGGATCATCACCAAACAAAACATCATATATCATCGCAATTCAATATCATCCATCAATCAACAAAACCCAACACCAAACAACTCAAACATAAACATAACCGACTCCATGAGACACGACTATGTTATACATGTGGTACCCATCGCTTTGTCCATAATTAGGGACACTAGGCATAAAGCCCATCATCGCTCGGCATAAAAGCCATCATCGCTTGGCATAAAAGCCATCATCGCTTGGCATGAAAGCCCTCTTCGCTTATGCAATGTATGTGACTCGACAATAAAACAACACAACACAAACACACCATCATCGCTCGTCAAAATTGGCATAAAGCCCACATCGCTATAATTTATCCACATCAAGATAATATATCATCGCATCATATTTGCATTATGCAAAACATCACTAATAATTCATCATCATCAAAATCATGCATTCACCCATCGGAAGCATTTATTAACAACATCAATATAAGCATCATGTACAAAGACATATATCATTGCATCGCATATCATCAAGTATTCATTAATAAATACACCGTCGCAACATTATGTTTATTCACACCGCATCATTATCAATTAATTCGCCAAATTCCAAAAACGGAAAAATAGTCAAAACGTCAATAATCGTCGCGAAAGTAATTCCTAATAACCGGTATTAATCATAATCGTCGACATCGAAATCGGATTGTCCATACGTGTCATAAATCTACTAAAACGAAATCCGATTCAATTTTACCGTAAATTGGCCTATTCGGGTCATATCGTAAAAACTCGTAATTTTTAAAAACTAACCTCACCACTACGTTCTACACGTCAAACTTAGCTAGCACGTCAATTTTTGTTGAATTCGGAGCAACTTGCTCCGTCGTCGAATTTACCGAAATCGGAAAATCGAAACATAATCGGGTCCCAAATTTAATTAGCTAACTTATGCTCTAGTTATATTTTATTAATACTAACTAGTAGTATATGAATTATGGGAAATTAACAGAAACAGAAAGAAATTATGCAGAAGAGGAAATTCTGCAGGAAACAGAAAATTTGAGAAAACAGCAAAACTGGAAAACACAGAAAATTTAACCCTCCTCCATACTACAAGGGACGTGCATCCCGACTCAAGGAAAACAAGGGAGGCGGTTGCCTAACCCTTGGGGACGGTCTCCCCACCATAGGAGGTGGGCGCCTCCCCTTGCCACGCCACTCATCTCCTTCTTCTCCAAATTCATTCGCATACAGTCTGTTTCCATGGCTTTATAGTTTTACAGTTTTCTTCATTTCTATTTTGCAACTTAGTTCTACTAGTATAGCAATTAAAACACCAACAAATCATACTCCTAACCCAATATTTTCTAAGTTGTTTCAACCATCAACCAACCCTATAACCCAACTATTAATTTTACCCCCAAATCCAAAATATAATCATCAAAACCCTAACTATATGGATGGAGAAATCAAACCCCTTACCATGGAAGCTTGGATAATTCTTGATGATCCTACAACCCAACCTCAAGCTCTTGCTCAAGATCTTCCTCTTCTTCTCCTCTTGTTCTTCTTCTCCCAAACCCCTTCTTTTTCCTCTCAAGTTTCTATTTTGGTTTTGTGTTCACAATGGAAGGAAAAGGAAAAGAAAAATGGTTTTTATAACTTGTTTTCTTACTAGCTCCATCTCTTGCTCTTGTTTGGCTTTGGTATTTGAATGGAAGGAAAGTGAGGAGAAATGGTTCTTGTAATGGTATTTTCCCCTACTAGTAAGCCAAGGGTGAAAAATCCAATTCTAACAAAATGCTCCCCACACCCCTATCTAATTATATCATTACTTCAATCAATTAAAATAATTTCGGGGAATTAAATATCGGATCCGAATAATATTTTACGGACGAGCGTCGCCTAATATATTAATAGATATATTAATTAACACAATTATTCTCGTCGCAAAATAAACATCGATTGGTAACTCGAAAATATTAATATAATTTAATATTGATTAAAAACGGGCGTTACAGGCACCGCCTATGCTCGTTTAGCCACCAAAAATTTACTTGAAATTGAAGTAACTTAACCCTGAAGTTTTTGAATGGCCATTACTCGCCAAGCGCGATTGTTTTCTTGGCTTAGAGAGCCTTGATTTGTTGGAAAAGTCCTTGGCTTAGTCTCTTGTGTTGTTTTGGTATTTTTTTATATTCTTTTTGTCTCTTTTTTTGTCAATGCAAATTTAAAATGTCCAGACACGCGTTTTATAACTTTTCATTGATAAACCATGAATTTTCATTTGATTTCTTGTAAAACAAGTTAATATATATATATATATATATATATATATATATATATATATATATATATATATATATATATATATATATATAAATGTATTTCTGGCACTTATCATGAGGAATCCCAAATTGTGCCCGAGGGGGACATGACAATGGAAGAAGAAACACCTAAGAAGGATGCTACTCGCCAGGAGTTTGCCTTCGAGGAAGGGAGGACCTAAGAGGATGGTTGTTAAGCTTGTGGCTTTGATGTTGCCCATTTGTCACCTATTGTAATTCTGACGTTAAAGGTCCTTATGTGATGACTTTGTCCTTAGGGTTTTTGTGTAACAATTTACAACACCCTTATTGGCCTTTTATATACCTTTTACCTCTTGAGGGCTTGATTACTAAAGTTGTGGTCTGAGATTTCGTTTCCTTACTTATTTCTTGTGTGACGCCTACCATAGGGTGCCAATTGTACTTGCTAAAAGTATAATGAGTGACAACCTCTAATTGTGTACGGTTGTTAGAGAGTTTTAAGGTTGTCATAGTGTTAGAACAAACTCACACATGAATGGTGAAAGTCTCTCTATACCAGTGATTTATGAATGAATGCAACCACCTTCTAAACCTTTTAGTTGAGGTATTTATACAAACCTCTGAACCCTAGATCTTAAGCTCCAAGGAAGCGGTAAAAACACTATGGATAGTTACTTCTCCTATTATCTTGAATACCATGATTTCCCTATTTAGTTGCCTCTCCCACACTATTACGAGATAGAGACATGTCATTCCCTATGTTTTCATAAGTGATATAAACAATAAGCACACATTTCAACAAATGGGCGGCTAGGAAGCCGTTATAGTTGTGTGGATTGATTCTAAAACATGTTTTCAGAGACTCTGACAAGAGACAAGTCTAGTGACGAGGATAGTCGAAACAGGGCTAATGCTCAAATGCAGTTGGATCACTCGAATAAACAATTTCCGAAGGTTTTGGTTTCCGTTACTGGAACCTTGACATTGTGCAAGTTTTGGCGTAGGAAGTTTCTATTACTATTGCCTCCCCCACAATAATTCCTATGTTTAGACTAGAGGATGGTGATATTGATCTTTTAGTTGGTTCATGAAGTGGATAATGAGATTTCAAAACAAAAACTAAGACATCCTTGCAAAACTCTTATGCATAAAACAAGCTTCTGCATTGTATGGTGTCATTTGGATTACAGGGATAACAGGGCGATTAGAAGCATAAGTTGCCGAAATGTAGTGTCAGTTGGATTTCTGTTACAAGATTATGCTTAAACAGCAGAGGAAGTGATACATGCACTATACTTTGATGAAGTTATTCGTTTTCTCAACGAAGAGATTAATATGCCAAATGATGAAAATGATTTGTTTGATTTAGACTGAACAAGAAACTTATGAAATCAGCAGAAACACAGACGAAATCAAGAATATATAAATCTATACAATAAAGGATCAATATCAGAATCGCATTCTGTTTGGTTGTATATACATGATAGATTGTTAACTTTTTGTGCACAAACCAACAATCACCATTGTTCCCCAATCTTTTCTCACAAATTGTTGTTTTTCATGGCAGCTTTTCTCTGAGTCCAATTCAAAGTACTTGTAGCAGGTGTCCTTCTCAAAGCTTTAACTCCAAATGGATTATCTTTACTCAATCGGCAAGTTCCGGCTTGAGAATCGCAGACGGGGTATTCGGGAGGGCAGCAACTGGAACCGTCGTCGCAGCAAGTTGCAGACTCAGCAGGGCAGCATCCCCATGCAAAGCAATAGTTTCCATACTCAAACAGGCAACAGCATGTGGTTCCAGCTGAGCAAGAGTAGGATTCATCGCATACAGTTGAAGGCTTTACAGGGGATGGAGGGGATGGAGGAGTAGGACCAGGGTTTGGAGGGTTTTGACCCTTCTTGGTAGGATAGGATGCCATCATTGCAATTCCACATTTACCAGTATTGTTGGCTGTCACAACATTCCTCTCCATCTTAATGTAACCATTCTCACCCCATGATGGACCCCATGAGTTCCTCACGATCCAATAGTCGGTACCGTTTTCAGTTCCGTATCCTACCAACACCACACCATGATCGAGTTCAGTTCCACACATGCCAGTAAAAACACCCTGCAGCAATCAAAAACCAAATTTATGTCACATTCATTCAAAGTTTCAAACCCCTTTGAAACAATAAAGAAACACATAGATAGATAAATATATTACAGATTGGTAAAGCTGAAATGCCCTGCCACCAGCTTCAATGGCAATACTAATAGGTTGATGTGCAGCAGCCTTCTTCAAAGATTTCTCATCATTTTCAGGCACATCTTCATATCCATCAATAGATACCACTCGAGCATTTTTCTGAAAAAACCAAAATTCACATAGTTAGCTCAAATCAAGGCCGTTCTGGCACATACAATATGATAAGAATAAAAGACATTGTTTAATAAATACCCTGTTGACATCACAGGTATTGTCCTTAGCGCGATAAGGATAATCCTCTTCGGTATCAAGGCCACCATTTTGTATTATAAATTCAAAAGCATTATCCATGATGCCACCATTGCACCCCATGTTATAACCTTTATCACATTCCACCAACTCTTGTTCAGATAAAGATATGAGATCACCAGTTACAATTTGATTGATCCCTTCCACAGCACCAACGGTTGAGAATGCCCAACAACTCCCTTCACAGATCACAAACAATCTCATATCATTCGCAAGCAAAATCAAAGACAAAACAACATAAAGTCAATCAAAAAACAAAAAACTCACCACATTGGCCTTGGTCTTTGACCTGATTAACTGCACCTTTCTCCCTCCAATCAACAGATTCAGGCAATTCATCGGTATCACGAAAAGCATAACGGTTACTCTTCTTGGATCCAGACAATAACCCTTTGGATTTTCTGGGTTTAGTACCCAAAACCATGGAACGATATTCCTCATTGGTGAGATCAGCAAACTTGGTGAGACCCAACTTATACGTTTGACCCTCCAAACTGTTATGACTTTCGATGAACCGCAGGTTGTCTTTAAAGATTTCGAATCTACTTTCTTTCTCACCCAAAGCATTATAAACCTTACCATGTTTCACCAACCACGATTCATAAACTTTCATGAGATGAATATCCTCAAGTTTGGCATCGTAATCAATGATGGACATGTCTAGGGAACATGCAAGAGACAGAAAAGAAAGAGAAAGAACAATGGCGAGAGATCGATGAGCCATGATGAAGGTGAACGTGAAGAGGTTATTGTGAATATATTGTAACGGTGATGGTGTGATGGAATGTGAAACGGAAACTTGTTTAAATAGGGAGAGAGATTTGTTTGTTGAATGAGTGAATATAGTAACCTCGACAAAATATGCGCTAGAAACAACGGAACGTGCGACTTTGGCTCGATTAAGGATATTGATTACCTTAAATGGATTTGTTTTGACGAGGATACAACACGTCAGAAAATAACAAATTTTTCGGAAAAAAAATCTACTATATTTTGCATTTCTTTTTTGTTTTGTTCCTCCTAATTTTATCTAACCGTAATTAGGTCATTAATTATGTTTAGAAAAATAAAAACGAATCAAAATTTTGGCAAAAAATTGTAATTGATCCTATTGGTTTAAAAGTATTCCTAGGGCTTAATTTTATGGGTCGGCTATTTAACTGAAATGAAATTATTTTAGAGTGTCGTTAATTATTATTATTATTATTATTATTATTATTATTATTATTATTATTATTATTATTATTTAATTAGTTTTTATTATTAGGAAGTATGAGTGTATGACTTAATTTTTTTTGTTGGTATATATGACTTAATTTTCTCTTCAGATATAGTTTCCACATTATAAGGATTTGCAATATGGTTGCATTTATTTTTTGTGTTTTTCATTTTTGAATTATATGTAACTTTATATATAACCAAACTCTTTGTTCTTAATAAACAACAAGCCATTCTATTATAAAATCAGTACGATAGTTATTAGTTTAACAATTGGTATGAGATCTTCACTGTTACAGCGGTCAAATAAGCCAAAATTTTCAAAGTCCATATTTTCTGACCTCATTAAAGTCCCATATTAATGAGAAATTTTTTAGGCTCCATAATTTTAGGCCCCTTAATTAATGTGTTAGTTTTAGGCCCTGTTGAGGGGGCTTTATTCTGTTTCAATAATTTCACCTCTAAACTAGTAAGAAACCCGTGTTCTCGTACGGGTCCTGTCCGGATTTCATATAACATGGAACTAATTTTAAATTGTAATAGATCATTCGTATATATTATTCAAATTTAAAATATTAAAATGATTCAACCAAAGTTCAATCAATTAGGAAAAAAATTAGTGTATCAAATTAATCTGCTTTGCATCGATAACATTAATGATAACAATATCGTATGTGAACTTTAGATATGAAGCAACCTACTTTCCATCGATGTTTTCAACTTATTGATCTGCATGATAATTTGTGCAAAAATCAGACACCAAATATGCAAATAATTTATAAACAAAAATATTTGTGTTGTGGTGTACTTACCCATTAACAAAGCAATTGAAAAATTTCATTGTATACAACATTTGTAGTGATAGAAGATGATACATTCTCATTATCATGTATTAAGATTTTAAGACCACTTTTGCTTGTAACGCTTAAAATGGTTATACACAATTGTCCATTACTAAAAACGGGAGTAGGCAAATATAATCCAACGGTATCAAGTGATTGGCCTTGGGACTTGTTAATTGTCATTGCGTAAGAGACAATAATTGAGAATTCCCTCCTAATAAACTTAAATGGTCACGGTGACTTAGAAGGTGACATAGATATTTGAGGGATGTAAAAGATGTTACCTACGTTCTTTACACACATGTCTATCAAACTATTGTAATATTTGAATTTATTTTTTAATTGGTTAAAATTCGTTATCAATATAGACTAATAATATGCACTTGCTTTTTAAGCATTAATATGTATTTATAATAAATCGTACCGACTATTCACTAACTTCAATTATATAAGATTTAAAAGATGAATATTAAAATTAACAGTCTATAGTCAGTATCTCATAGATGCGTTCTCATCTACCCGTGAATCAAGATGATTTAACAAACCCAGTTGAATCCAAATGAATTAGTTCTAAAAATTTATTAAATCTATTTTAGATATTAACCCATTTTCCAACCCTAAAATGTATGACAACTCCCGTCAAATTTATACTTTTATATTATGTGTTCACATCTACCCATGAGTTAACGAACTTCAGTTGAATCCAAATAAATTAATTTTAAAAATTTATTAAATATATTTTATATATTAATCCATTTTTTCAAATTAAAAATGTATGACATCTCTCGTCAAATTTCATTTTTAAAACTTTTATATTATATCATATTTACATATTTTTACAACCTATAATGTATAACAGTTTCCCGTTAAATTAACAATTATTTTTAAAAAGAACATAAAAAATAAATAAAATCTATAGATAAAACTATTGTATATTATTTTATATATTTATTTAATGAATGAAATTTATTTTAGATGAATTTATTTTCTAATTTGTATTTAAAAATATAACTTAATTGTCATTTAAAACAGTACATTCAATTCTTTAACTTCAATTATCAAGTATGTCATAAATACATTTACTTTTACCCGTGAATTTATTTAATGTACTCAGTTGGTTAATATTAATATAATTACAATATATAATCATTTATAAAATTTGAATTTCTCATTTATAAAAATAATTGTAAATTATTCTCGTTTATAAAAATGAACTCGAGTGTCTATTTATAAAAATATTTGAAACTTATACTCTTTTATAAATATAATCGTATCAATACTTGAATTTTTCTGGTTTATAAAAATATTTATAATTTATTCATGTTTATAAAAATTATTGTAATTTATTTTTAGTTTGTAAAATTAATTATATTAATATGTAGATTTTTTCTCGTTTATAAGTGTCTTTAACCCATGTGACAATTTATAAAAATATTTTAACTTATTCATGTTAAAAACAATTACATCAATATTTGAATTTTGTTCGTTTATAAAAATATTTATAACTTATTTAAGTTTAAACAAATAATTGTAAAAATAAATATTTACTATATCATCTTAAATTTATTCGTTCAACAGTGATAAATATGTTTCTCTTAGTTAATTACATTTATAAACAAATATCGCGTATAAGTGATATATATTAAATTTATTATCTTAATGTCTAACTAATTAAAATGAATTTATTATTGTCAATAAAAAATTATAATATTAAATAATAATATAATATTATTATTATATACGGGAAAAGAATAAATTAAATCTAAGAATATCGAAAAATCTATTATAATATTAAATAATAATTTAACAGTTATTATTACAATGAATCATACATAACATTTCAAAATTATGTATTTTATTTTTTATATTTTATTATATTCGATTTGTAATAAATATTTTTCAATTTTGTGCGAATTTTCAATAATTAAATCTTAATGATATTATATAAAATTAATTTCATGAAATAAATTTATTTAATTAAGTGTTATATAAATATTTAATACATTATATTATACCATTAACTTATATGAAAGTTATATTATAACATTAATTTATTTAAAGTGATATTAACTTATTCATGTTTATAAAATTATTGTAACTTTTTTCCGGTTTATAAGCATGTTGAACTCGTGTGTCCATTATTAAAATATATGTAACTTAATATCATTGATACAAATAATTTTATAAATAGTTTAATTTATTACATTTATAAAATTATTTGTAATTTATTCACCTTTATAAAATCAATTATAAATTATTCAATTTATTAAAATGATTGTATCAATATCTTTTTTTATTTTATCATAAATTTTTATGATTATCCTTTTTCATTAAATTTTCATGATTACTATTTAATATTTTTTATCATGATTACAATTATAAAAATAATTTGAAAAGATTATGATATATTTTAGTTATTTCATAAACTTAAAAAATTATCAAATCTCAATTGATTTTATTTTGTTTTATTAACCCTTTTATAAAAATTAAAATAATTTATTTTAGGTCAAATAAGGATCTAAATAATTACAAAATAATATTTATTCTTACATTTTTAGAATGATAAATTAAATATTTAAGATAAACATTAGAGTTCTTATTTACTTTACTTTTTATATATTTATAATGTACTTTTTGTTATTTTATTAACAATATATTTATAGTTAACAATACATCCTTTAAACTACGTTAATTTTTTCAAGAATATAAATATAAAATTTCAAAAAATATACACAAATATATTTAGAAGTCGGTAGAAAATTTTATTGGTTAAATTATAATTCCATTCAAAATTTATTGATCATAAATTTTTAAAATCAAATCATGCATAAAAATAAAATGTATTAATGTGACCATTCAAAATAATTTCTATATATAATAAAAATAAATAATATTAATACCTCCATTCAAAAGATATATTTGTAAAGTTTTGATTTAATTTTTTTCATATCTTTATATATTCTAATGTATATAATATTGCTACAATATGAAACAATATCAAACCTATAATATTAAAAGAGAATCAAATGTTATTGATCATAATATTTTATGGAATCAAATCATACATAAAAATTAAACATATTTATGTCACCATTCAAAATAATTTCCATATAAGTATAGTAAAAATAAATGATAATAATGTCTTCATTCAAAAGATATATTGGTAAAGTTTCGAATTAAATGGTACTCAAATATTTGATTAAAAAATTGTAATATTTGTTTCTAATATTGTATAAAAATATATTAATTAGTCGTACTTTAAAAAAATAAATCATAAATATTTTATAAAAAATTGTAATATTTGTTTCTAAAATTATAGCAATTAAAAATAAAAAAATATCAATACAAAATAATATTTTTATTCAAATTTCACAACAAATGAGAATTATAATTTCGATTCAAAATAAATTAGATTTACCATTTCATCTTGGAAAAAACGATTTTTTTACCGTTTCAAAAACTCAACATAAAAACGTGATTAGGGTTTAGTGGAATAATTAGGTTAGTGTAGGGTTTATTAGGGTTATTTATTATGTAATGTGTGAATTAAAAAAATTCAAAAATGGCAGCAAAAAATAATAGAGTGACACATTAGACATAATAAATGTCAAATAAATGTGGTGCAAAAAAAGAGTGTCAGAAAAAGTCTAAATTGCCCTTTGATTAAAACTAAATTAGGAGTTTGCAAATTAGGTCATTAGTGTAATTTAATGGTACTTTGATTTAAAAATGGTTGAGGCCTCTGATCAATAGATAAGTAACATTAAGGTATTATGAAAAAGGGATTTTAACTGGCTATGGTTTAGATGTTTGACTTTAAGATTGTAATCAAACAAAGTCTTTTAAACTAATTAATTTCAAAATTAAAAAATTGAATGTCAAATTAAATTAAATTATAAAGTTATTTGATTGCAATATTACAACACACTTTAACAACATTGTTATAACATGGTCGGACATTGGTTAATACTTAAAGAATGTCTCATCGAATACCCCATAATTCAAACAAAGTGCTGAGAATCTTAAAGCCAGTATTAAATATTATACATGATGTTACCAATATTAGGCCTTTTCAAGTTAAGAAACACAATATTCTTCATTTATTAAATATGACAGTAACATAAGGCCTCTAAACTATAAAGAAACTTAATATTATACATGATGCTGCCAATATTAGGCATTTTTTCAAGTAACAGAGACAAAATTTTCATTTGCAAAATATGACAGTAACATAAGGCCAGTATACTATAAAGAAACTTTCTATTTCATATGTGAACCATTATAGTAGTTCATTCTAAATAAGACTTAAACATAAACAACATATTTTAATTCAACCACTGAATGCAGACATATAAAAAGAAACAGAAGCAACAAAAAACTTTAACAATAAAATTGTTTTTGAATTAAAAAATAACAGACATCTAAGATGCAGGAAATTAAGTCTCCTTCTTTATATCCTTAGTTAGTTTGGTTGAGGAAAGTTGAACACTCTCATTCTCTTCTGATGCATCAATTAAAGGCCTCTTCAATGGAGGAAAGTTGAACACTCTCATTCTCTTGTGAAGTTATTAAAGGCCTCTTCAATGGAGGAAAGTTGAACACTCTCATTCTCTTGTGAAGTTTCAATGATATGCAACATACCTCATATCTGTAATAGTAAATACAACCTTGTTCTTGTTGCTATCACCATTTATCTGGGATTGTGAAATCTCTGAAACTACTCCAAAAAAGTCTACAAAAAAAGGGTCATACTTCATAACAGGAATAACAAAACATATACGAAGTTAACATTAAGTTAAATGACTATCTTACCATATAATACATTAGATTGAAACATTCCCTCAATAACATCTTTCAACCTAAGAATGTTAAGGTAGTTTACAGGAATGTCATGAAGTACCGCCTTCTTAACCGATGTTGATCCATAAAATACCAATTTGCAACTACGATTAGTTGATTTAAAAGAAAAAATCATTTTTTGAAACCTTGAAATTCTGCATAATGTAAGAATTTCCAACAACAATTTCGGACTTGAACATGGAAACCAAATAAGGAGGGACAATGACTTGAACCATATCACCCTGCAATAAATGAAATCCACAAATTATAGTTTCTGAAAAACACACATATAAAGAGTAAAAGAGAGAATGAATAAAATGTCACACCTTTGATATAAAGAGTAAAAGAGAGAATGAACATAAATGTTTACACCTAACCGCAATTTTCCATAAATCCTTTGATTCATTGAAGCACTGGTCATGATTTGATTGTTAACCTGCAAAACAAAAACCGATAGGGGTTAAACCGTGATTAAAGTAAACCGAAAGCTTTAAATCATATGGGTGGTGAAACCGTGCTCATTTGAAAGATGAAGAATGGAGGAACAATGGAGTTTTCGGATGTGAAGGAAGAAGATTGGAAGTTGTGACATTCATATTGATAACTTAGGGTTTTATAGAAGAAAAAAATGAAGAGGAAAGGTTGGAGTTATTGAATAGCAACCATGGGAAGATGTGTGAAGTAATAGGATACCGTGACATTCATATTGATAATTTAGGGTTTTATAGAAGCAAAAAAAATGAAGAGGAAAGGTTGGAGTTATTGAATAGCAACCATGGGAAGATGTGTGAAGTAATAGGATACCGTGTATCCTTAGACCTTTAGGATTCTGATATCAAAATGTGAGTTTCAATATAATTTTATGATTAAACCCTAATAGGATACCGTGTAAATTGTTTTGATGGTGTGAATAAAAAAAATATAAATTGGGGAAAAAATCTGAGTGGAACACATCAACCAATATATTAACAATAAGTTATTATTTGTGTGGAAAAAAAATAAAATGGAGAAGAAACCTGAGAGTGACACATCAGCCTCAGATGAATGTGGTGCAAGTATTTTTAAAACTTACATAATTGCCCTTCAAAATAGACTAAATTGGAATTTACTAAAAAGGGTGTTATGGTAAGTTAATGGTACTTTGATTTTTATAGATTTATAATAGACTAGTAAATAACCTGTGCTGTCGCACGGGGCCGGTCGAGATTTCATATAACGTGGAACTAATCTTGTCATGTAACAGAAAATTCGTTTTTATGTAATTCAATAAAAGTTCATTTAATTCGGTCAAATTTAGTGTATCAAACTTATTTGACAACATTCAAAAATGTAAACTGAAAACATGATTGTGTAACAAAATAAGAAACTGTCATGAGTCTTCAAAATAAGAAACTATCATGAGTCTTCGGATACAATGCAACCAGCTTGGAAACGATGTTTTCAACTATTTGACCTGCACAATAAATTATGCAAAAATTAGACAACAATTACGCAAACAATTTATATTAAAGAAAAGATTTGTTATGATGTACTTACCGATCAACAAAGAGATTGGAAAACTTCTTTGTATACAACATTTGTAGTGATAGATGTTGATACATTCATATTATCATGTATTAAGATCTTTAGACCACTTTTGCTTGTAACTCTTGAAATGGCTACATACATTTGGCCATGACTGAATACAGGAGTAGGCAAATATAATCCAACTGTATCAAGTGATTGGCCTTGAGACTTATTAATTGTCATTGCGTATGACACAATAATTGGGAATTGTCTCCTAATCAACTTAAATGGCCACGGTGACTCGGAAGGTGACATAGACATTCGAGGGATGTAAAAGATGTTACCAACATTCTTTCCAGACATGATCTTTGCCTCAATAACATGATTTGCCAACCTTGTAACAATTAGTCTAGTTCCGTTACACAAACCATCGTTTTGGTTCAAATTCCTCATAAGCATTATTGGTGTACCAACCTTTAATCTGAGTTTGTGATTTGGAATACCTGAAGTCCTAAGCTTGCTAAGAAATTCTGGAGTAAGACATTCATAGGCTTCGGTGTAACTTGTATCAGTTCTATCAATCGAATCAAAACTCAAATACTCTTTGTCCTCACCTAAGAAATGGAAAAACGCGAATCAATCCAATATGTTTTTCAAGAATAATTAAATAACGAAACATCTACATGAAAAAATATCAAAACAAACTATAGTTTACCTGGTATCATGTCTAATACGTAATGATTAATTTTATCAACAACTTCAATGGTTGAAGCAAGTATTGCTTTTCCTTGTAGAAATTCTACATTTTGAAACCCGACAACCAAATTTGGGTACGTGCTTTCAACTATAGCTCTTATTGGATCCTCAAAATTGGAAATTAACAAATCCGGAGGAATTTCTATATCAACTAATCCATCGTTAGGTTCACATATTTTACCGTCGCCAACATCTAATATCCATTTAGAGAATTCGCAAGTTCATCGAAGTTGTCTGTCCCCATTCTTTAGTCTCATGTTTTGGTTAGTGTTAGGACTTGGCAATAGTCCCACACTTAAGAAGATGAGTTAACACATCTACCGAGAATGCGGATGAGTTAACAAACCCATTGAATCCAAATGAGTTAATTCTAAAATTATATTACATCCTACAATGTATGACAACTTCTCGTTACATTTCAAGTTGATTATCTTCTTATTAGATGATATTTATAAATTTTACATAGTTTATTAATTTTGGTACCCGTCAAAATTAATAAACTATGTAAATATGTAACTTATTCTAACTATACAAAATATTAATTACTTCCAATATATGTAGCTTATTCTCATTTATACATGTCTACTAAATCATTATTTATAAAGTTTGAATTCATTTTCAATCGGTTAACATTCTTATAGTTTTTAATAAACTAATAATATACACAAACTTTTAAGTATTGATCTGTACTTATAATAAATCGTACATTCGATTCTCTAACTTCAACTATATAAAACAATAGTAAAACAAATTTAAAAGATTGACATTAAAATAAACACTCTACAGTTTATATCTCATAAATACGCGTGAATCCAGATGAGTTAACAAACCCAATACAGTTGATATCCCATAAATACGTTCACATTTACCCGTGAATCTAGCTGAGTTAACAAACTCAGTACAGTTGATATCTCATAGATACATTCACATCTACCTGTGAATCTAGATGAGTTAACAATATCAGTACAATTGATATCTCATAATACGTTCACATTTAGCCGTGAATTCAAATGAGTTAACAAACCAGTATGAATCCAAAAAATTATATCCTACAATGTATGACAACTTTTCGTTACATTTCAATTTTAAAACCTTCTTATTAGATCATATTTACAAATTTTACATACTTTTAAAACCTTCTCACAGATACTTTAGTCGTTATGTTTAATATTATAACTTATTTCCGTTAATAAAATAATTATATAAATATAGACTTTTTTTGTTTATAAGTGTCATTAACCTGTGTAACGTTTTACGAAATTATTTTTAACTTATTCATGTTAAAAACAATTGCATCAATAGTTGAAGTTTTTTATTATAAAAATATTTGTAACTTATTCCCGTTTATAAAAATTATAACTTTTTTTTTTTATTTATAAAAAATAATTTTTTATCATGTTATAAAATTTTATGGATAAAAATATAATTTATTTTTTATTATGTTATAAATATGGAAATAAAAGAGAATAATAATTTTAATAATATAATCATTTTTGTTTTAATATAAATGTATTATTGATAATTAAAAAAATTACAACTATAAATAATAATATAACATTTATTATTATAGATATCCGTAGGGAAAAAAAATAAAAAATTAGATCTAAGAATATCAAAAAATCGCTTAAAATATTAAATAATAATTTATTATTTATTATTGTTGATATTAGTAGAAAAATAAAAAATTATCAAAAGAGAGAAAGAAAAGAAATCTTCTTTATTTAAATAAATCATAATTTTTATTTTAATTGGTTCGTTTGCATCGTTGATTTTAATTGGAATAGAATTAATGAAATGACAATGTATAACCACTTTTAAATTATTTTTTTATATATCATATTTACAATTTTTTCAAACCTACAATATATAACAATTCCTCGTCAAATTGTAGTCTTTTAACATTAGCTAAATTGTGAATATTGCAGGCTCTAACAACTAATATTATATATATTTTATTTCAATAACATTCAAAATCATATAGTTTCTTCTTAAACTACTTTCTAAATACTATTTAAAATTATACCAATATTATATATTTTATTTCCATTATTTACATTAAATTGATTTTTAATGGATCAACTAATATTTTGAAAATAATTTAATTGAATCAATTGATCAATTAACTCTTTAATAAAGTTACTATACATAAAATCGAGTAAATAATTAGTTAAATAAATATTTTTTAAAATACATGATTTTTATTAATATTTCATAAAAATATATGATTTTAAATATTTTTAGTAACAAAATAATATTTAAACTATAACAAAATGTAACTTATTCAATTTATAAAAAGGATTGTATGAATAAATTTATACCTTTTATTATTAATTTTATGATTATCATTTTCATTAAAATTTCATGACTACAATTTAACATTTTTTATCATGATTACAATTTTAAAGTTAATTTAAAAGATTGTGATATGCTTTATTGATCATAAATTTTGAAATCAAATCATGCATAAAAATAAAATGTATTAATGTTACCATTCAAAATAATTTCTATATATAATAAAATTAAATAATATTAATACCTCCATTCAAAAGATATATTTGTAAAGTTTTGATTTAATTATTTTCATATTTTTATATATTCTAATGTATAAAATATTGCTACAATATGAAACAGTATCAAACCTATAATATTAAAAGAGAATTCAAATTTGATTGATCATAATATTTTACAAAATCAAATCATACATAAAAACTAAACATATTTATTTCACCTTTCAAAATAATTTCCATATAAGTATAATAAAAATAAATTATAATAATGTCTTCATTCAAAAGATATGTTGGTAAAGTATCGAATTAAATGGTACTCAAATATTTGATTAAAAAATTACAATATTTGTTTCTAATATTGTATAAAAATATATTAATTAGTCGTACTTTAAAAAAATAAATCATAAATATTTTATTAAAAATTATAATATTTATTTCTAAAATTTTAGCAATTAAAAATAAAAAAATATCAATACAAAATAGTATTTTTATTCAAATTTCACAACAAATGAGAATTATAATTTTGATTCAAAATAAATTAGATTTACCGTTTCATCTTGGGAAAACGATTTGTTTGGTTGTATAGATTTACCGTTTCAAAAGGTGTTGTCTTATAGAAATATTACACTAAATGTTTTAAGTTTTGTCTTATAAAAAAAATTAAACTAAATCATGAAATTAAATCCACTTAGTCATAATTGTTGTATATGAAATTAAATCCACTTAGTCATAAGGAATACCATTAGTTCATCCAAGGCATAAGGAATACTGTAGGCATAAGGAATACCATTAGTTCAATCAAGGCATAAGAGGATATTTATTAACCATTTCGGTATAAATTATTTGGACTGTTGGTTACATTTGTAATTATTAAACGCAAATGAACACAGAAGAACAATATGAAAGTTAAATTAGACAAAATGGAATGTCACTTAAATCCATAATTCTGAAATCGTAGACAAAACAAAAAGTAATGCATCAAAGATAAAAGATAAACTTATGTGATTCAGACTAATAAGTTATTCATTCCTTCTCAATCTTGATATTTTTCAGAATCCTTGGACCTGCCTCATCATCATCTCCAGCAACTTGTATAATTCCTCTTTTAACAGGAGTGCAATTTGCTGAATCTGTCTCAATGTCAGTTGAATTAGAACAGTTGCCTTCAGATTTGTTCTCACCACCAACAATGTCAAATTTTGAACTCAAATCTCGAGCCACACCATCAGATATTTCACTTTGAACAGGTTTGTGTCCCAAACTCTCATGCAATCCATCAGAGATCTAAAGAAAAATAATGACCAAACATCAATAATATGAACATATAAAACAGGGTTCACAAAAATAAAAAAATTTGAATTTAAACAGGTTTAACACCTTCACAACATAATTTAAATCTTGAATATCTCCTGCAGTTATCATCCATGCAATTTGAAGTATTCAAGTCGTCATCATCATCAACAGAATCCTAAATATAACCAAATTCATAAATGTCTCAATTAAATGTAAAAATAACTATAATTCAAATGCGACTAAATAATTTTAATACGAAATAAAATGAAACATAGTATCATCAACCTTTGCAACAGATTTGTACTTAGTGATAATATTTTGGTCAGCACAAACTTTCTTCACACGAAAAGATTGTTCAAATCCGGAGTTCGCATCAGATTTTACTTCTATTTTGAAAAGGAATGTTTGATCAACAAAGCCACCAATTACTTTAGGCACAATTGTTGGCTCTGATTCCTAAAAACAGAAAATTCAGTTGAGATTAAGACAGGTAATATGTAGTTTATATTGTGATAGTTGACATAAAGGAAATAAAAGTCAAAGTTGCAGTAGATACTTACCCTGTCGAAGCAAGCAAATTTCACAGTGAGATGCATCATAAGAATGCTAAAGTAGATACATTGCAGAAGCAAATTTAGTATATCCTATTTATAGTGATAGTGATGTTCAACAAACTATACAAAGTGTTGTTGACATTAGCATAGGTTCTGTTGTTTTCTCTAACAAATCTTTTGCCTTTGCTTCACAAAATGCAACATACCTCGAGGGGATACTTTGTAAAGCTGCAGAGTTGTGTTGCTTCCATTGCGGACCAAGAGCAATTTCATTGATTCAGGCTGCTGCTCCCACACCCTGCCATAAAAACCCAAAAACAGTATGGTATAGCAGAACTGCCATAGAAATCAGTATGGTATAGCAGAACTGTTGTCACAACAAACATGCCAATAAACATTTATCTAATTATTTTTATCAAATCTCTTAAAATTTACAGAAGGCTAGCCTTTCAATTGCGTTGCTTCCTGTAGTTGTTTCCTTGCATAATAACACCAAGATGGATGGACTTTCCTAATTATTGGTAGTAAATCATCAAATTGAAATGGAAGTTGAAACCAATATGCTACTATATTATAAGGAAACTGTCATATTGCCTTCATTAAAGAATTAATATATTAAGACACTCAGTTTCAAAAATCAACAAACACACCAAAATATCACCATTAAGATAATCATTGTCCACCAATATGACCAAGAAGTAGTTGCTTCCCACCTGCAACACAATTAGAAAGAATCAAATAGGTCCTATCATCAATTCAATTTATGTACTCAAGAATTGTCGATGACGATGGCAACACGACGAAGACTCACGAATTACAACAACATGAGTACTCAATTGTCACACTTGCGGTCACATCAAATACGCAACAGCTAGGTTGTTTGTTTCACCCTTTCATAACATTTACATGACGGTAACAATCTCTAAAGAAAACAACCACCCAACATATGCAAACAAAAAACACTGTAATTAACCAATAAAAAAATCAGAAACAAACTTTGCACTAAACTAGTATGACATAGGTTGAAAGTAAACCATGCGAGGAGTTCCGAGGAGACACATAGCAACATCTTCAAAGGGAGTATTAGAAAATGAACTCACATATTTAATATCATTGGGACATGCGACAAAGAAGCAAGATCATTGTCACCTGCATAAACTTCTCAAATGGACCTAAACCAAATTATATGTTTTTAGTATGATAACAAACAGTTAAGCTAAATGAGTTTCCATAGATGCAGAAAAGAAAGATTCAAAGTATAACTTAGCAGCTAGCACACAACAAATCAGAATCACAAAATAAACACATGGTTAACATTTTCTAAAGGTTGACATATAATTCCACATATTTATAATGGTTATCCTTAACCCCATACCTCTATTATTAGTCTGGTCTTGGCTTCAGGAGCAGAAAAAGCTTTCACAACACAATCCTTCATCCTTCTAAGCCTCTGCAATCAATCTCAAAACAAAAAAACCCATGATTCCAAATATAGAAAATACTCATGCATAGATTAGATCGAAACAGTAGGCACATAATCAAACATTGGTCCTTGTTGCAAATATCTGCATTTCAATGTATGACTGCATTATCTCCTGAAATTATGCTCTTTAGCTAGTAGCCTAATAAGATTTTTATCCAAAGGTTTAAAAAACCTAGCATTAGCAATCACATTAACTCCTGCTCTAAGCATTTTTGTTTTCATGCACAGTAAACTTGACATATGTATTAAATTTTGCAATATAGTGTAAAAACTAAATCTGGAAAACTTGACATATGTATAAAATTTATAGAGTATAGATTGCATAATATAATATGCCACTTACCAATATAGTTCCAAAACCGATAAGTATGTCTACTCCCACCGCTTTAAGGGAGTTTGTAAAACTATTACGCAATTTAGAAGCAAGATTATTGGCAAGATCAACCACTCCTTGTTTTTCAAACCCAACTTAAAAAATATGAACAAAACAAATCAGGCAAAAGTAACATCATCATTCAAAACCAAAATTATTATTATGTATAGTATTCTAAAATCCAATTCAAATACAACAATAAAATTAAGTGAGGCTAAAACATGTTCTAACAGTAAACTCAATTTACAACATCCTCATATCACTGATCTAAACTTGTATTATTTATTCTTGCCTCAATACTTACTCCATTCCACAAAACACTTCCACCAGGAATCTGCAAGAGACCACAACGTTCTAGTACACCACAAAACACACCACCGGTTAACTCGATAAATGCAGTCTCATTAAGGTCATATTAGCATACATAGGTATACATTAGCAACATCTCTATTGGAAAGTCCTCTACTTTTTGGTAACATTGGATTCAAAATATGAACTTATGATAAATGAATAATAATTAACAAAAACTTCTGATTATGCTGTTAAACTTCTCTTATATAAGAAAATATCAATAGAAATCATGTTTAAACCAGTCAACAATAAACATATTCATTGGAAAACGTTGAAAAAGAATAAGACAAACCTGAAAACATTGACAAATAAGAAATAACGAAATCGAAGGCGGTCAGATCCGAAACATACCTCTATGAAACCAATAACAACACAAATAAACAACCGCAAGAAACATGATTTACGAATCTGAATGAATGAGTGAATTTCATAGTTTTACTTACTTGGTTGTAATGTGGAGAGTTTCAGGTGATCCAAGAGGAAGATTGGCGAGGGCTATGTCGATGTAAGGCTGGACGTGCATCAGTTCTTCACCATTCTCCTTGTTGATTGCTGGATCTACTGTGATCGATGGTAACCCTAATGCCATTTATGTATCTCTTTTTCAGTTCTTTCTCTGCTTGAAGTTTGGTGATTCGACGACAGATTAGGGTTTCATGGGAAAAGAAGGACAAAAGAAGATGAGAGAGATGAATAGAAGGAAGAGAGAAAGGGCTGCGACGGCTAGGGTTTAGGAGATGAAGGAAGAGAGAAAGCGGATGAGAGAAAATTATAAATTCAGCTATTACTATTAAAAAATTCATTTGTTTAGTGTAAAAAAAGAAATTATAAAAATGGGAAAAAATTGTGGGAGTGACACATCAGCTCCAAATGAATGTGGTGCAAGCATTTGTGGAATTTACTTTATTACCCTTAAATAATAGACCAAATTGTAATTTTTCAGAAAGGGTGTTGTGGTAAAATCCAGGTACTTTCGTTTTTATAGATTTATAATAGATAATCTTTCACTAATTCTTTTGTTCTCATTGAAAAAAAATTAATTTATTTTTAAAAATTGTAAGAAAAAAAATTCAAAAAAAATTGGATTTTTTTTTTTAAAAAAACTCAAAAAAAAACTGGAAATGTTAAAAAAAATGTCTTTTCTTTTTAAAAAACTCAAAAAAAAAATATTTTCGAAAAAAAAACCGAATTTTTTTTAAAAAAAATAATTTTTTTGAAAAACTGGAAATTAAAAAAAAAACGAAAAGAAATATATTTTTCCAAAAAACAATTGGAAATTTTAAAAAAAAATGTTTTTTTTTTTGAAAAACTGACAAAAAAATATATTTAAAAAAAAGAAAATTTCCAAAAAAAAACTGGAATTTTTTTTTAAAAAAGTGTAAATTTTCTGTTTTTGAAAAACTTTAAAAAAGATATTTTTTAGAAAAAAAAAATGGAAATTTTCTTTTAAAAAAAATGTTTTTTTTAAAACTGAAAAAAAAAATTCAAAAAAAACTAGAATTTTTTTAAAAAAAAAATGTTTTTTTTGAAAAATTGAAAAAAAAATTCAAAAAAAACTGGAAAAAAATAAATAAAAAAACGTTTTATTTTTTTTTATAAAAATTGAATTTGCTATTAGTATTGTTCACTCTAGGTATAGAGTAATGCTTAAATTTATATTGAGAATTGATAATAAATTATTGGAATTTAAGCAGACATGTAAATTATTGGAATTGTTTTTTTTTTATAGAAAAATAATACTATTTTATAAAAAACAGTTTTTTATAGTTTTTTGAATATTTTTTATTTTAAGAATATTGTTTTTTAAAATTTTATTTTTTAAAAGAAATTATTAATTTTTGATTGGGGGCCTTGAGCCCCCTTCTAAATTTTTGGGCCTTATATTTTTGGGGCCTATATATTTTAGAGCTCATTATTCTTAAATTTTTTTAGGCTCCCTCATTAAGTGGGCTAGGGTTCAAATTTTTTGGCCCCCTAAATTGACACCTCTATTCACTATTAAGCCTGGAGCATAGTGAAAATAGTAGTTTCGTACAATTTGTTATTTTTAAGTTTGACGGTCATTATGATCATTAGCTAATATTGATGGAAAGTTTTCTTGGTTCGAAAGAATAGTGAGATTTTATTGGGAATGGAATATTGGTTGGGGCAGCATAAGTTGAGCCAACATAGGAGCAACACAAATTGATTGTAAAGCATAAGTCGAGCCAACATATGAGTTAAACAATCATCACTAAGAAGATTTTAAGATCAATGGTATCAAATTTTGATTATATGGTATGTTGAATTGAATAATCCAACAACTTGGACACGATGACTATTGATGAGCTGTAAAGTAGTTTTCTAGTTTTTGAACAAATGATGAAAAGTTGTGGAGAAGAAGACCAAGTTCTTAAGATATCCCATGAAGATATAACCAGGAAGAGGTATTGGTGTGTTTAAAGGAGGTCGAGGAAGAGAAAGGACGAAAACCTTCCAATAAAGTTGTTGTAGAGTATTTTTGGTGTCATCGGTAATGATACAATCAATATGAGTGTCATGATTAAGAGTTGATTTTATCGGTTGATCAGAACCTGAAGGTGGGTCGAGAAGATGACGTATGTCAGTCTGGAATTGATGGAGATATGGGGGGATGTACCTACAAGTCACTCCAACGCTCAAGTAAGAAAGAGTAAAAAGATATACAAGAAAGATATTAGGGTTTTCGTGTATATATTTGATTACTTGGCCCTCACGAGTGTGAGGGTTTACATAGTGCCTCCAGCGCTTGACCATTGGTTCCTATTTTTGTACCTAGATACTAGGTTCCTCAAAAATAGGTAACTGTCAGGACTTAGTCAAAACGGACAGTCATGCTCGTAACTAGTCGTTGCTTTGAGCACGAGAAAGATTACAGGCAAATGTGTTATGGACGTTTTCCTGGTTTTCTGCTCCACGTGTGTCGAACAGACCTGTAGATAGTTGTTGATGTGTGCATGCACATGGCTCAGGTATTGTTGGTCTTCTTGTTCCTGAGATGTAGTCGACCAAGTATGCTCGACAGAAGGGCCAGAGTCACTGGGCCATGTTAAAGGTAAAAGTAGATTGTGCCAATTTCAGCTATTGGGCCAGTCCAGAACAAGAGCCCCTCAAGTTGTTGCTCTTGTGTATATGAGTGATGACTTAAGGGCAGTGCACGAGCCAGGAAAAAGTATTAGGCGTACTGCTTTTTTCTCGAATTCGGACACGATTTAGGGCTACCCGGGGAGGCGTTTAGTCGAGGAGGACCAGACGACACTTTGTATGTTCGACTCACGGGGAGAGGAAATAATTGATTGAACTTGAGGGGTTTGCGTGTCACACTTGTCTCGAGCGGTTCATTGTCATAAATGCATGATGATGGCTAGTCTATAAACTAGGGCATGATGATGACAGACTTTTGGCTTCCCTAGGCGCGTGCCCGCTCACGTGTCTACAAAGAAATCTATAAATAGGAGAGGGGAGTTTCAATTTCACTTTCCATTTTTTCTCCTTTCAGCTCCTTCTGCTAGTAACTTTGATCTCTGTCGTTTGGCACCGCTCAAAGTCGTTCAACCACCGTCCATCCTTCTTCGTTCTCGTGAGTTTCCTAATCTTTTCTTATTTTATTTTGGATTTATCATTGTTTTTGCTTAGAGATACTTGCGGTTAGGACGAAGTTAGATGTTTTTCTGGTTATGTTGGTGTTAAATGGTGGTTTTTCCATTTTTGATGTTGGAGTTGTAGGAATCTTAGGGCTTTCGGTCATTTGAATATTGTGATCGCTTCCATCATTGGAGTTCATGAATTTCCTGATGAATTCATGAGTTTCTCGTTGGAGTATAAATATCCTGGTGAGGATATGAAGTTTCCGGTGAATCTTCAAATGAAGTTCAAAAACCTAGTCGTCGGGGAAACTGCTCTTCATGTTCGTGTTTTGTTGTTTAAGTAAGGGCTCTGGTCGAGGATAGGGTTCTCGTACCTTTGCGCGCCTTTCCACTTGATTAATGGTGGGAGAGTGTATTTGATATATTGTCGAACTCACTTTTGTCCTCTACTTTTCAGGTAAAATGGCTAGCAGCGCCGAAGATGAGACCGTGAGCGAGCAAAGCTCCCGCAACCAGAGTTTATCGGATCAAAATTCATATGAGAAGAGTGCGTCTGGTCGAAGTGATTTTGAGAAGACTTCATCGGGGTAAAATGCCTATGTGCGGTGTGGGCCCGAGGCTTCCTAGAAGAATATCCTCGTACAAGGAAAATTGGTGGCTCCCAAGGAGGCGAATTGGATTGCGTTGGTTCCTCGGGAGATCGCTTCATATTTCACCAAGCACCCAGAGGAGATGTTTACGGTTGTGGCCACAGGGATGTAGTAATTCATTGTTGAGAAGGATTGGGCCATTTTTGTCCACGGGAAGCACGACCGGATATGCACGACGTATAATCTCAAACAACTCCCCATGTATGAGATTTTCCTTAGAGAAATAGGGCCTAGGCCACCTTTTACTGATTTTAAAGTGTCTGTCTTCGACCACCTTCATCTTTCTCCTTCGCAACTTCATACCAACTCGATAGCCTTCTTGCGAGCGTTCGAGATTGTGTGCGACTACTTGAAGATCGGGGCTACGGTTCCCCTATTTTTTTGTTGTTTTCATCTCCAGCAGGGAGCCGTTGGCGGGAAATATGCATGGGTTTGTATGAAGTAGCAGGGCAAGTTGTTTAAGGCATATCTTGAGTCTATTCAGCAGTTCAAGGATATGTACCTCTTAGTTCAACTTGTGTCGAATAAGGCAATATTTAACGCGTTTATCAGTATCCCCAAGTGTGGTCCGAATGGGCAGACTGAGCTGACCAAGGAGGGTGAAGTGATGAGAGAGCTTGTGCAAAGGTTTTACTTTCATTGGGTCTGGGAGCACTTTGCTCATGAAACCGACCATTATATTGTGAAGTCGGGTCGTATGAACGCTGAGGACCAGGCGAATTCAACAAGTTCTTGGCCTTTGTTGAGGGGATACCCCTGGTCTAGCGTGCGGGCAATGGGGAAAAGTTATTGTTGACGAGCATGATAGGCCCGTGCTCGAGCCTAGACTTATTAATGTCAAAGAGCTCTTCGAGTGCGGCGACCCTAGAAAATACTTAGGTAGTTGTTTTGTATTTGATTTGTCTTTATTCCAGTGTTTCCTTTTTGCTATGAATATTGTTCCTAAGGCCAAGAAGTGGCACAAGATGGTCACCAAGAGCCTTCTGGGTGGTGAAGGAGTCGACGTGCCTCCGACTAGGTCGAGAACGTTTTCCTCTGGTCCAGCTCCTGGGCATGCTTCTCCTCTTCCAGTGACTTCTAGGCCGAAGAGACCAAGTTCCGACAACCTAGTGGATCTGACCGGGGAGAAAGGTAAAGAGAAATTTAAGGTTCCCCTCTGATTTCACAATAGGAAAATCTTCGAAGGTTCTTCTTTGGAGGTTCATAAGGCAAAGTCCCTACTTTAGGAGGAAATGGACCTCCCGAGCAAGAGGCTCCTGCTAGCTCATGAAGTTGTCGCCTTGATGCGGATCTTAGGTGCAACAGTGATCCACATCGAGGACGGGAGCTCTAAGGAGCTAGAGCTGAGGAAACTTTGGTCACCTACAATGCTCTTGATGTAAAGAGTAAAAAGTTAAAGACCGCAGAGTATGGCTTTAAGAATGTAGTGGCCCAAATTATCCTTGTGAATCTAGGTGTCAACTTTGTCTTGACGGAAACCGACTTCCTTAACAGCGTGGTGGTTGACGAGCACACGACAGATTTCCATCGGTCCTCGGGGGAGACTGCTAGAGAGGTGCAATTGTTGTCTGATTCTAAAGTGTGTCATTATCCCGAAGAGCAGCTTCAGCCCGACGATTGATTTTTGTTGCTTCTTTATCATGTCTGGCCTGCGTGCCGTTTTCTTATCATTTGTTTGTTTCGGGGGCATGTCCCCGTGGATGTAATATTTGAACAACTTTATTCCTTGTGGTCGTTTTGGTTATATTCTTTTTATGGGGACTTGGCCCTCCTTATGTAATATTTTGACAATTGTGGTCTTCATGTCGTTTCTAATATGTATGACCTTGATGGTCGTTTCTTTTAATCTGCACAATTTATGTTTTTACTTTCCTCCGTGCATGACTTATTACATTTGTTTAAATTTTTCTTGTTTGTATGCTCGTTTGCTTGAGACGTTTATTTTACTTGAAAGTTTTTAGGGGAGTTGCTCGATAGTATTTGAGGCTCGCCAGTGTGAAGAGTTAAAATTAAATGACTTATTTAAAATTGATGTGGCAAAAAGAGACCAACAAAATAACTTATGGCGAATTGCACCATTGGAGATACTATAACACAACTATATTTTTATCTATTTTATTAAAATGACTCAAATATATATAATATATATAAAATAAATTTAAGGTTTAATTGCAACTTTAGTTCTCCTATTTTTCATATTTTTTTAATTTTAAGTCTTTGAACACTCGAGGGCGCATGAATCCACTACATCAATATTAATTTGTTGGTAATATTATATTTTTAACCATACTGAAAAACTAACAAGAACATTGAAAGTTAGAAAACATCAATATATGAAATTGAAATTTTTATGTAAGAAGTTGAAATGAAAAACATCAACAATCTCAACAACACAGCCAACAGATCCTACAAATAAATTGAAATTTAAAAAAACATCCATATGTAAAATAGAATTATTAAAGCAAAACCCAATTGAGAATATTTTTTTTTAGTAACCAAGTTTTAAAAAAATAAATCAAAAATAACCATATTTTCGGAATAATTACACAAATGGCGAATTTTCAGAAAATTTTACACTATGTCGCCACTCCAAGTGATTACACTCTATTTTGCCACAAGTCGCCACTCCACGTGGCGAGTTTTCTGAAGAAAGGGAGCAAGTCGTCACTCCAAGTGGCGACTTCTTTGAAAAATATTTTTTTTGCTTTTTTAATAATATTATTTATATACTATATTATTACTTTTTATTTAATTATTAATAGTATTTAAATTATTTTTAAAATTACATTATTTAATTATTTAAGTCTTTAACTATTGAATTAATAAAAAATAAACGCATAATAAATTATTTATTTATTGCATAAACAACAAAAAGTACAATTTACAGTCAACAATATATTTTACATATTTGGGGGCCTTGGAGGCCTTTGGTACGACTCAAAATGTGGTCTTTAATAGTTGGAGGTTAAACCTGCTTGGTTAAAAAATAAGGTTTGTTGCGGTGTGTTGAAGTATGGTTGATCATCTTCAGGTATGTCGGTGTCGGAGCTAAGTGGTGATGTGGATGGGCCCGCAACTCTAGGGTCTTGGTATTGTGGTTGAATTTGTGGATTATAGTATTGGTATCATTGGGGTGTAGACATATATTGGTATGGCTGGGGGTGGACATATGTTGGGGGTTGGACATGTGTTGGTATGGTTGGGGGGTGGTCATGTGTTGGTATGGTTGGGGGTGTTGTTCTTGATAATATTGTGGTTGTTGTGGTGGTGGGTAATTTGGTGGTTGTTGTTCGTAATGTTGTTGTGGTGGTGGATAATTTGGTGGCTGGTGTTGTTGAAAATATGGTTGTTGCTGACGGGGGTCGTGCAAATAGAATGGGTCAGACACAATCATTTATGGATTGGTATTTAATTTGTACCAACCCACATATTCCGCGGTCGGTTTCATTTTGTTGGGTGCAATCGGGAAGTCAAGGATATAGTGGGCACGCTCTTTCCACATTCTACGGAACGTCGTGGCGTAAGCCTTCCAATTCTCTTGATACCATTGGTGGCTGACTTTTTTAAGATGCCAGGGATCCAAACACATCGGGGGGCATGGTATTTCTTGATGCATTCCGAATTGCAATTTCACACGGTCACTGTGGTGCATCTCCACAGTGGTGAACCGTATGATAAGCGTTTTTGTTGTCCAAACAGCTGCATCAGCGTGGTTGGGTACATGTTCCAATCCCAAATATGGTCTCCAAACAAATTTCAAAGGAAAAGATAAATAATATTATTTAGAGAGGGTGCTTTATAATAAAATTAAAATTTAAGTTCGAAGAAGAATAGTTTAGTGGTAATACATCTTCTGCTCGTAGACGATCCAAGAGTTGGCGATATAGGATTACATTGTTTTTTGGAGTTCCACTGTAATCCATTCCAGTTGCACTGAACCTAAACACAAAAAATGAGGGGAAAAAATATTATTTATCGTATTTTAAGGAATAAATATGAACATAAACACAAAAAAAGAATAAATAATATTATTCAAAAACCTACTTAGTCGCGTAGGGGAAGAAGTAGACGTGCAGGTTCTTGGGGCTATCCTCGGAAGTCTCCAGAATGCCCAGGCTTGGAGTAAAAATGCACATCTATAAAATGTACATGTATCTTTTTCAGCATTTTTACACAACGAGCTGTAAAGGTACGTCAATACCGCAGACCCCCAACTATACTTCCCAATGTTATCTATGTCCCCAAGCAAAGACAAGTACATAAAATTGATGTTATTTCCTGTGCCTTCGGGAAATAGCATGTTTCCAAATAATAACATAATATATAATCTAGTTTTTATTTTATTTTTCTTCCTCAGACGAATATTCGTTCAAAATAAGAGTGTCATAACATAATTTAAGGGCCGATAGTTTAATACCTTGACGCCTACCTTTCGCAGCATTTGTTCCCTTGATAAGATCTACGCCTAACATTTGCAGACATAGGTCGTTAGGTTGTTGAACATCTCCATTCATGGGCTTACCATTAATTGGGAGATCCAATAACATGTACACGTCCTCAAGTGTGACGGTACATTCACCAATTGGGAGATGAAATGTGTGTGCCTCGGGTCTCCAATGTTCACACAATGCAAGTATGAACTTCGTATCAATAGATGCATTTACGATATGCATCACATTTCCGAAGCCATCACGTTCAACTAAAGGGAAAATCCACGGGTCGGGAGATTCCATAGGATGTGTACGAACCCTAATTTTTTTGACATCCTATAAAAATAATATAGACAGTAATTAAAATAAAGTGTGAAAAATAAATGAATTAATGTAAAATTAAATATAACGCATAAATTAAAAAGAATATATATAGAAGAAAAACTTACAAATGCGACAACATTCCTCCTAGTTCCTCGGTGGGATTCACCCATGGTGAGAAGAGACATGACTACAATTATGAAAGTAAGAAATTCTCTCTGCAAAAGGTGTGTATTGCACTGATGAAATGCGTTTGTGGATGATGGAAATAATGTGAAAGTCCTTGGTATTTATAGACTTTTCCACTCACCTAATTTCCACTCCTCATTGACACGACCCTTGCATGCATTGGAGGAATTATGTGGTGGCAGCAAGTCATCACTCAGCATGGCGACATAGTGCAAACATGGAGTGTAGTCGTCACTCCAAGTGGCGACTTGCTTTGGTACTATAAATCTGTAAAATGCAGTCCTTGTAGTGGCATGCGTTACTAATGACTTGGAGTGGCATGCATCCATAATTTATAGCTAGCCCTATGTGTTATGGATAGACAATGTTGTATTGTCTTGTCAATGTCTCTTACATGCATGCATTCAATGGATAGTTTAGTGAATTAAGAGTATATATTTTGTCTTGTATTGTCTTGTCAATTCTCTTACATGCATGCATTCAATGTCTCTTACATGCATGCATTCAATGGATACTTAGTGTATATTAGTGTATTAAATTCTCTTACATGCATGTATTCAATGTCTCTTAAAATTGTAATTAGTGTACTAAATTTAATTAGAGTATTAAAAATTACTGATTATTAGTGTAATTAGTGTACTATAAAAATAAATTTAACTTTTAAGAAGGTATAATTGATCAGACTTGGGAAGGTGTGCGTGAGAGAGAGGCATGCATGAGAGATTCTTCAAACATAATGTTATAGATAGGCTAGTGTTAGAGGCATGCAATTGTTTTGTCAATGTTTCTCATATGCATACAATATTGTGTCGTCTTTTCATGTTTCCTTTTGTTTTTGCATGCATTACATAAACTTGTTCTTGCTATTTATGCAGCTATGTTTCGTTGTAATTCATTCACACTACTACTCACATTCATTCACACTTCTACTCTCAAAAAATCAATCCTCAAAACCCACAATACTCACATATCATGGCATCCTCAACACAATACAAAATCAATGCTCACACAAATGGTGTAATTTACGAATGTGATCAAGTCGGATTTCTATTTAGAAACATTGATTCCACTAGATTTTGTCTAAATAGAAAAGCCAATTTTTCGTATTTGAAAAAAAAGATTGAGTCCAAACTTAGACAACCTGTATCCCAAATTTTCCACCAACATCCCCATTTTCCTGATAATAACTCAGTCAAGTTTTATCAGTTACATATTCAAAATGATATTGAGGTGCAAAATATGTTTCGTAACCACAAGTATTCTAGTTACGATTATATTGAGTTGCACATTGTGCGGGAACAATTTCAACCGTCCCAGAACATGCAGTCGCATGTTATTGATCTCGTTGCTGATGAACAAGATCCAGAAAATCAAGTTGAAGACGATGTGGTTGATGATGTAGAAGACGTGGTTGATGAATTGGTTAACCTTGATTCTGAAGATAAATAGCATGTTCAAATACCAGAGGTGCAACGCTACTCACCACCTGTCCACTTCACAATCCTTAACTTGGGCGAGGATGAGCCTTCGTCGGACATGTTCTACAACCCCTATATGAGGTCCGACGAGGAGTTAAAAAAAGGTGAAAAGTTTCGTACGACGGAATATTATATGGTAGCAATTAAAAATTGGCACTTATCAAACTGTGTTGATTTCAAAGCTGATCGGTCGAATCCAGAAAGGTACATCATTTTGTGCAAAAATCCAGAGTGTGGTTACAGGCTGATGGCGTCATTTAAGAAGAAATATAATGCCTGTGTGATAAGATCCATTAGTCAAGCCCACACTTGTGTTAACACAAACATGGCGCAAGATCATAGCAAACTAAGCCTTGATATGATATGTCACAACATTTTACCTCTCCTTGAAGTTGACCTGTCACTTAAGGTCAAGACGATTATATCCCATTGCGTTTCTGTGTTCAAATATAGACCTTCATACAGAAAGGTTTGGTTAGCAAAAACCAAGGCTATTAAAATGGTCTACGGTAACTGGGAGGAATCCTACAAACAACTCCTGTGTTACTTGGTTGCCCTAAAATTATATTCACCTGGGACAGTTGTTATAATGGAGACCTTGCCGGCACAATCCCCAGACGAAACCCCTCTCGAAGGTAATGAAATATTCCATAGACTTTTTTGGGCGTTTCGTCCTTGCATCGTCGAATTTGCTTTTTGCAAACCGATTATTCAGATTGATGGAACTTGGTTGTACGTCAAATACAAGGGAACGTTACTGATGGCACTTGCACAAGATGGAAATAGTAATATTTTACCCATAGCCTTTGCTCTGGTAGAAGGGGAAACAACTGTTGCTTGGAGTTTATTTCTCAAAAATCTTCGAACTTATGTGGCTCTATAGCCTGGACTTTGTTTGATTTTTGACAGACACGCTTCTATTATAAGTGCCTACAATAATCCAGCTAATGGTTGGCACGACCCCCCATCTACGCATGTCTACTGCGTTAGACATATTGCTCAAAAAATTTTATGCGGGAGATCAAAGATAAATTTTTGAAGATCAAGCTCATGGACGCGGGGTATGCATTAAACCAACCAGGATTCCACTACTATCGCCATGAAATATTTGAGTCAAATCTAGATGCAGGGAGGTGGATTGATAATCTTGACAGAGATAAGTGGACTAGATCGTACGACAATGAAAGAGGTGGGGCCACATGACAACAAATCTTGTGGAATCAATAAACAACATCTTCAAGGGCCTATGAAACCTGCCTATAACCGCTATGGTGAATGCAACCTATTTTCGGATGGCAACGTTATTCGCAACAAGAGGTAAACATTGGAATGCAGTGTTACAGACACAACAGGTGTACAACGATATGTGCATGAAATTTATGCAACAGGAATCTGCCAAAGCCAGCAACCATCGGTTACAGAATTCGACCGCCATGGCCACACTTTCAGTGCCAAAGAATAACATTAAGTATTCAAGACACAATCTCCTTGAAGAATATGTTTGTTATTTTGATTGATCTTCATAAAAATGAGGTACAAACATGCAAGTTATGTTGATATATTTTAAATGCTAAACAAATTACTTATATTTTCATTCAAAAGCTTCTTTTTTTCCAGCTTTCAGAGTAATTGGTTATTGTAAATGAAGTAAACGGCTACTTGACCTTGGCAGTGTTTGTTTTTAACGTATTTTTGGTTGTTTTGGATGAAGTAATTGATTACTTCATTTCAAGTAACCGTTTACTTGGGAAAAAAATTTGAATTTCCTTTTAGGCTCCACTTCAGAGTAACCGGTTACCTCATTTCAAGTAATTGGTTACCACTGAAGCAATAATTCTTTTTCTGTCCAAAATAGATCTAAAAGTCACCTCTTTCATTGCAACTTGAAATCATTTTCAAATAAGTGTTTTGTTACTTGAATTTTCATTGAGAATTTTTATGCATTTTTTTTCCATATCATTTCAGAAAAATCACTCCCTCATTCATAAATACTTGAGCACTAATATATTTTTATAAATTGCTTGTTTAGAAGAGAAGATCAATTCTAGTGATTAATATATATTTATCAACTTTGTTAATTAAATAATTTTTCAGATTTGCTTTGTAAATTCCTTGTTGTCCTGGATTGTTGAAAACAATAGAGTAGAAAGGAAAAAATTGTTTTCTTGTTCTACTTGGTTGATTTGTATTCTTGTTATCCAGGATTGTTGGAAACAAGAGAGTTGAGTTTGAGAGAATTGTTCTCATTTCAACTTGGTTGGTTAAGATGTTGTTGCGTTGGTGATTGGTTAGAGTTTTGGATAAAAATGATAGGTTGTCTTGTCTTTGAATAAAGATCTAACAATAATGAAATTTATTTCATGTTGAAAGGGAAATTGGAGTAACTCTGGAAAGTAACATAATATGACTACCACCAAGTCTCAAACTCCTTGGTGTAGTAGAATGATGGCTGAAAATGTGTAAAGGTAAGCATAGGTCTTCCTGCCCAAAGGTTGTCAACGTCTTATTTTATAACTTCCCAAGGTTTATCAGACATGATGTCGACCAGTAGCTCATATGAGTTAAACAAAGATTTGGGGACAAGTTGGCAAAGCCCAAATTATCGAGCTACTAAGTTAGGTTGGTAGGAAACCAAGCCTGGATTCATGCTGACAATCGCGGAAGATAAAAATTGGGGAGTTAGAAAACGTCTCCAATATATTAAGGATCTCTTTTTGTCTTCATCTTTCACAGGTGCGAAAAGTTTAGTAAGCCACTCTGGGCCACTTTTCCCATCAGAAAATGGAGCCATGGAGGGTGTAAACTTGACTCTTGTCAACATGATGTTGAATAACAATTTGAAGACTTCAGGCTTGGGAGAGGATTTGTCGATTGGGGTTAATGGAAGAAGACGCTGCCAAACAACATGAAGTAGATTTTGGGGACATGCTGTCTTTCTGCTTCTGAAAGGCTTAATATCTTTAGAAAAAGTGACATTCAGCCACAACTGCAGAAGCCAGAAAGGACCATGTACCAAAATGTTCTTTTTCTTTGGATTGGTGGGGTCGAAATTCTTGATCTGATTGGAAACATCATTAAGGATGCATACAAGGAGGTCAAAATCAGCTGGCCCAAAGCAACATTCTCACCTTTGTGCAATGGGGTGGCTAGATAAGAAAATTTCTTGGCCACCTACATCGACCTAGAGCAGAAAATAAATCGGGAGAGCCAAAGAGTCAAGAATGCTACATGTTCCTCGTCAGTTATGGGGCCAAATTCTTGTTGATGATGGTCAAAAAAGTTGTTGTATGTTGGATTTTTACTTTCACCAACGTCGAACCTTATTGGCAGAGGGTCAGCATCCATATGGTTAAGAAACTATTCCATTTGGTTTTAACCTCGTGATGGTGGTAACGTCTAGCATGGCGGGAGTGATCATACCACACTTGGTGTGGAATGTATTTTTCGAACCCTCCTAAAAGTGTAAGGCAGCCAGTAGCGTGCTACTAGAATAGGGCTGACCACAACGAGAAAGTTCTAGCAATGTGTAAATGCTCATTTTCTTCCATTATTCTCTCTTGTCGGGTTCCAAACGTGTCATCAAGGTACTAAACTTAGGGAAATTCAGCGGAGGAGCAGTTTTGAAGTTCCTATCAATGTATTAAAAAGAAATAGGGTTTGGAGAAGATATTATAAGTCTAGTTGTGGTGCTGGTAGGGGGAAAATTCCCTTTGTCATTTACATATATTTCAGAAGGCATATCTGCAGGAAGAGGACCTAGGAAGGCTAGTGGTTTTTCTTCAAGAATGAAAGGAATAAGTACTTGAGATTGCCATATTTTCCTTTTCTCCTCAGCAAACGGAGGTTCTGGTACGTAGGTTTTGCCATCGACGAGACGTAACTGAAGCTCCATGACTGGAGAAGTAGTTAGGTTGTCAATGTTCGTCATTGAAGAAGGCATTGGACCACTATCAAATTTTTCCAACTAAATACATATTAGGATCCCATAGTGTAGAAATTGTCTTAGCAACTCTTTAAATCTATCCCAATTATCAAAATAACTTACCATTTTTTGGTCTAAATGAAGTGATTTCGTTCCTTAATTTTGCATTTTTCATAGGGGGGAAATATTTAGCTAAAAAATTATTAGCCAAGTCATTCCATGTGGTAATGAAATTAGTTTCCAATGAATTGAGTCAATCTTTAGCTCTACCCCTTAAAGAATAGGGAAATAATCCCAACCTAAAAGCGACATCAATGACTCTAAGAATTTTAAAGTTACAAATTCAAGTATTTGTCTCAAATGCAAGTGAGGATCATCAGTTGTCATGCCCAAGTATTGACTAGTAGCCTGCCATCATAAAAAAATATTGATTCATTTTTTTTAATGATTGTCTAGGAACAACTTTGCATAATTATGCAACACTTAAATTATTGTAGACCATACATACAAAAGTGTTAATGCAATCTTGACAATACAAAAATGTCAAATGTAATCTAGATCATACAAGTGTTAATGCTAATTCTCATTCTCTTACATCTTTACTACACTTCACTCTCAAATGGTTGGTGACTAGAGGCAATGGGGAATCATGCCTCAATTTCAACTAAACTCAATGATAGTTGTTGCCAAAACCGACTATAATAAGTTTATGTCAACATGATGACATAATTGGAGAGTATCCCCGTGGGAAGAAGGTGATGTTCAATTTTTGTGGACAATGTAACCAATAAAAGAATGTATTGAGAAGCAATTGGATAACCGAGTCATAAAACAAATTGGTATAAAACACCTCTATTGTTAAAAACTTCCTTATCTGAATGTGTTTGATCCAATGACACGACTCTTGAGAGTGTAATTTCCTCCCAACTATATCAATGACATTCAACGAAACATGCTCCCCTTGTACTTAAAGGGATGCAAGTTCACATGCGCAAGGGAGATCATGAGTTGTCACAATGAAGCATCCACATGCAGCCTTGCCAATTTCACTCTTTCAAACTCTTCTGAATGTGATGTTTACACTTTCTTAACACAAAGCATACAATCTTGCATAAAAAAAATATTATGTTAATGCTTAACATGTTTTCTTTTTAAAATAAGACCTTGATTGAACCAAGTTACAGCTTCAACATCGATTTGAGTGCACCTGAGCTTCTAGATAGATCTCATCTACTATAGTATCCTCAACATAAATATCAATCATATTAAACAAACAAATACTATCTCTTATCCTATTTTAAAAAAATATCACTACTTTTATTATTAGTTATTCAATAATCTAAAAGTAATATATATATATATATATATATATATATATATATATATATATATATATATATATATATATATATATATATATATATATATATATATATATATATATATATATATATATATATATATATATATATATATATATATATCTAAAAAGTAATTTTTATTTTATTTTATAAATGGGACCAAAAGGAGTATAATAAAGAATGAACAAAACCAAATAGATCAATCATAACTATTAACGATATGTAAATGAAACAATTACATATCAAAATCTCAAAAACACAACAGTCGAGGGATTGACAACCCTCCTAAAATTATCATTCAATGTCATAAAATCAGACTCCATATCAAACTTATGAATCCCTCTATTGTAAGGAATAGTAGTTCTCATAAGGACAATTCATAATTTTTCTTATGCTGTGTCCCAAATTCATCACAAAAGCAAATACATTTTATCTCACTACATCATTTTACTATTTTATTCAACTATATCGTAAAAACTTCCTTGCTATTTTTTATGAATCAAAGAAGTGCATAATTTTGGACAAACTATTACACAATTTTCGGTATATGTATTATTTTGATGTGGATCACCTATGAAGTGTCTAGAGTGGTCACAAGAAAGCAAGTGCATGATTACCACATCATGTTACATGCATGTCATTTTCCTACAATACAAAATCAACCTGTGAGCTGAAATCATTAAAGATAGAGAAAACATAAGAAACAAATGTAGCCATATATAGTCACGTGTTACCATTGTTGGCTCTGCTTGGATAAGCTTCACTTGATGATTTTCAATGGTCTCATCATAGCATTGTCTTCATGGTCCAATATCTGCATAAAAATAACAACGTGTAATGAATTGCAATGCATTAATAACAATAAGTATGAAATTACAAGTATATTCTTGTTAAGAATAGACAACAACTTACATGACAATGATACGCGTAACCAGGTCCTGCGGTGGCATCAAACTCATAGGACGCATTAGTGTGTATATAACCAAACCTCACAACAATCTTAGTAACAAACCCAGGCCTCATCTTAAACACATTCTTCCACCCTTTCTCATAATTGGGCACCTTAACTTTCTTCCCACTTGCATACTTCTCCACGTGGCACTTAACAGCATCATTAAGTTTCGTCATACAATCCTTAAAGTCATCAGCTTTCACAAGCTCCGTCTGATCCAACACCTTAAACAACCCCAAATGAATATGAAGCGGGTGATTATCATCCGTCAAGTTAATCACGTACCACACTTCAGTGGACCCCGCCTTGGGAGTTTCAGTAACTGGAGCATCATAAGGTTTTCCATTGAGATACAAATGTGTGGGTTCATCGATGTTACTAGTATACTCATACATAGCAATGTACCGTGTCTGCGTCACACTAGATAAATCAGCAACCGGATACTCCACCAGCTTCTTCGGTATACGTGACGTGTCAACTTCTTTATCCGGTGAGATTATAAATTTCATAACATTACCGGTTAACTCATCAACCGGATCACCGGAAGGGTAAGGATACGGTGCATCATTAGCTAGAATAGCTACATTACTCTTCGATATCGAAAAATCAACTATAAAATCTGTGATCTCAGATGGCCCCACCAGAGTTTTATTACTCGCTGCTGGTTTTGTAATATAAGCAGAATCGGATGCCACGTGTACCAATCTTAGACCGTTGGTGAAGAACAATCTGAAAAACCTAGCGTTGCTTGCGTTGATTATACGGAATCTGTATTTACGACGTCGTACGGTTAAACTCGGCCATGCTTTTCCGTTAACGATAATGGCGTCGCCGAAATACTCCGGTTGCCACTGTGGGTGGATGGAAGGGTTGTTTCCGGTTGAGTTCATGTAAATCGAACCGTCCGTTTTGAAGGAGCGGTCGAAGAGAATCAACGGTCGATCGTATTCGTCACCGTGAGGTAGTTCTAATGGAGTTTCGATTTTCGGGTGACGTATGATGTAGGATCCGATTAAGCCAGCGAGAAGGTTGACTCTGGTCAACCCCATAGCGTGATCGTGGTACCATAGGTTTCCAGGGTGTTGATTATTTGAATAATGGTATGTTTCGTTTCTCCAAGTGGGTCCTTTGATTTTGAATTTGGAAGTGAACCATGAGTTGGCGTTTCCGTCGCTTTCGGAGTGGTGGATTCCGCCGTGGAGGTGGACCACGGTGGGGATGCCGTCGGTGGTTTTGTTTAAGGCTGTGGGGATGGTTGGGTCCCAGGGGAGTATGTGATTTGGAGGGAGGTGATTTTGCCACGTCACGTGGGTGGGGATTCTGTGGAGCGCTTCCAGTGTTGGACCAGGAATAGTTGCTTTGTCTTTGGATAAGCCGTAAGCGTAAACGGTTGTTGGAGGAAGATCTCTGTGGAATTTCTGAAAATAAAATAAAAGTTGTGGTGCATATTAGATTTCATAAAGTCAAATAAAGTTGAAATGACATGTAATAAATTCATTCATACGGGTTACTCAAAATTTCAAATATATTTCAAACTGTAATGTTGAATGTTGAAATTAATTAATGTGACTAAGATTATGACACCGACGTGAGTAGAAAATTAAACAAATGATTCAAAGTGGAGAATGAATTATCACTATCAGTAGTAAAGCCTGAGTGGATGGCACTTAGAAAGTTTGGGGAAATATTTATCATTAATGTGAAAGATCTTTTAGAGCATGTGGTCACTACGCTTTCTTAATAAATTATTATACTATAATGTTTTAATCAAATATTTAAGTTGAGAAAAGCGTTTTCACTTAGTACTACTTATGAAAACAAAGCGTGGTTAAACCCACAACAAAAATATATAAATGTTTTATTTTGAAGAAAAAAAACATTTAAAATTAAAAATAATTTTTTTAATTAATTGATTAAAAGTAATGTAATAAAAAAACTTATATCATCAAATAATCATGTCTGAACCATGTAAAACTACACACAAAAAGTATCAACAAACAAGTACTATCGTCTATCGCCATCATCACACAAACTTCAAGATAAGAAAGAAGAAAGTTAGAGCTAAAATTCATGAACTTTTTTGTCTATAGTGAGAAAGAATGGTAGCAAGTTGTAAGCTAGACTCATACCAATTGAATTGACTTTTAACTAAACAAAATTATAGAATCAAACAATTTAGATATTTGGCATGGTACAATAAAAACAGAAGACAGTTAAAAGGCGGAGATATTCACGTGAAAAGAAAGCACATACCCATTTTTTCTTGAACATGCCAATCTTGAGAGACTTAGATTTGGGAACGCCATCTACGACGTGGTAGCCATAGATTTTTGGCATATCTAGAAGCTCATCAACAAACATTTCAAGCTTCGACGCATTTACTAGTTTCAGTGTATCTATTGATGAAGGTGATGATGAGGTAACTGAACATAGTAAAAGCGCTGAAAAAGTGAGTAGTTTCAAGAACAGTGTTTTCTCCATAGCTACCTTGTTGTAACTTGAAAATTGAAACTTTGCTCGGAGAGAAGGGTTTTATAGTCAGAATAAAAAAGTCCGTAATCGAATCCAACGGATGAGAATTTTTTGTCACAATCACTAACTTGAAACGTGGTTCGTTTGATTTGTACTCTTCAACGAATCAGATTCACAGATTGCGTTGGACTGTGACTCTAGCTTGGAAAATGAAAAAGGTATTTGTAGAAAGAAAATTGGTCAATATCTGGCATTTAATAAATTTATTTAATCATTTTAATTCAAGTGAAACGTCTTGTTGCTATGCATTTAGTAATTTTCTCTTTACTATTTCCTCTATATTATGAATTTTTTAAATATATAATTTAATATTTTAATGTATTGTCTATTTTAATAGATTTACCTTAACAAGTTTATTTTATATATATATATATATATATATATATATATATATATATATATATATATATATATATATATATATATATATACTAGTCTTTAGACTATGAAACACGGGTTAAAAATTTTTAAAATAAAAAATATATATTTTAAAACTATTAATAATTTATAAATAAGATTATAATCTATTATAAAATATCTTTGTTATCAACCGTATACATAATTTATAGTGATAGTTAAATACATATAAAATATAAAACGAATAACAAATTTATGCATAGTAATGATTAAAAATATAAATAAAATATAAAAATGTTTGATGTATTTAATAATGGATTTCCAATTATAAGTTAAATTAGAATTATAAATTTTATCGTAACATTTTCTTTATTTTCATTTTTATCACACAGTTATTATTATTGCATATTAATCATGCAAAATCACTTTTATATAAAAAAATCAAATTAAAAAAGAAAAATATAAGAATAATCAAAACTATATAATTTCTAAAAATATAATAAATAACACTTTTCTATATACTTTTCTATATATTGATAACAAAAAATAAGTTATACAGTGCTATAGTTAATTTTTAAATATAGTAATATAGTTATTTCTTTAAATATTCATTTTAACCTATTCTTTTTTTTTATTCATAAAAAAAATAATATAAATGTGATTCTTTTTTTTTAACTAGCGAATATGTATACAAATTAACCAAAACTCTATATGATCATTAAGATGAAAAAACGTATTTAATTAATCTTAATCAAGATTAATATTAAAAATGAATACGGGTGAAAATTGTATTTTTCATATAATTTATTTCAATTAATAATAGGTGTCATTTTTAAAATGGAGTAAAAAAATTTAAAATACATATTCACTCTTATTATAAAAAAATTGTATTTTTCATATAATTTATTTCAATTAATAATAGGTGTCATTTTTAAAATGGAGTAAAAAAATTTAAAATACATATTCACTCTTATTATAAAAAACTGAAGGAATTTTTCACATATTTAAGACAAAGTTCAATCAATTTTATTATTTTATTTACTAATATTGAAAAAATATGATCAGTATATTAATTCACCTAATATTTGATCAATATAAATAACAAATTTATTTAATTATTTGATAAATTGTTTTTTAACAATGCATAGTATTTTGTCAATAAATAAATAATATTATTAAAATATTTTAAATTAAAAGGAAAAGTATAATCACCTAACTTTTATGAATTTAAATAAAAGTTTATCATTCATTACAAATAAAATAATACAATAACCTCAAATGAATTAATAAAGTAAATTAAAAATATTTTAGACATTTATTAGTGTATTTTTTAATATTAATTGCTACAATCATTTCATTCCTACTTTATTGTGAAATACAGGCCTATAACCAAGCCAAAATATACCTAAACTATAATTATTAATTTCTATATTAAATTTCTATCAACTATAAACAAATAATTTAGACAACAAAGTGAATTCCATCCTAACATATAACCTACATGGAAAGGAGAAACCAAACAGACACAATCTCAAAAATATTCTTGTAAGTGTTGGCACCTAAAACATTAAAGCATTATCAATTCAAAAGCTGTCTGGAATGTGTATCATGATCTGGTTTATATGCCCCACGGTCGAGCAAGAGTTACAGCCTTTTGAAACTCACAAGTCTTCCTCTGCTATCAAGTAATACTTGTTGAATAATGTTACATGAAGTAACGGTAGTATATACCTGAGACATAATATATTTACTTTGCTGTTTAAAAAAAATAGCAGTTGATTTTCAGTTATGCCCATCAAAAACCTAGCAATCAAAAACTCCTTATTAATTGATGCCCTATTTACTACTTATAAATGTGAAGAGAAACAGTATGCTACGTTCCTACATCTACCGAGTCTCTCAAGGGATAAACAACTTAAATGTTTAAAAAATATATAACTGTATATATATAAATTACTTTCTTATAAATGATAAGTTGAGCTATCATGGAGAGCTTAAGTTGAAAACAACTTACAAACACTATGTCATAATTATCTTAACTATGCAACTAAAACTAAAAGGCTACATTCAATTTCCTTGAAATACAAATCCTTCACTTCAAACATTAACCTAAACACTAAAACAAAGATACCCAACTCAAATAAATATACAAAGAACAAAACCAGAAAATAACAATACCATAAAATCAGAAAACGAAGTTATGGATCCCCGGGAACCCTGTGGCAATCTGTTTTGATCAGAAAGTAACTTTCTCTTGCAGCCAAACTATTAATATGATGTACATAAAAAATTTCAATTATGACTTAGATGTCATTTTTACATGAAGAACAAAAACTACTATAACTTAAACAATATAACACTGAAAAATTAGGAGAAGTACCAGATTTCTTCAATTGAAGAGAACAGGAAGAGAGTTGAAAAGTTGAAAATGTGAAAGTTGAGAAAGTGATTATGAGAAGAGGGTAGAGTAGTGTTATAACAGCCATGGTCAAACATCAAAGAAACCAATTTGCGGAAAATTTGCAGCTTTCACATTTAAAGATAGAATTCATGGCATGACTTTGAAATGATTATCAAATTTTGTGGAAACAACATGGTTCATAAAAAGATAATTGCCCCCATAAGATTAGATTAATTCATGACCAACTATTTTCAATTTAGAGCATAGCTAATTACCTTGAGCATTTTATATCATCTGCAGAAATAAATGTAAGACAAATGCATTTTGTCATGCTATGTCTTTAGGAACAGCAACCACGTACTGACAAAGAGCTTCATCCAGCTATTAATATACATGAGCCACAATACATAAGACCCTTATTAGAGCTTAACCTGGAAAAAAATGGTTGAAAATTCCAAGGTAAACAGGAGTGCCAGTACCAACACGCTGAGCATATCTATCTTTGCAGAAGTCATTAGATAATGGTTGACATGAAGAACTAAAACAGTACATTCAATAGTGTAAGACATCATTAGTTCCTAGTCACTACACAACCTTCATTCTATGTTTCAGATGTTAAGTGAATCAATTTGGATATAATCCTATGACATCTATTCATATAACTAAACTAATCCTTTCTGATATGGTAGTTAGGAGATATAAAGAACACCAACCACCACTTATCCATCCTCTATAAGCAACCTAAAGCATATTGATCACCACTTACAAATCCCATTGTCCAAAATCTTTTAGAAGGATCCCCAATTGAGGTGCAGGGACTAACGAAAAATAAAAAAGTGTGACTAATTAATAGCTCAACCAAATTGACATAAACTCTGAACTATTAATGAACATCAAAATGATGATTGCAGAGAGTTTGTTATAAGAAAGAAACATTACAGAACCAGATAGAGCAAAAAGTTGAAGCATAAAAAGTATACCAAAAGCCAATAAACGGTCAACCAACTTCGAAGATAAGAAATGAAAAAGCAGAATTAGAAAAAAGCAGAACTTGAAAATCAAGAATCTGAGACCATGACACGAATGAGGAAAAGCAAGCTTAACACAAAAGCAAATAACGCCAACAATGAACAATAGTTTCATAACAACTTTTGAAAATATGACCAAATCTCAATCTTATTCTAGGAAATAGAAACAGATACCTCCACTATTGAGGCAAAAACATCAGAAATCATAACAATTGAATGACCTACAGAAAATGTGGTATGGGAACATGAACCTGTAAGCGTAAAAAGAAGCGTGAGAAATCACCATAGCTAAAAAGAAAATAATGAAGAACACAAAACTTTAACAAACAACTGATCTTGATATCAACTGTGATCAAAGCACCATACATTGATATATTGACAGGAAAATAAGACAAAGTATCATTCACCGTCAAGAGATCTTTCTGTTCCGATTGCCGCCGCTACCAGCATCGACGAAATCATTCACCGTCAACACCATAAGTAAAACAAAATAAGCACCTTTCCCAATTCCTAAACTGGATTCAGATGGCAAAAACTATAAATAAAACGAAAAAGAAAACGAAATTGAAAGTTAATGGAAACAAATTCGAAAGAGAAAGGTGATGCGACCTCTAGGATGCTTTCGGTTGTTTCCAATACGACCGTGACCTGCACTAACATGGCCTTTGTTCTTCTTGTTCTTCCTGGTCGTCATCTTCTCAGGATTCTTCTCACCGGATGCAGTGCTTCTGCTTCCTGTGAAAAATTAGGGTTCATGAAGAGAGACGTTTGCAAAGGGTGTGGAATACCGTGAAGACAAATGAAGTACTGGGTAATACCTTTGATGAGAATACAGGAATCAGGGTTTGGAAAGTGGAATTGTGAGAAACCGAGGTTGGAATGTAAGAGAAATTCGGCGGATGGTAAAGGTGAGCGACGGTTGAATTTTCCCATGGCCCAAAGCATGTCCCACAAAAAAAACTAAAGTAGATTAATAATGGAATTAATTTAAAAAATAGATTAATTCTAATATTATAATAAATAGTATAGCATATGACTTGTGTAATCTTTAAGCACTATCTTTCAGTGAAAAACTCAATTTTAAATAAATTTCAATAATTATAATTAATTTTAATATCTATCTATCTATTATAAATTTATAAAAACAAAAATATCTGGATATTACCACAATACCCCAACTGATAAAAATTCAATTTGGTCTATTATAAAAGGGTAAAATTGTAAATTCCTTAAATGTTTGCACCACATTCATTTGAATATGATGTGGCACTCCCACAATTTTTCCCCAATTTCTTAATTTTCTTTTTTTACACAAAACAAAATCATTTATTAATATACATATTCACCCTAATTGAAACTTAATCATAACCCAAGCAATTGATATTTCTGGGAATACCAATCGTGTTTTCCTTCCCCATGCCTATTCATTCTCTCTCTCTGAATCAATATTCCAATTTGCAATAGAAAACCAACCGTTCTTCTCTCTTCCAAATCTCACCTGTGTCATCTTTCCTACCTCCATTCTGTTTCCCCTAAACCTTCTCATCATCAATCTCCTCCAACTGATTCTTTCTTCTGTTCTCCTTCCTTCTTTCTCTTCTTTACAAATCATATCGGGGTTGTTGTTATTTTAGGAACAATGGATTTGGATAAATTTTCGCAGTATGTAAGAGATGTCGAGGTCATCGACAACAATTAACTCTTCCAAATCTGTAATTCTGAAGGAGGTTTGATTTCAAATTTTTCTTGTGATGTTGTTTACATGTGGATGAGGTATTTTACAAAATTTATTTTATATGTGCAGATGATAGGGTTTGTTATTGTGGAATTATATTTTAGGGTTTCTTCCTTTTCCTGTAAGCATATTTAAGATTCAAATATGTAGTGGAGGCAACAAATTCTGACGGCAGTGTGGTGGTGATGGCAACGGGTTTCCAGTGATGATTGTGGTGGTGGTCGAATTCGAAAAGGTTTCAGTGTGACTTTTTGATTTAGGTTTTGTTATTAACTTATTCTATTGTATTTGATATGTTTAGGTTTTGAACTTTGAGATATTGTTCTGGATTTATAATAACTGCAGCTAATTCCAATGAAATAAAAGTTGCATCAAGGAAAAGGTCTGATAATTATTTTCTATAATTATTGATGGATTTGTACAGATTTAAGTTGTGGATTTAGTCTGTGGATGTGTGGTCCTATCTACAATGAGGATGGACAGAAGTCACACACCTGTAAAACTGGCATACATTCATAGATTTTTGATTGATGCATTTCTAATGTTCAATGAAATGCCCACAGGAATAATGCCACAATTTAGTGTCTGGTTTTCTATTCAATAAAACCGTCGAAGGTTCAAGTTAGTGAAGCGGGAATTTCGGCAGCGACAACAACACCGACTTCTTGCTGATAGTTGGAGCAATGACTCATATAGGAGTGAGTGACAGCGATAGTTTTGGCAACGACAACAACAACGCCAGCTTATTTTATGTCTGCAGTGAATTAAACAAGAGTTGTGAGCCTTCCCTTGACGATATTGAAGAGTTTGTCCATGAATTAAACAAGTCAAATAATTTGTTTAGGTCTGTTAAGGAACAAATTTTGTGAATTGGCTCAAGGTAAGATGATAGTTCTTTCAATCTTTTAAGGGAGTATGTGATGTTTGATGATAGTTTTTGAATGTTTCTTATATCAACTAATATCCCTTATTGAATTATTCAGTCATGGTTTTAGTATGGTTGATAATATTATCATATCTTATAATTATATGAAAGTATATGTTATTGTTCTTAATATATTTTCTTCACATATCTAATAAAATAATATATTTTTTACTGGTAAACCACATTAAAACCTCATGTATCTAATTTATCAGGGTTATTAAGGTTCCAGAGGTGTCAACGGTTCATCTTACGCGTAATCATGTTTTCTTTGTTGTTGCAAGTGATGGGGGTATTTGAGTTCCTATCTAGCCAAATTGTTGTTGATATGGTATGGGCATTGTGGTTGCAAGTCGCTCTATCACAAATAAGTTACAAGATTTGAGTAATAAGTTTGTACAGGAGCATGCTCAAGGATTAGTTGTAACAACACTCAATGAAGTGAATGTATCCTCTCAATAGTCCGTTAGTCCATCCTTTTTGTTTCTTTCCTCTGAATTTTTGGTTTTAATCAGACGGTATTTTCTTCCTCAAATGTTCATCCTTTTAAAGATTTTTTTCTTCATTTTATTTAATGTCACTAAATACAGGTGACTTGGCTGTATAATATTCGTGGAAATGATGTGGCGTACTGTCCCGTCGCTCATGCATTTACTATTGTGACATCTGATTTCTCCTTCATTTATGTGGACAAACAAAAGGTGTCTATTGAGGTCAGTTCGAGTAGTTTCATTTATGATCTTAGTATCTTTAGATTAGGAGGTGCTAATTTGGAAATACAACTTATTGAAAGTTATGTCTTATGCCAGGTAAAAACTCATTTAGAGGAGAATGAAATTGAAATTAAAGAGTACACAGAAGTAAGCGTAGATGTGGCATTGCTTTCAACTAATGAGATTGATTCCATGTCTACTGCCAAAAGTGTAAATGGTAAACATCAATCACATCAAAAGCTTTAAAGGTTCTATGCTTAAACTCTTTTATAAGGACATTTGATTGTTGGCAAAATAGATATGTGAAGAAATTGTGGAGTTTTCTCAAACGAACCGTGTTATTAGATTAAGAAGTTTCAATTATTTTCGTTAAACATATTGTCACTGCTTTTGCTTGCAGATGGAACAACTAGCCATAACATGTACACAGGAAATCCTCAGCCGCCGTAAACCCCTTCATTCTCTCACCGGAACCTCCTTCGAACTCCTCTACGCCGCTGCCATAGGCAACTATGTTCCACCTCCAGCCATCAATCCTTTGCCGTATCTCCTCCACCGCCACCATCATCTCCATTCTCATCGACAAACAACTCCTCTGCTCAACATCATCCCTCGCCGCGTCCTCTATTCCTTCGTACTTCTGGTAAGCATTTATTGAACTGTGAATTTTTTTGCCTTAAGTATGTTTATGATGTTTGAAATTATTTTGTGTAGATTGCTGATAGTTGTGGATTTGGAAGAAGTATGTTTGAGAGACTGGTAATATTAGGGTATAAGAAACATATGCTTAATGTTCAGTATCGAATGCATCCAACCATAAGCGCATTTCCCTGCAAAGAATTCTATGATAAAAAAATTTATGATGCACCTTTTGTCTTGGAAGAAAGCTACAATAAGAGTTTCCTTGAAGGAGAAATATATTCATCTTATTCTTTTATTAACATCGCTAAGGGTAAGGAGAAAACCGGCAGAGGACACAGTCTGATGAACATGGTTGAGGTTGCTGTCATTTCTGAAATGATTAAGAACCTCAAAAAAGGTTATTTCTCTTTACCATTTGGGCTTATTTTGTCTAACATGTGTAATAAGAAATAGTAAGCTTTAATAATCAATAATTAATGTGTGTGTTCTTTAATTTACAGAGTTTAAGAAGACACAAGAAAAAGTTAGCATTGGAGTTATTTCTCTATATAATGCTCAAGTCTTTGCAATCCAGGACAAAATTAAGCGGTACACTTCTGTTTCTGACACTGATTTCTCTGTGAGTGTTCGATCAATTGACGGTTTTCAAGGTGGAGAGGAAGATATTATAATAATGTCTACTGTTAGATCAAATGGGAGTGGGAAAGTGGGGTTTCTTTCGAATAGACAGAGAACGAATGTGGCCATGACTAGAGCCAGGTAGTAACTTATTTCCCAAGTTTTCATGTTGTTGTGCAGACCGAACTAAGTTTTCTTGTCCTTGCAGATATTGTTTAGGGATCTTAGGAAATGCCTCGACTTTAGCCAATAGTGACTCCATTTGGAGCAAGTTAATTGTCGATGCTAAGAGAAGAAATTTTTATCATGAAGCTGGAGAAGACCCGAAATTGGCTCGTGTTATTGAGGATGTGGTTTGAGCTTGAAATACTTGGAGAATCTGAGTCAAAATTTAAGAAACTCTGTGTGAAAATCCAGAAACTGGTTCTACTTCCTATAGGTAATTAGAATCAATATCTTATTAAAATATTCATGCAAGATGTGATATTAGATTTCAATTGATTTTGTTTTAATGTTTTATCATTTCTGAATTTCAGGGTGACAAGATTCAAGATGATATTTAGGATTCTGTTGATGGTGATGATGACTTGAATACTTCAGCTGTTCCAGATGATAATGTTGCGGGAGATATTCAAGATTTAAATTCAGTTGTGAAGGTGTTAAACCTGTTTAAATTCAAATTGTTTTATTTTTGTGAACCCTGAATCACTTAAGTTTATCTTTGATGCTTTAGCCCAACTTTTGTTAATACATTTTGTCAGAAATGGTTAATATATTGGAAGGTTACATTTATATTCTTGAAAAAATTAACGTAGTTTAAATGATGTATTGTTAACTATAAATATATTGTTAATAAAATTAACAAAAAGTATATTATAAATATATTGTTAATCAAATATTGGAGTACCATTTAATTCGAAACTTTACTAATATATCTTTTGAATAGAGACATTATTATCATTTATTTTTATTATACTTATATGAAAATTATTTTGAATGGTGACATTAATATTATTTATTTTTATTATACTTAAATCAAAACTTTACAAATATATCTTTTGAATGGAGGTATTAATATTATTTATTTCGACTATATATAGAAATTATTTTGAATGGTCACATTAATATATTTTATTTTTATGCATGATTTGATTTCAAAAATTTATGATCAATAAATTTTGAATGGAATTATATAGAAATCATTTTATATAAATTAATGTTATAATATAACTTTCATATAAATTAATGGTATAATATAATGTATTAAATATTTATATAACACTTAATTAATAAATTTATTTCATGAAATTAATTTTATATAATATCATTTATATTTTTTTTGAAAGGTTACATTTATATTCTTGAAAAAATTAACATAGTTTAAACGATGTATTGCTAACTATAAATATATTGTTAATAAAATTAACAAAAAAGTATATTATAAATATATAAAAGGTAAAGTAAATAAGAACTCTAATATTTATCTTAAATATTTAAAGCATAGGGATCTTAAATACTATTTTGTATTGATATTTTTTTATTTTTAATTGCTATAATTTTAGAAATAAATATTATAATTTTTAATAAAATATTTATGATTTATTTTTTTAAAGTACGACTAATTAATATATTTTTATACAATATTAGAAACAAATATTACAATTTTTTAATCAAATATTTGAGTACCATTTAATTCGATATTTTACCAATATATCTTTTGAATGAAGACATTATTATAATTTATTTTTATTATACTTATATGAAAATTATTTTGTAAGGTGAAATAAATATGTTTAATTTTTATGTATGATTTGATTTTGTAAAATATTATGATCAATCAAATTTGAATTCTCTTTTAATATTATAGGTTTGATACTGTTTCATATTGTACCAATATTTTATACATTAGAATATATAAAAATATAAAAATATGAAAATAATTAAATCAAAACTTTACATATATATCTTTTGAATGAAGGTATTAATATTATTTAATTTTATTATATATAGCAATTATTTTGAATGGTAACATTAATATATTTTATTTTTATGCATGATTTGATTTCAAAAATTTATGATCAATAAAGCCTATCACAATCTTTTTAAATTAACTTTAGAATTGTAATCATGATAAAAAAATGTTAAATTGTAGTCATGAAATTTTAATGAAAAATGATAATCATAAAAATTAATAATAAAAGGTATAAATTTATTCATACAATCCTTTTTATAAATTGAATAAGTTATATTTTGTTATAGTTTAAATATTATTTTGTTACTAAAAATATTTAAAATCATATATTTTTATGAAATATTAATAAAAATGATGTATTTTAAAGAAATAATTATTTAACTAATCATTTACTCGATTATATGTATAGTAACTTTATTAAAGAGTTAATTGATCAATTAATTCAATTAAATTATTTTCAAAATATTAGTTGATCCATTAAAAATCAATTTAATGTAAATAATGGAAATAAAATATATAATATTGGTATAATTTTAAATAGTATTTAGAAAGTAGTTTAAGAAAAAAAATATGATTTTGAATGTTATTGAAATAAAATATATATAATATTAGTTGTTAGAGCCTTCAATATTCACAATTTAGCTAATGTTAAAAGACTACAATTTGACGAGGAGTTGTTATATATTGTAGGTTTGGAAAAATTGTAAATATGATATATAAAAAAATAATTTAAAAGTGGTTATACATTGTCATTTCATTAATTCTATTCCAATTAAAATCAACGATGCAAACAAACCAATAAAAATAAAAATTATGATTTATTTAAATAAAGAAGATATCTTTTCTTTCTCTCTTTTGTTAATTTTTTATTTTTCTACTAATATCAACAATAATAAATGTTAAATTATTATTTAATATTTTAAGCGATTTTTCGATATCCTTAGATCTAATTTTTTATTTCTTTCCCTACGGATATCTATAATAATAAATGTTATATTATTATTTATATTTGTAATTTTTTTAATTATCAATAATACATTTATATTAAAACAAAAATGATTATATTATTAAAATTATTATTCTTTTTTATTTCCATATTTATAACATAATAAAAAATAAATTATATTTCTATCCATAAAATTTTATAACATGATAAAAAATTATTTTTTATAAACAAAAAAAGAAGTTATAATTTTTATAAACGGGAATAAGTTACAAATATTTTTATAATAAAAAAATTCAACTATTGATGCAATTGTTTTTAACATGAATAAGTTAAAAATAATTTAAGTAAACGTTACAGGTTAATGACACTTATAAACAAAAAGTCTATATTTATATAATTATTTTATTAACGGAAATAAGTTATAATATTAAAAGTAATTTAAAACGTTACAGGTTAATGATGTTTCTTATTTTGTTACACAATCATGTTTTCGATTACATTTTGAATGTTGTCAAATAAGTTTGATACACTAAATTTGGTGAATTAAAATGAATTTTCTATTACATGACAAGATTAGTTCCACGTTATATGAAATCTCGACCGGCCCCGTGCGACAGCACGGGTTATTTACTAGTACTTTAAATATATTAACAGTTTCTTCATTTTATTCTTCCATCTCCTTTCTATTAACCATTTCACTTTCAATAAAGAAAACGGTTCCTCCCTCATTAAGCTACAATCGTTTCATCTTCCATCTTCCTCTTTCATCTTTCTGCTGCATCTCTCTCTTTCTTCTTCTAGATTATTCTTTAAAAAATCACTCTCATCTCTCTTACAGACAAAAATCAAAAGAATGGTTCAAAGTGAAATCAATGAAGGGTTTCACGAATCAATAGGAATGAGGAAGATGGTGACGACTATGACAGTTTCGGCGATTTTACGAAGATGTGTGGTATCACGATGGTATATATGTGGGTTTCAAACCTAAATCTTAAAATGCATCCTCTTTTCTTTTTTGGATTTTCAATTTGTGATTCCTTTTGTTGTTCTAACTTTTTGAAACAATAGATGAAATCCTCTAATTCTTTGTTTGATTTTTTTTATTTCATATTTTGGTTTCATGCTTCTGGAAGGGAAAACCCTGAAAACGTAGGTTCTGAAGGACAAGCTTCTAGAGGTGATCAAATTTTTGGTTGTAATAATGACTCTAAAGGTGGACCTTCTGAAGGAGGGGCTTCTAAAGGTAGTCCAGCCTCTGGCGGTGGTCATGATTCTGAAGGAGAGACTTTTGAAGGTGATGGTTTTGGACAAGGTCCAGAAGTTAACAAAGGTGGAACTTCTGGTGGAAGTAAAACTTTTGAAGAAAGTCTAAAAGGAGATACAAAAGTTCTTCAGTATAAAGTGATATTGAAAAATAAACTGTTAAATCAGAATATAATAAAGTGAATGAACATATTGTACTATTACGAGGAGAATATGTTTATTAAGAATGTTTAAGAAATTAAGTTTCTGTAAATTAATGTTTGTTAATGTAAATAAATGTTTCTTATAAATAAATGTACTGAAGCATTTTTTTTTGGAAAAAAAAATTATATTCTCGAAAAAAAAAAGTGAAAATAATTTTTTTTATAATATTTGTGAAAGAGTCAAAAGTTTGGGATTGGAGTAAGTCCCAACCAACCTCTGATGTAGAGATAACTTCTGAAGACGAGTCAGAAGTTGAAACTTCTGAAGACGAGTCAGAAGTTGAAACTTCTGAAGAAGAGTCAGAAGTTAAAACTTCTGAAGAGTCGGAAAATGACATTAAACCTGGATGCTATAAAGGTGGACCTTCTAAAGGAGAAGCTTCTAAAGGTAGTGATCAAGAATCTGGTGGTGATCATGCTTCTGGAAGGGAAAATTCTGAAGACGTAGGTTCTGGAGGACAATCTTCTGGAGGTGATCAAATTTTTTGTGGTAATCATGACTCTAAAGGTGGACCTTCTGAAGGAGGAGCTTCTAAAGGTTGTTCATCCTCTGGTGGTGGTCATGATTCTGAAGGAGGAAATGGTATATTAACACCCCCAATATTTTCAATTATTGAATAATTTAAATTTTAGTTATTTATTTAATTAAAATCGAATTATTAGTATTTTTGGAAAATAAATAAAAGGAGAAAATTTGGAATTATGGTGTAAAGAGTAGAAGTGAGGGGTATGTCATACCCCAAAATTTGCCCTCCATCTTCTCAAGATATTCCATACCTCCATGCTCAAGGATTCCTCAAGAGTTGATCAGACAAACTCTCTCCTAGACAATCAACCCAAACTAGGGTTTGGTATCTCTCAGATCAAGATGGACTTCCAACATCTCCAATGGTCATCATGCCTTCTCATATGCTTCAAAGAATCTCCATGTCAAGTTTCAAGCCTCACAAGTCAAGTTTCCTCAGACAATTGCTCAGATGGTTGAAAATCAGTTGTATTGGTCAAAAAGTCAACTGTGGTCAACATACAATCAAACTTCCTGATTTTTGGTCAACATCCTCATTTTGAAGTCACATTCATCATTTGATCAAGGGTTGATCATGATTCATCAAGAAAACTCAAGATTTGCTCAAAAGTCAAACTTTCTAAATTAGGATTTCTAGGTGAAAAGTCAACTAAACTTTGACTGATCATAACTTTCTCATACTTTCTCAGAAATTTTTCCACCACCTCTTGTTTTGAAAGAAATTCAATTCTCTACAACTTCATGTCTCACAATAATGTCCAAAAAATGCTTCATTTGAGAGGTATGGCTCAAAACATTACAGGTCATTTTCAAAGTCAACAAAAAGTCAACATTTTGTTTTGAAGATATATTGAGCATGGAAACTCCAATTGAGATGAGACCAAAAAGGTTGGTTAGAGGACTCTTAGAGCTTTCCAAAAAGTCCAAGAACTCTCAAAAATGTGGAAAATTGAGCAAGATACACCTTGTGCAAGTTGGGCAATTTTGAGGAAGTGCACAAAGAGAAATACTTCTAAAAATCAAAAACTTTGCAAATGGGCCTACTTTTTCTTCATCCAAACTTGTTCCTTATACAATTTGGAACATCTAAGCCCAATGCCACGAATTTTTATTTTATTTTTCTATTTAATTTGGATTTTATTAATTTAAATACAAATTAAATTAAAAAATAAAGTATAAAATCAAAAATTAATTGCAAATTGATTTTTCTCTCTTCCTTGACATCCAAGCAACTCAATAAAGCCATCAAATTTCGAAATTTGGATTGATATGGCAAGATTGGATTGAAAATTGATCAAAATATGAAAATTTGATTTTGTACAAAATCAAATTTGATTGGCATTGATTAGTGATTGATTCTTCCTCAAATTAACTCCAAATTCATCCAGTATAAATGTACAATGCATACACATCAAGAAAAAACGAAAAAATTGGCTCAAGAACCCTAACCTAAAACTCAAAAAACCGTGCACTTGAAGCTACTAGCAGCCACAGTTCCAGCTTGATTTCATTGATTCCAAGCCTTCCATTGCATTCCTTGACATCTCCAAAATCGATCCAGACCTTTACATTGTCCAAAAACATCAAGAATTGCAAGAACACGATTTCGGTTTGTCACACTTTTTCCAAAATCGAATTCTATTATTCATGCATTTTTAACATGTTTTGTTGTTGTTTTTGTGATTAGAACAAAGATTGCAAGCTTTCTGGGCACTTTGATTGAGTTTCCATGGCTTAGAACACGTATTACCATTGCTAGGGTTTCCTGTGCCGTTTTAGGGTTTCCCTTAAATGGAAAAATTGGACCACGAGACTATGCCCATTGCGTTCGGAATGATGTCTGGAATCGAACCATGGTCTTAGAATTTATTTATATTATGTGTGCTTGATTTTCGTTTTATCCAGGGTATGTAGCGTCGAACAATGGCCGACGCTGAGGTTTCAAAAATTCAAAACGAAAGAGATGAAGTTTGGCGCAGAGACGAGGCAGTGGGAAGAAGACGCGTGTTTGTAACTTGCTCGCTCCGGTTTTCAAACAGTTAGACACGCTGGCTCAGTTGGTTAAGGCGTGGACTGTGCATAGATGCTCTCCCAGGTCTCCAGTTCGAATCCTGGCAAGACCAATGTTTTTTCCCTTTTACAAAACTTCATATTTTTTCTATTTTCTTTTGATTTAATATTTTCATGTTATTTTAATTTCTTTTCAATATTTTTCTCATGCATTAAAAATCATCAAAATATTTTTTCCTTTTGCATTTATTTTCATAAAATGTTTATTTAATTTATAAAATTAAAAAATATTATTTTGCATGCATATTTATTTTTATTCATAATTTAGCATTTAATTCACATTTAATTAGATTTTAATTATTAAAATGCATCTAAAAAATCCCAAAAAATTATTTTAGCATATTTATGTTATTTCCAGCATGTCATATTTTTCTCATTCAAAATTTTTCATTTTTACTAACATTTTCCTCTTATTCGATTCCTCTCGTATTTTCCGATTTCTCATTCTCTTGCAGGTTATTCCGTTTCAAACGATTTCTCTTATCGTTTTCTTTTTTCAAATAATGTAACTGCTCATGGGATGTAATAGTTAATTAGGCTTTTATTTTCCGCATTTTTAAATTATGTATCTGCCCCAAAGCCATGTAATAGCGTAGGACATTTATCTTTCCGCATCTTTACATTCCCGCATTTTAATTTTCGCACCCTATAAATTGCTAGTAATTAGGCGTGTATGGCAAGATAAAATAGAACATAGCCCACTAATTTTCAAGATAACATATATCTGAATTTGACACACTCTTTTCACACATGCACCCCTTAGGGTAATTCTCTCTCGTTGCCTTACGAATTCCAAAATGGTCAAGTCCCTCGAACGTAGAGGTATCCTAGCACCGTTGCCTTCAAAACAAATCATCATAGTCCCTTCGATACAAAGATCATAGACCCACGATGTCGCCTCCGAATACATGATCTTGACCCTCGATTGTCGCCTACGAAAAATGATGATAGTCCCTTCGAATGTGCTAGGATACTTCCTACAAGTTGCCTTATGACCATACGATGTCCTTCGAATGTCCGCTCATCCAACGAATAGGGTTACCTACCAACTAATGGTATGGATAGCACTATTCTAAAGGAAAGTAAAATAACACGAAAACGACCAATTCTGAGTAGGTAATAAGACTTTTAGTTGCTTGCTCTATCAAAATGTTTTTCACACTACACACTTTTGTCAAAGTTCAAACTCTTTTCAAAACAAAACATTTCCGAACACTTTGTATACATTCCTACATGAATCATTACAAAGTCAAAGCGAAATGTCTTTTCAAAACATTTTCAAACACACGAGCACAAATTTTAAAGTGATCTAAGAGCGACTAAGAGCAGTAGATAACTACGGATGGAAAGGGTGCTAATACCTTCCCTTTTCATAACCTTCTCCTTACTCGAGAATCTAACGAAGGTCTTTTTCGTACTTTTACCTTCCCTTAATTGGATAAAAAGAAAAGTCGGTGGCGACTCTTGCTATCCGCACATTTGCGATACAAAAACACTAAAAGTCAGTTCACCGTATTACAGGGTATGAAGAGTAAAAGTCTCTAATCTTATTATTTTGTTATTACTATAATAAAAATGAAATACTAAGATAAAAAGAGGCTAGAAAGACATTTGGAGAAAAAAGGAATCCTATGTGTGAAGTGTAGAGAGACAAAGGGAAGAGAAGAACCAAGAACTCCAAGAGTCAAGAAATTTCTCAGGTAAGGGGTGATTTTTATCTGATTATCATGCGTTATAGATTTTGGGAATGATAAGGTTGATTACGTAGTTAGGAATCCCAATTTAGGATTTTCTAGGTTTATGAGTCTTTGATCCTAGTTTCGATACATCTCAGGAAGAATAATATTTCTCTAAGTTCCCTAAACTACACCTTCGACAGCATCATCTGAACTTCGACCAATTCTTTCACTTAACCCATAATATGGCAAATCGACCAACAACAATTTATTTGTCACTCTAGTCGATGCGGTTCATTTTCGACACATTTGTCTTGTGTTTATTCCTTCTAACTGCCAATCTCGCCTTTTCAGGTTCATTTGACACTTTAGTCGAATCGATCGATTTCCTGGTTCACTTTCTTGGTCGACACACTTCTTTCTAACATTTCTAACTTGGTTTTATGAATTCTCCTAAGGAAACTATATCCGTTCAGGATCGGCCCCTAACTTGTAGGGATGTTTGCCTTTGACACATGCCCTTAAAGTATTTAGGAATTTCTAGTCAACAACACCACTGCCTTTTGTTAAGAAGTATTTGATCAAGAGAGACGTCTTTGCGGGTTGTGAATCTCATTGTGTTGAATGTGAAAACTATTCAAATGGATGTGAAGGTTTGAAGAATGGTATCCAAAGTTTGATTACCAGTGGTGAATTACAATTTGACAAGATTAAAAAGAGTAAAAAGGGTGAAGCACGAGATGTGCCTGTGATTTCTATTCCCTATAAACCGGTTGTTATATTTGTACCTGTGAAGCCTGTTCCATTGTTGATCACAAGACTTGGTCATATCCCCTATGAGAGTGATAAAGCTGTGTCATGGCACTATGGATCAGATGTCTATTATCATAGAGTCAAACAGGTAGATGGTCCCTCTTGTGCTAAAAAGGATGGAGAATCTGATGCTGCTAACACCGATATTTTTGCCCGCAGTGGAGGAGTAACCAGAAGTGGTCAGATTTTTGTCTCTTCAATCGTGCCGCCTAGTGCAGATGATTTGGCGAAAGCCAAAGGTAAGCAGTCAGCAAAAGAGCCTGAGTTGTAGATCGTCAATCCTGATTTGGCAAAAGATATTGAAGAGATTATGAGGTATATTCACAAAAGTGATTTTCGTGTGATTGATCAACTTGCTCAAACCCCTACTAAGATCTTCATTCTATCATTGCTACGAGATTTTGAGGCTCACAAGAATGCCTTGATGAAGTTGCTGGGTACCGCTTATATCCCGCAAGAGATATCTGTTGGTCAGTTTAAAAATGTATGTGATAGCATATCCTCTAGTAATGGCCTTGGTTTCATATGTATTGATTTTTCCCCAGAGGGCATGAACCATAACAAGGAATTACACATTTTTATGGAGTCAGGGGCACTACTCTATCTCGTGTTTTGATTGATACTGGTTCTTCGCTGAATGTGATTCCCAAGTCAGCATTGATGAAATTGATTATGGTGGTCTCAAATTGTGCCCAGTGACTTGATTGTGAAAGCTTTTGATGGATCGAGACGTTCTGTCTTTGGAGAGTTGGACCTTCTAATCAAGATTGGTCTTCAACTGTTTACTACTACTTTCTTCGTCATGGACATTCAACCTGTTTATTGTTGCCTTCTTGGCTGTCCATGGATTCATAAAGCTGGAGCAATTACATCTACTCTCCACCAAAAGCTCAAGTACCCTGTCAACGGGAATACCATTACGGTTTGTGCTGAGGAAGAGTATATTTGAGTCAACTCAGCTTGTTTTGATGTGTTGAAGTTGAAGGCAAAGTGCATGAAACCCCTTTTCAGGGATTTGAAATCATTCATATGCTGAAGACTCCTCAGCAGAAGGAGAAGAAAAGAGACAAGCCTGAGTCTTCAATGGATTCCTTAAAGGATGTGAAGGATGTAGTTAAAGGTGGACACCCTGAAGGTTGGGGCAGTGTAGTGAAGGTGACGCCTAAGTATAATAAGTTTGGGCTGAGCTTCGACCCTGTTTTGCATCGTCAAATCCTCAAGGCGCCTAATCTGGCCACACCTATCAAGTTTTCAAGCGCCGGTATCAGTTCTGGACAAGTGAATGCTACTGATGATTCTGATAATGAATTTTACATTGACAAGTGAACGCGATGTCCACGGCATGGAATTGAACAATTGAATTTGAAGGCATGTCGATCCAATAGTCAAAGAGTAATTTTCTTTTTTTTCCTCTTATCATGCAATAATTCATGTGCGCTTCCCAAAGCACAATGAATCATATGTAGGGGCACCTTGTTTGCATCTGAAATATGTTTATCATGAAATAAAGAATGCTTTTTCATTCAAATATTTTGCTCTCTGTTTTTCTATTTTTACATCACAATTTTAAAACGCAAAATGACAATGCTTTATTTTTATTTTTTTCATCCAAAAGACTAAAATAAGCATAAAATCAATCATGCAGATATAATCCCACAATATTAATGGATCCCTTTGATAACAACTATTCTATCACTTCTTATGACTTTGATAATCCGATCAACCAAGCCGAAGAAGAAGGTGAGGAAGACTATGAACTCCCCGAAGAGTTAGAAAGATTGTTGAAGCAAGAAGAAAGAGTTATCCAACCGCATCAGGAAGAGATTGAGAAAGTGAATCTTCGCACTGAAGATGTGGTCAGAGAGGTTAAAGTTGGGGCTGCTCTAGAAGACAATGTGAAGCAAAGACTGATTGAATTACTCCGAGAGTATTCAGATATCTCCGTTTGGTCTTATGAAGACATGCCCAGGTTGGATATCGACATTGTGGTGCACAAGCTGCCTTTGAAAGAAGATTGTCCTCCTGTTAAGCAAAAACTTTGAAGAACTCATCCTGACATGTCTAGGAAGATCAAAGAGGAAGTACAGAAACAACTTGACGCGAGATTCTTGAATGTTATCTCTTATCCCCCATGGGTTGCCAACATTGTGCATGTGCCTAAAAAGGATGGGAAAATGTGAATGTGTGTGGATTATCGAGATCTAAACAGAGCTAGTTCGAAGGATGATCTCCCGCTTCCCCATATTGATATATTGATGGACAATACAACTCATTCGAAAGTGTTTTCATTTATGGAATGTTTCTTCGGGTACAATCAGATTAAGATGGCACTGAAAGACATAGCTAAAACAACTTTTATCGCCCCGTGGGGTACGTTCTGTTATAAGGTAATGCCTTTTAGATTTAAGAACGCCGAGGCAACCTATCAGCGAGCAATGGTGACTCTTTTTCACGACATGATTCACAAAGAGATTGAAGTGTATGTCGATGACATGATTGCAAAATATCAAGATGAAGAAGAGCATCTAGTGCATTTACAAAATTTGTTTGATAGATTGCAGAAATTCAGGTTGAGGCTGAATCCAAATAAATGTGCTTTCAGGGTACGATCTGGAAAACTGCTGGACTTTGTTGTAAGTGAAAGAGACATCGAGGTTGATCCTACTAAAGTAAAAGCAATTCAAGAAATGCCTAAACTAAGAATTGAAAAAAGAGGTTTGTGGTTTTCTATAGAGATTAAACTACATCTCTAGATTCATCTCTCACATGACTACCACGTGTGAACCAATATTCAAATTGTTGCGAAAAGATCAAAGGGTCAGGTGGAATGACGATTGCCAAGTCGCATTCGATAAGATAAAAGAGTATCTGCAAGAACCTCTGATCCTCATTTCTAGATGCATGGTTGATTGACATTGCATTGTCCACCCATCATGATGACAAGTTAGGAGTCACATCTTTTAGTTTTGACCTAATTGTATGTGTGAGATTGCTTGAGGATTTTCATGTCCATTTCTTTTGATGTTTGAATCTTGTCTCCATGTCTCTCTTTCATCTTACTTCTTATGTTTCTTTGAACCCTAGAGTTACATTTCATTGTCTTTTATTTTTGGTATCATGTGAGAAACTGAATTGGTCCTTTTTGTTGTTGTTTTTTTGAGCTTAATTCCTTAATGTTTGCTCATGAGCTTTTGTGCTATGTCTCTTTATGGTTAATCAATGTTTACTTAATGTTGTCTATAGTACATAACATTTAAGGACCCTAATTTTGATCTTTAATGATCACCTTTGCTTTTATGCATGAGAGACTATATTTTTATATGTTGTCATGACACTTTAACTTGTTGATTTGATAACATTGTTTAAAGTTCCTTTCAAGTTCATGATAGATATTTATAATAGGGATATGCCACTGCCCTAAGACTTATAAATATCAATTCTTCTCTTCACACTTGATTCATATCATCCATCATTGATTTAGACAAGTGTTTTCCATCTCTTGTGACGTTGATAATGAATTAGGTGACTTGTTTTGTGTATTGAAGTTTTGTCTTCTACATTTGTTGCTCATGAGTCTCATATTGAGTTGGCCTATTAAACAAGTCACACGTGTCTTAATTATTTAATTAAAACCATTTTGTTTAATCTTTATCAATTGCTTTGAAATTGCATAAGTTTTGGTGTTTTCAAACCCTAATTTTGTGTGCCTTTGAGTACAAGACTTCTTCTTTGCTTGAGATACTTTTGTTTGTGATTTGTTTAGCTCTTAAGCAAAGGTTTCCTTAATATCGGTCACATGATTTTCCTCCAACGCAATTTTTATCACCATATCATTTACATATACCTCAATATTCCGCCCAATTTGAGATGCGAAAACCATATCCATCAGCCTCTGATAGGTTGCACCAGCGTTCTTTAGGCCAAAAGGCATAACCTTATAATAGAAATTCTTACGCTCCGTCATGAAAGTGGTCTTTGAAGCATCCTCCGGGTTCATCCGGATCTGATTGTACCCGAAGTACGCATCCAAAAAGCTTAGAAGGCGAAAATCGGATGAGCTATCAATCAACCGATCGATATGCGAAAGGGGATAGGGATCCTTCGGGCATGCTTTGTTTAAGTCAGTGAAATCTACACACATCCTCCACTTCCCATTTTTCTTTTTTACCATAACCACATTGGACAACCACGTCGGATACTGCACTTCACTTACAAAACCAACAACTTCCTACCTCCTCCGGATTGCCCTTTTCCTCCCCATCTTCCGCTGATGCGACGACTCGGGTCGATTTCCAGGTGGTGGCACATGACCTGCGGGTTTATTCCTGGCATATCTGATGGCTTCCAAGCAAAAAGGTCTAGGTTTTGTCTTAACACCTGGACTATCTCCGCCTCTTCCGCCTTGTCCAGTTGTGTCCCCAGATGGGTGATCTGCGACGGCAACGATCCGATCTGGACACCCTTGGTCTCCTCCCGGGGGGTAAGTCCATCCTCATTCGACCCCTCTCTTGGATCAATATCGACCATGCCGACCTCATGCTCTGAGGAGTTCTCCAATGGACCCGCTCTCTTCCTGGTCCTCAAACTGTCTTTATAGCACTTACGGGCCAGGCCCTGGTCTCCACGTACGACTCCGACACGGCCATTACCAAGAGGATACTTCATGGTCAAATATAACGTTGATAGCACCGCTACGAGAGCATTAAATGACGGTCGCCCGATAATGATGTTGTAAGGTGATGATGCATTAACCACAAAGTATCTAATCTGGACACTCTTGGCGTTTCCTCATTTCTGAAGGCGGTGAGCACAGGCAGATACCCCAGGACCTGTACCTGTTCGCCGGAAAAACCGACAAGGGTCCCACTGAAAGGAAGCAACTCATTTGGTTCAAAGCCCATACCCTTGAAAGTTTCCCAATAAAGGATATCTGCAGAGCTTCCTGGGTCGATCAGCACACGCTTCACACTCCAATCCCGGATTTGTACCTCGATCACCATGGGATCATTCTCATGAGGCAGAACCTCTTTGGCGTCCTCCCCCGAGAATGTTATGACTCTGGGCTCAATTTTGGTGGCTCAACGTGCGGCTCCACGTATTTCTTCTGGCGGGCGGAAGACCCGCCCGTGACCGCCATAAATGGTGTTGAGAGTGTGTCGCGCTGTCCTGGCCTCCTTAACTACCTCAACTGCCTTGCCCTTCTTTTTGGACCTAGAGTCTGAAGCCGAGTCCCTCCTCGAAGACGGGACGCGTTTGCTCGTCCGACCAGGATCCTCCTTCACATAGGTTGATAACTTGCCTCTTTGTATTAACCTCTCGATCTCCCTACGCAGCTGGATGCAAGATTTCGTGGTATGTCCCTTTAAACGATGGAACTCACACCACGCATCCGGATCGTTCCCCAGAACCGCATTGATAGATCCCCGGAACCGAGGCCTTTGAAGCAAATTTAGATGATTAATGTCGCGAAGGATGTCCTCCCTCCGGGCATTCAGGGGTGTGAATGTCTCCCCTGGCCTTGAGGACGGCTGCTGGCGAGGCTAGAGTTGCCTATCCCGGGTGCGGTCCCGCGGGGTGGCGATGTCCCGTGGTCGGGAACGTTCGTCTCGCCCCGACCCCCTTTCCTTGGAGTCTCGAGCACGCTTCTCCATATTGCTCTCCTCCCCCTTTATGTAGCATTCAGCTCGGGTGATGATTTCATCCATGCTCTTGGCTGGCTTTTGAGCCAAAGACTCATTAAATTGACCGACTTTGAGACCGTGTTGGAACGCGGCCACAAAGATCTCCTGGTTGGGATGTGAGACCTTTATGGTTTCTTCGTTGAACCTGGCCATAAAATCTCGCAATGATTCGGAAGGCCGCTGCCTTACATTGAAAAGAGAGGTGTTGGCTACCTTCCGATGGCTATTAGCCGAGAACTACTGAATAATTTTTCGATTGAAATCCTGATAGCCCACGGAGAATCGGGAAGCCCATGTACCAGCATGGTGATTCTCTAAAGGTTCCGGCCATTAGTTTGCACTTGAGGGAATCGGCTGCTCCAATAAGTGCCATGGTGTTGTTAACCGAAATGATATGCTCCTGGGGGTCTGTCTTCCCGTCGTATGATGCCAGGACAGGGGGTTTGAAGTTCTCTGGTACGGCGTCCTCCCAGATAGCCTGGGACAAAGGCTGCGGCTCCAGAAGTTCTGTCTCTATTTCTTCCGCATCGTCCAAACTCCTCAGTTGAAGAGCTTGGACATTGTCTTGAAGGGTATCGTTATGCTGACGTAGATCATCAATCATGGCCAGCAACTGGGTCAGATCCGGCGGATCCGTTGGCGATGGTTGAGACATTAGTGATAAGTTGATTGTATGTGTGGACTAGGATTGATTTCACCGAGGCCCCACGGTGGGCGCCAAATGTTCTTGCAGAAAAAACCTCTCTGATGATAATTTTAGGGATTTGGAAGCTCAAGCGTAGTAGCCAGAGTTCCAAGCTGATTATTGTCTTCCTTATCCCGTCGGCGGGAGCCCTATTTATACCAAGGATTCATGAAGTCCTTAATCCCCTTTCTGCAACTTCCTGAATGCATTAACTATGGCTTGAAAGTGAAAGTCCGCCGTTACAGCTCATGATGGCTTAGCCACACGTCATGCGACTCCATGCCCTCATTATTCCTTCATGCGCTTTTCCCTCGAGCTTCCAACCGGTCGGATGATAGGGTTATATCTCGGTCCACACGATCTCTACTGACTCAGAGAATAACATCGGGTAAGGCTCTCATCTGGAAATCCGAGACCCATCTCGGATATCTGCAAACCTCCCTCCGACCTTTCATCTCGGCTAGGGAATATATGTATGATCAGGTATCATGTGAGCTTTTGTGCTATGTCTCTTTATGGTTAATCAATGTTTACTTAGTGTTGTCTATAGTACATAACATTTAAGGACCCTAATTTTGATCTTTAATGATCACCTTTGCTTTTATGCATGAGAGACTATATTTTTATATGTTGTCACGACACTTTAACTTGTTGATTTGATAACATTGTTTAAAGTTCCTTTCAAGTTCATGATAGATATTTATAATAGGGATATGCCACTGCCCTAAGACTTATAAATATCAATTCTTCTCTTCACACTTGATTCATATCATCCATCATTGATTTAGACAAGTGTTTTCCATCTCTTGTGACGTTGATGATGAATTAGGTGACTTGTTTTGTGTATTGAAGTTTTGTCTTCTACATTTGTTGCTCATGAGTCTCATATTGAGTTGGCCTATTAAACAAGTCACACGTGTCTTAATTATTTAATTAAAACCATTTTGTTTAATCTTTATCAATTGCTTTGAAATTGCATAAGTTTTGGTGTTTTCAAACCCTAATTTTGTGTGCCTTTGAGTATAAGACTTCTTCTTTGCTTGAGATACTTTTGTTTGTGATTTGTTTAGCTCTTAAACTACTGACCTTGTATGTGCTAACATCATTTAGCCTTAGCCTCTATTCATAGGTGTTTGGTTTGTTTTTGTTTTGCTTTTAAAAGGCTTGTTTGTGTATGCTTGTGCTAGTTTTGCTCTAGCTTGTTAAGTGCTTTGTGTATGAGCTTTGAATGAATTTTGTTTACATGTTTTGCTTATCTTACCTAAGCTACTTACCTTGTGTGTTTCATCACCTTTTCACCTTGTCCCTTGACCATGTTTGACTTATTGGCTTGCATGCTTGCTTAAGTTAACTTTAGGGTTGAATTCTGACTTCTTCCTTTGATAGTTTTGTGTTATTGATGCATGTTAGTTGCTTTTGTTCTTTGTATGAATATCATCTCTATGTGTTCATCACTGACCTTACTCTTATGTGACATTTAGCACAATTATGCTTGAGCACATACATGCATACACTTTTGTACACACTTCATCACACACTTTTGGGATACATGTTTATGATTTCTTATGATAATTTATTTGTGAATCTTCATGATGATTGTGTATGTGATATGAATGTGTTCTTACCATATTAACCACTGAATTTCATGTCTTGATATCTTCTAAAATCTCACTTCTCTTCATCTATTCACCACCATGCTTTGTTTGACTCTTAGATGCATTATAGGTCAAGTTTTTGACTAGTTTTTGTACTAGTGTTGTGTAGGTGCTCTTTTGAGTTTCTTGTAACTTGTTTGTGTTTAACATGAGGCTTTCCTCATCATGTGTTTCTTATGATATCACTCTTATGTTACACTTAACACAAGTATGTTCAAGCACACATACACTTTTGCCCGCACTCGTATGGATTAAATTTGTTCTCCTCAAGTGATTGGTTCGTGAATCTTTATCATGCATGTTTGTATGCTTTGATTGATGTATTGATGTGTTTTATACTATATTGTATGCCTCCTAACATTGCATGGTTCATTTCCTTTCATCTATGCCTTTTCTTGGCCTCTTTTTGTCTTGTAAACGCTTTCTAGGTCAAAATTTCGACTAGTTTTTGTACTAGTTCTGTAATTGCATCCTTGTGATATTTTCTTTGAGATTTGATTGTGAATTCTTTTATGTAATGTTGAATCTACTGACTCACTTCACATGACACTTTGTATGACTGTTCACTCACTTTTTTCCACTTCATCTTCTTTTTCTTTTTCGTTGCACTTGTTAGTGTTTGGTTTTTGCGCTTTTTTCAAAGCATTTTATTTGCTTCTTCCCCTCTTCTCATTTGTTTTTCTAACCAAGATGATTGATTTTATAGTTTCCCCTTAGGATCACTCGATTAGGTTAATTACCGAGTTTAGACATTAGGTTAAGTATCCATGCATGCCAACATTAGGTAGATAATAGGTAGTTTCCATTGTTCATACCCATAAACTTAGGAACAACTTTGTATGATAATAATTAGGATTAGAAATAAGTTAGTTTCCCCTAGTTATTTTACCTTTATCTTTTTTGCATCCTTAAAATTAAGATCTTGTTTTGTCAAGTGCATTAAAATATCTTAATAATATGAAACTTTTTTAAAAGTAAAAGATACAAATCAATATTCTTAGTCTTAGGATGTTTCGTCGTCCCGTTCGTTGCTGATGTTTCGTCATCCCGTTCGTTGCTGATGTTTCGTCATCTCGTATGTCGATGTTTCGTCATCCCGTCTATAACGGATGTTTCGTCATCATGGAGGTGTTTCGTCATCATTGTTTGTTGTTTCGTCTTCTAATCTAAAAAACACAAACCAACCAAAATAAGTGAATTTCTTCTTGCATGCAATATACCTTATATACAAATATAGTTAGACCTTTACAACCAAATAAGTGAGTTTCTTCTTGCATGCAAAATACCTTATATACAGATATCCACATAAAATCTTAAGGTGATAGGTGTGTGGGTTCTTCCACTTATAAAATATTTATTCTTTCTTTTTCTAACCAATATGAGACTTCTTCACACTTGATTTTCAACAATAAACACTTGAGAAAAAAAAATCGTTTATGTTGTTAAATATTTAAAGTTTGCAAATAAACACGCCATTTGTTTCTAAAAACTTGTATAGTATCAAAATTATTTTCAAATTTTAATAAAAAATCTTCTAATTAATTAATAATAATTATATATATAAAAAAAAAGAGAGAGAAATGAAAAGGAGTGGTTGAAGATGGAGGCAGAATCGTGCGTGATTCGGTTTACCCGCCAACTTGTTCAAACACCTTCCACCATTCCCGGCCTCACTTTCTCTCTCTATCTCTACAACAGACACCACCATAACCACTGCACTTCACGCATCTCTCATTTCCACAATGGCAACTCTCTCTGAAACCTATGCTTGCGCACCTTCCACCGAACGCGGCCGCGGCATTCTCATCTCCGGCGATCCCAAAACCAACAACATTCTCTACTGCACCGCGCGATCCGTCATTATTCGTAACCTCGATAATCCGTTACAAGTCTCCGTTTACGGCGAACATTCTTATCCCGTCACCGTCGCAAGATACTCCCCTAATGGGGAGTGGATCGCGTCGGCGGATGTCTCTGGTACCATACGGATTTGGGGGACGCATAATGATTACGTTCTTAAGAATGAATTTCGAGTTCTATCTGGAAGGATTGATGATCTTCAGTGGTCCGCTGATTGCCAGAGGATCGTTGCGTGTGGAGATGGAAAGGGAAAATCATTTGTTCGGGCCTTTATGTAACCTCCTTTATCATTTTCTAACAATATATGTCCGCGTGCAAATAGACTAATTTGAATATCTCATTATCTATGAAACACGTACACACAAGTGTCAATGCATGTGTTCATCTTAATGCATATAGTATAAAGTAGTAATGCCAAATCATAAGGCTTGAATTTGAGTTAGCAGATTGTCATATGACTTCTTCTTTTCTAAGAATTGGCTAACTGTATGCATGTGTGAATGTGTTTCCTTCCTGTTTTTTTTAACCAACTCACCTCCCTTTTTATCTTTCAAATATTATGAATTTGAAGGTGGGATTCAGGTTCCACTGTTGGAGATTTTGACGGCCATTCGCGACGGGTATTAAGTTGCGCGTTCAAACCAACAAGGCCATTCCGCATTGTCACATGTGGTGAAGATTTTTTAGCCAATTTTTATGAAGGTCCGCCGTTCAAGTTCAATATGTCCATCAGGTAAGTGTTATTATCTGATGTAGTGTATTTGTTTCTATATAAGCAATAGCTGAATTCTTCAAATTGTATATATGAATATGAGCTTATCCTTTCTTTTTCATTTTGTTAATTTCCCTTGGCTTCTTTTTATGGGGGTAGTAGTAGTATATTATAATTCCCTATGAATGCATGTCCTTGGGTATTGGAATATTGATATAATTTGACATGGTTTTTAACAAGGTCTCAATAAAGATAATTTCGTTATAGTTTTATGAAGTCGTGGCATTATAAATTCTTTACAACTGAGATTAGGGTGAGTCTTAGCATGAAATATGTATTTTGGGTTGAGTAGGTTTCTATTTCCCTATTCAGGTTGTCATAGAAGACATTCTATATCTGCAGGGACCATACGAATTTCGTCAATTGTGTTAGATATTCTCCGGATGGGAGCAAATTTATTACAGTTAGCTCAGACAGGAAAGGCATTATATACGATGGAAAGACTGGGAATAAACTTGGAGAATTTTCAGAAGATGGTCACAAGGGCAGCATATATGCTGTTAGTTGGAGTCCTGACAGTAAACAGGTGAACTCGAGGTTGTGTTTGAACGTTACTGTTTTATTATGTTATTTGGATAAAAATTTCATCTTCTTTTGGCCAGAATTGTAGCATAAGATTTCTATGTGGAAACAACATTGTACTGGTTAAGCATGTCATTTGTCAAGAGCTTAGTAACTATACATATTCATACAAATATAAATGTGCATAATACATGCGTACATAACATATATGTAAGGATGAAATTGTTATGAATTTATTTGTGATGTTTTAGATGTTTAGGGATGCTATTTAGTATTTACATTGTAGTTTAACTTAAATATAAAAAATGACAGGTTCTTACTGTGTCTGCTGACAAGTCTGCAAAAGTATGGGATATTGATGAGAATGGTAGTGGAACAGTACACAAGACATTGGCACATACTGAATCTGGTGGAGTGGAGGACATGCTTGTTGGTTGTCTTTGGCAAAATGATCATCTGCTTACTATCTCCCTTGGCGGCACGATTTATTTATACACTGCTAAGGATCTAGATCAAAGTCCAAAGTCCTTATCTGGTCACATGAAGAATATCACCGTTTTGAATCTGCTCAACAAAAGTGAAAAGATGCTTTTGTCCAGCAGCTATGATGGAGTTATCATTAGATGGATTCCAGGCGTTGGGTATAGTGGTAAGTTTGACGGTAAACAATTTGGATTAATCAAATTGTTAGCAGCTGCCGAAGAAGAAGTTGTTACTTCTGGATTTGACAACAAGGTAACAGATATATATGTGTCGTAACTCATCATTATCATCATATGGGTTCTTTGTTTTGCAAGCACCAAAAATAACCTCTAGATTCATGTTCATCATATGGGTTCTTTGTCATTCATGCCCATATCAATAACTAACTAGTGCCCTGAGTACACTAAATTGAAACTATACCTCTATTGTCTCTCTGGTTGCTGATTTAATTGTTAGACATGTTCAAATATTTCTAATTGCATATAATTACATCTGGTAGCAGCTAGGTAGTTTTTTTTTTTTTTTGTGCGCATGTATTATCTTGAAAGTACATGAAAAATCAAGTATGTTGATTATACTATTAGATGTCGAACTCACATAAGGTGTGAATCTAGATCTAGGCTTCTGGTTTTTGCACTGTTTTATCATTCTTCAATGATGATTTTGTTCTCGTCTTCTTGAAGATCTGTGAAACAATACGTTGCTAAATAGTGCATTTTACAGTAGATGACGTATTAACAGACATTTAAAGCTAACTGTAAAGTATAATAAAAGTTGAGAACCTCTTGATTTCTTGATTCTAAAATGTAATATGCTAACGAGTGCCTTTAGTACACTGGCTAAGGAAACAGATTTAAAAGTTGTGTTGGAAAGCAACGTGTTTGTTTTTAACATGTTGAAAATTTGTTATTTTTAATACAAAACTTCTATTTTTGGCTTCATTAACTAGTGCCCTGAGTACACGTTATCACGATCCTTCTAAAATTTAAAGCATCAAAGGAGCACATTTTCATTTGGTTCTCTTCATAAATGATTGAAAATTGAACTTTTTATTTTAAACACCGATGACTTTTGCCCTCAATTGACAGTACTTAAGTTATATGTATTAAAATACAGGTATACAGAGTTCCTCTTCATGGGGATGGTTTTGGTCCTTCCGAGGAAGTTGATATTGGAAGCCAGGCTAAGGATTTGGGCCTTGCACTTAATTCCCCCAATCTTGCTATTATTGCAGTTGAATATGGTGTTGTCTTACTTAACGGTTCAAAAATTGTCACCACGGTAAACCTTGGCTTTGTTGTCACTGCATGTACTATTTCACCTGATGGCAGTGAGGCAATTGTAGGTGGGCAAGATGGTAAGCTGCATATTTATTCTATCTCAGGAGATACACTTACAGAACAGGCTGTTCTTGAGAAGCACCGAGGTGCAATTAGCGCAATCAGATACTCTCCAGATGTTTCCATGTTTGCTTCAGCTGATCTGAATCGTGAAGCTGTTGTGTGGGACTGTGTTTCTAGAGAGGTATATGACTTATTTGAAATGAGAAATATATTACTTATTCTCTTTATGATTGAGTATTAATGCTTTATCTGTCATGGTGTATACTTGTTTTTGTCATAACTTATTGAAATTATGTGACTAAACAAGTCTTCCTTCTCTTTCAGGTAGTTCTTAATAATATGCTGTTTAACACTGCACGAATAAACTGCATTGCTTGGTCGCCTGATAGTAAACTGGTAGCTACTGGATCGCTTGATACATGTGTCATTATATATGAAATCGGAAAGCCAGCATCAAGCCGTAGAACAATAAAAGGTGCTCATTTAGGTGGAGTCTACGGGTTGACTTTTATTGAGAATGAAAGAGTTGTCAGTTCAGGAGAAGATAGTTGCGTTCGTGTTTGGAATTTGAATTCCGAATAAACCAGCATCAGACCTGCCAATGCATTTTGCAGTTTTGTGGTGAGAAACTGATTGCTGTGCAGTATTACATGATGGTTATCTTCACTGTTCTGCAATGACTATGCAGTGGCAAGAAAAGTTGAGGATACAATAGTGTCTAGGTGTCTATTTTTGCCGAATCAAACTGGTTCATCTATTTTGCCTCTTAAAGCAGTTTAATTCATTTATTTTTGCAATAAGTGAATCTTGTCCCCCTAGGCATTTGTAGAGTAATTAAGTACACAGTCCCTAGCCTCTTTTATTAGTACTTATGTAAGAGACATGGATTCCAGTAAAAAAGAGAGTAAGAAACAAGGATTTTTGCGATCTTATTGTGCGTAATTCGAATTAACATGTCTTCTGTTTGCATCTTGTGAGTGATATTGGACAATTCATCTTTCCCTTCCTTTAAGAAAGGGTAATGTGGTGGCTGACTGGGTTGCAAGCCGTGCAAGCTCAGTTCAGCTTAGTTCAAAGTATAACATATGCTTGGATTAGTTGTGAGTTTGGTAGCATTATGATGAGCCACCTTTGCAAAAAGAATAAAGTGTTGCTTTTGTGAAATTGTGATGGTTTACTGTGATACCAAACATACACTTGGAATGAAGTTTTAAGGGTTTATTTTTCTTAAAAGAGTTTAGGGTCCATTTGAATATGACTTACAAAGCACGTTGAAGAGACTAGTATCATGTATATAGTTATACTTTGAGAGTCGAGAGAAGAAATAAACCGGAGATTAGATACTTTCAGACAGACTTTAGAAGCAAATAGCTACTAGTAAAAGTAAGACAGTATTTTGAATAAGTTTAGCAAAATGCGTAACAGTCCAACTTAGGCAAAATTGAAAAGCATAGCATATCACAAGTTAGGTGGTTTAAATATCTTATGTCAATTATACATAACATCGGATGAATAAAGTGCGACGTAAACCATTGGATTTTAGTAGTGTGGTTAAAATTGATGAAGATCTTAGGTGTTATGTGATGAAATGGTACTGCTGAAAGTTAAATAGAAAATTTATCACAACTCTTAAATTGATGATATTGTATGAGATAGAATGTTAGATAGTAAAACGTCTACTGAATAATAAACCTGTGTAGTCCGAAATGAGATTGATGCACTTCATGTACTTGAGTACTAGACAAAATAGGATTAGGAACAACAGCATTCAAAAAAATAGTTTGGGTTGGACCTATAATGAAAAGATGGTTTAATCTTGACATTGATGATAGAAGAATACTTCCATATTCTGGATATATTGGATGTTGAGTTGATGGGAGCATACAATATTTGATATATCTCCATATTGATTTAAGAGCAATAATCCATAAATAATTTTAACATTACATATTCACCTAAAATCATAAGTATTGGGTGTATGAAATGCTTCACATATATTTTGCTTAACATCTCCATTTGGATCTAATGTTACACTTCTTACTCATTTTTGTACTTCAGTAATCTCTTATTCAAATGAGAGTTGGTCGATTAATTAATCTAAAATGGTTTCCCGCGCGTGAAAATTTTTCATGCATAGACACTTGCACCGTCATTGATATCACATATCAATAATACATATTATCTAACCACTATCATTGTCAAGAATATTTTCAATACAAAGATTTAGTTAGCTTAGTCTATCCATCACCTTTAGTACAAATTATTAGGTCTCAATGAGATCTCAACATGGGGCTACGAGTAACAACATAAGTATTATGGACATTGGTTTTCTCAAAATATTTAAGATGTTAGGAATATAATATACTGTAGTTATCTTCACCTATTTATTGCTGAACATGTCCATTTGTGCTAGTTGTAGGTTTTTGTTTTGATTAAGAAAAGGAGAATGGCAAATAAGAAACCTGCATAAACTATTGTTGCAAATAAACCAAATTTACATCATCTTTTTCTCACACTTCTCTTAAATTAAATAACTTGACATTGAAGTGTTTAGTCTTTCCATGAAATACTGAATTTTATGAGATTAAAATAGTGATTTGATTAAATTTGTATACTTTTCTCTTGTGTGAGATCTAAATCTGCTAATATACTCATTAACCAAATAACTTGATTTACCCTTGTTGTTGCAACTAAAAACTCATATTCTGTTGTTGACTAAGTTAGAACTTCTTGTTTCTTTGTACATCAAGAGAAAACACTTGAACCTATATTGAAAGAATACCCTGAAGTACTCTTCATATAATCTAAGCTACATGTTCAATCATTAGCCAAATAATTTGAAGTCATTGACCCTATTGTCCTTGACCCCATAATGGACAGTTCCTTTGATGTATATTATAACTCTTTTGCCGCCTTCAAATGCAACTCACTAAAACTATCCATGAATCTTGACAACAAACTCACTGCCTTCAAATTCAACTCAGGAGAACAATGCATGAATTTGACAACAAACTCATTGAGAATAAGATACGGGCCTTATAGATGTATGATACATTAGACACCCAATCAAGCTTAAAAATGAGCTTCATCAACTTTATCAAATTTATCCTCCTTGATAAACTTCTCCTTTTGATTCATATTAATTTTCATTGTTTTGCATTCATCAAGCTGAAATATTTTTAAATTCTCTTCTACATTTTTTCTGACAAATCAAAATTCCCTTTTATATTTTCAAAGACATCTTCATTTCTTGCTTGAATTCCTCAACTAGTGTTAGGTTGATTCATGTTACTAAAAGATCATTAACATAAAAAACGATTAAAAAACATCGCCATGATTCAAGTAAAGTGTAGCTTCAGATAAACTACTTTTAAAGTTCAAGTGCAACAAATGATAATTAATTATGTTATATTAAACTATTGGGACTTGCTTTAAGTCATATAAAACCCTTTTAAATAAGTAGACTTTTTCTTCTTAGTCTTTGATCACAAAATCTTCTGATCGCTCAACATATATCTCCTCTTACAAAAAATTGTTAAGGAAAGTCAACTTAACATCCATATGAAATACTTGCAACCCTGTTTGTTCATTAATGACAAGTAGTGTCTTATCATGCCGTGTCTTGCTACATGAGAAAAAATATTTGATTAATCAATTTCAAATACTTGAGAATAGTCTTTCACAACAAGACTTGCTTTGTGTTTGTTTATATAGTTGGCGAGGTTGAATTTTGTTATAAATACTCATTTCAGTCCATTGAACTTTCTATCACGAGTCTTACAACTAGCTCCCAGGTTTGATTTTCTTGATAAAGGAAAGCTCCTCCTGCATCGCAGCTATCCATTTATCTTCCATGACACCTTCAAAATGGTTGGTTCAAATACAAATATGTTATATTCTAATGTGTTGTTTCTTTAACGGATATCAAACACTAGCCTTGTACCACGAATTGGTAGATCATCTGCAATATATCCAAGCACTAATACAACATCATGATTCTTCTTTGGATCTCTCCAACACCAATTTTCACCCTCCATAAAGTGCACATTTCAAGTTTGTCACGCTTAATCTAACGTACGTGTGAGTATAATAAATAACCAAATACCTAAAAAAATATATAGAAGGTTTAGAACTAAATCTGATCTCAAATGGAATTTGATTTTACAAGACTCGTGTAGGAAGTATGTTTTGAATGAAAACAACAGTACTCATAGCTTCAACCCATAACTTCTTTATACACCTTGTCATCTCCCTTTGAACATAGCACAAACTCAAATTATATACCTCTCATACATAATTCTTTTAGAGTTTTATCAAAATTATCAAAAAAATCTAAAGAAGTAAGATAGATCTTAACAAAAAAATTATTAATTGATCCCTCATTATTTTAATCCATGTTTCAAAAGTTGGTTCGAATCGGCCATGTTATCAAATCGGCATGAATCAACTAAAATCGATGAATCGGAAAAAATTTCAAAATTTTAGATTAATATTTGTTTTCTTTTTTTTTTTTCCTTCTTAATAGTCAAAATGTCTTTATTTAAGGATATTTTGTTGAAAACACTAATAAAATTACTTCAAAACATATAATAAACTTCCATAAAATAAATTTTATAAAAAGACTAAGAAATCAGGCTTTTATATCTATTCTTGAAAGAATTTTTTAAAAAAAAAAGAGGTTATTATACATGAAAAATCAATTTAATCTATGATTTTTTTATATAGTGTAAATATCATGTCTTTTTAAAGACATCATCAACTAAAACAACATTTAAAATTGTTTTGATATGAAACTTGATTTACAATCAAGGGTTATCGACATTCGAGTGATAGTTGATGGTAGTATTGATTAAAATCTCGTGGCGAACTCTAGTATGACTAATGTCTTGATACTTTGGTCCATCATTGGAGGTGGTAATGCAAACACTTTGACGCTCAAATCAGTAGTTATCAGAGATTTTGCGGTATTTTTACGTTTAGAAAGTGTGTACATGGATCTAAAGTTTTAATGAGACTTTTAAAGTTAGGTTCAAGAGTTATTAAAAATCTAGGACCTTTTGTTTCTTGTAGTTGTCGGGAGATCCAACAGATATTTGTCATCTAATGGTCTACAACAATTTTAGTAGGCTTGATCTAGGGTGTCTCTAAGGCATGTCCATTTTCTATGTCGTCCAACTTATTAAAACTATGGGACTCAATTCTACACATATTGGGTCTTGGTTCAATCGTATCTACCTTTAGGGCCTCTTGCCTTCAAGGATGTTTGCACTTCTAGGCCAAGACACTTCTAAATCGTGACACTTTTGGACTATATGTCTTTTAGATAGCTTGTAGTTTGGGCTAAGATAGTTATCAACTAAGACACTCATTGGCATCTAGCCTTATGGATTAAGACACTTTTAGACAAAATACTTATGAGCTACTTGTCTTATGGGCTAAGACACTTCTAATTTGTTTGCATTGTGAGTTGTCTATCTTCTAAATTGCACGTCTTTTAGACTAAACACTTTTGAACTGCATTTATTATGGGTCAGAACACTCCTGGATCGTTTATCTCTTGACTTACCTGTTGGTTGGTTTGAGACTATATAGCACTGACACCTTTAGAAAAAAAGTGTGTATATGTCTATGTCAGTATAAGACACTTGCAATAACACTTGTGATTACGTTTAATTTATTTGTTTTTTTAAATATCGTCAATGTCAAAGTCAAATTCGAAGTGTATCCACTTCATAGGATCGAGATACTTTTGGGCTACCAGATTTTTGGATTGAGACAAATAGTGATACGATATTGGGCTAGGATCACCCAAATATTTTGTTGGACCTTATAAGCTTCTCGTTTAGACCAAATCATTGAGTTAAACAAGATTTAATGCTCATCCAACTTTTTGATTGGGATAAATAGTGATACAATATTGAATATATATATATATATATATATATATATATATATATATATATATATATATATATATATATATATATATATATATATATATATATATATATATATATATATATATATCTAATAAATCTAAAAAATAATTTTTGTTATGGTTTCAACAGTGTGTGTTATGGTTTACTATCCCCAACTTTATCAAAAGTTTAGACTTAAAAAACACAGCTAACCCACCAGATTAATTACTAGTACTAATATATACGAACTAGCAGTTCGTTCATTCACTCTAACTTTTTCAAGTTCCTTTAACTAAACAAATGATATCCTTCCCTATTCAGTTGTACTAGTACTTCTAACCGGTATTTGGATAAGCATTAATCAAACACAGTACATGTGCATCGCAACAATTATTAAAAACCATAAAACCTGTTCTTTATTTCTGGTAGAATATAATAGTACACTAGTTAATGCCTTGCTATCAGCATCATGTGTCTATAATTAGCATCATAGTAAATATAATATCACCAATAAAACAACACAACATTCAAGTTTCAATGTGGTCCTGCCAGTTATACTCATCATTATATTACACACGTGACATACGCGTGCTAACCTACCTAACGTGCACATTACAATATTCACATTGATTCACTTTGTCAACCAAACTGTTCCTACAAAACACAGGGCCATCATGTTTGTGTTCAGAATATAGTAACTTGTGTCACCTTGTCTACTTTAAGAATGAATGTCTCATATCAATGTCCCTTAAACTCTTCACTTAGATTAATATATTTATCGACCCGATAAGCCAGTTCAGTTGAAAATTGAGTAAGATAGACGGTTTGTTAAACTAGTTCAGTTGAAAATTATAAGGAGACAAACATTCGACTGTAAGGATGCGGTCGAACTCGTATCATCTCACTTGCAGACTTATTATTAGGGTGAAAATCCAACATTATGATAATAATAGATTCAAAAAAGAAACGGTAGAATATCAATATAAGAAACACAAGTCATGAGACACAACCAGGGACAATTTAACATGAAATCCACTACTACATAGTACAGTGATGAAACCATTCACAAACAAACAAATCCACATCCTAAAAACATAACTGTCCCGCCAAATTATGAGTCAAACTACTATACTAACTTGGAAAACGGGACTTTAAGGTCAAACACAATCCATTATGAATCTCTTTTCCTTCACTTTTTTGACTCTACAATCACTATCATATTACATTATTGAACAGCTGCTGGTGGTATTGTCATCACTGAACATGTGTGCTGCAGAGTTTTGATCCTCACTAGCATTTGCATAAGAGTAATTTGCAGGAATGTAGTTGTTATAACTGTAGTAGTAGCCAGTGTTAGGAGGAACAAAAGGTGACCTGTGATACATCATTTGAGGCTGTTGTTGTGGCATCATCATACCATGCCTTGCTTGTTGCATGTTCATCAATGGAGATGAATGGTTGTTGAAACCATTCATGTTCATCAGCATTGTTGGTGGAAATTGTCCAGTAACAAAACCACCATTTGGAATAGCTGCTGAGTTTCCACCTAGAATAGTAGTAGCACTGCCTACACCGTTGTTATTATTATTATTAGTGCTGTTAAAACCTGCCAAATTCATCATGGCACCAATGTCACTACCACGTTTGGATTCTCCAAGGGGGAGGGTTTCACCATTACCAACCAAATGAGCATTGTTCATCCTCATAGCCGCCATTGTTTTCTGATCAACCCCGTTTGCACCTTCCTTCATTCCCATATTCTGATTCAAGCCTCCTTTCTTGCATCCATTAACATTGTTGTTGCCGCTGCCACTGCCATTGCCATTGCAAGCATTGTTAATCTTAGCTCCAATACTTTTCTTCACATTACTTGCATCAGCTGCATGTTGTTGTCTGATCATATGAATTTGATTCGCTTTCTCCCTAACGATCCGCATCTCTTCATCTTCCTCCTCTTCATCATCACCGTACTCATAGTATTCATCACCCTCTTCGGAAATAAAAGCAGGAAACTTCTGCTGGTTTTTGTAGGCTTCAAGCCCTTTAACCAGCACTTGTTTCTGTCCTTTGTTCTTGTCATCTTTCACAACACTGTTGTTCTTCTGCTTTTGATTCTGATTATTGTTAGTTTTCTGAGAACAAAGCTCAGCATGTTTTCCAGATCTTAAAAGCTTCTTGATCAATGTTTCAGCATCCACACTTCCTGAAACTGTTACCTTCTGCTGTTCTCCATCTATTTGAACTTGATAAACACCTAAACAAAAAAAACATAAAAATTCCATGCACATAAAAAAAGCTAAACTCAAAAAATCTTCTAATCATTGGAGAAAAAAAAAACTGTTTCATTATTCTAAACATTTTATGAACAATGTTCTAACTATAGCCTTTTTCAGATGGCAACAATATAGGTAAAAGTTATAAATACCAAACTTTTTACAGCATGAAATTTCCAAAGAAGCTATGAAAAGTAGCTTTCATGTTTTGTTGAATATAGGCACACAAACAATTCAATTTTTATGTTTCCCTTAAACTCACTACTTATAAAACTTGAGTATGATTCTGAAAGTGAGTACCTTCAATTCTTTGAAGGAGCTTCTTCACTTTCTGCTTACAACCATCACAGTGAATATTCACTTTGAGAACACAAGTCTGTAGAAAAAACACAAAGCAAACAACAAAATAAAACACAGAAAAGGTAGTTTTTTTAGAGAAAAGACCAAAAACCCAAGTTTGTCATGTTAATAGGAAGCTAAAAAACCGAAAAGAAGAAAAAGGGGTGTTAAAAGAAAGAACAGAAAGCAATATTTGTTTTAAGGATAATGTTAATAAGGAGAGAAAGAAGTACCTGGATTTTAAGTAGCTTAAAGTCTTCTTCTTTAGTCATTTCTTCAAAGTGCTGTTTGGAATGAAACAAGAGTTCTCTTTTTTCTCTCTTTTGTTTCTGTTTGTAACCAAAAGAAAAAGGCTTTAACTTAACTTAAGCAAGATGTTTCTAGTTTGTTTCTGTGACACTCTCTCTATACTATTGCTACTAGGTAGGAGCTAGTATTGTTCTTCACAAGTTCTCGAGAGTATACAAAAACAAAGGCACATGGGTTTTACTAGAGAAAAAATAAAAATTTAAAGTGGTGTGAGTGTGGTGGAAGAGTAAGAAGGAAGAATGCAAAGAAAATGGAAAAGTCAGAAGGAGAGAGAGGGTGTTGGAAACTGAAGTGATGTGATTTAACGTTAAAAAGATATAGTGAGATGAAAAAAACAATAAAAGAACAACAGCGACTTGACATGGCGAATTCATACTCTGTGCATTTTGTCACATCTAACGTACTAATACTACTCCACGTAAGGAGTTTTCAAATTCTACTATAGTTTTTGCATTTTATGAGAGCTAGGAACGACTTAGATATTTTTAAAGATATCAAGTAAAATATATATATTTTTTATAAAAATTAATTATTTTAATTTCTAATACATTGATTACATATATTACTAATTTAATCATTTAAAAAATATTTTGAGAGCATTAGTTAGCATTTTCTTTTTAATTTATAACTAAGTTAAGTTAGTTTTTTGTTTTACTTTTAAATTATTCGAAATCAATTTTAGAGATATAGAATTAATTTTAAATGATATTAAAATATTTGGTTTGTTAAAAGTGAAATTGATTTTTTCTTTAAAATTAATATCATTTGAAATTTGAATTTGTAACTTTTACCTCCATAATTTATTCTGAATAATTTTTATACTAAAATTTATTATTCAACTCAATTTTACATGAATGTATTCAAACATATATCAATTCTATTAAATTCAATTCTATTAAAATCAATTCTTTCAAACTCATTTTTATTAGAATCAATTTTATCAACCGTCAATTCAAACATACACTAGTGAAAATGATATTTATATAATATACATTAATTATTAAATAAATCTAAAAAACTGAAATTTGTTTATAATATGGGGCAAAGTAATAATGTAGTAATGTGTGGGAAACACAAATTTGATGAGGTTTGAGTTTTTAATGCATATATATATATATATATATATATATATATATATATATATATATATATATATATATATATATATATATATATATATATATATATATACATATATTATTCGTGCATAAAATCTACTACTCGATCTAGGAGCGATAGAAAGAGACCGAGATGGGTCTACTAGCTGTTAACCGAGCAATACCTCACTGGAACCCCTGATTAGAGTCGGGTATTATAGTCGGGCGTGCTAGGCATATGCCCGCAGCTTACCTATGATGGTCGGGTAGTGCCATGTCGGGTTGGTCGTAGTTACGTAATCCATTGAAGAACGGTTACAAACATTATAATACTTATCTGACGGTTACTAACGCTACAAGTCATTAAAAGGCAGTTATGAGCGTTACAAGTATTAATGGGACGGTTAAATCATCATGGTCATTAATCATGGCTACACTATATAGAGAGGCCTAATGGCCAAGGAGAAGGAGATCTGAACCAAGAGCTCACTCCCTACCTCTCTATCTCTAACTCTCTGCTATACACATAAGAGAGACACCATACCTCTTATCTAAGGGCTCCCGATTGAGGGGTAAGCTAGACATATAGCTTGGAGGCCAAATAACCTCACTTGAGCCTCTGAATCCCTTAGTATCCTAAATATAGTTTTTTAGCAAGAACATATATATATATATATATATATATATATATATATATATATATATATATCTTGCCTAGTAATAATAAATGGTTGAGTTCTCTATAAGAATAGGGAGAGCCTCAAAGGTAGATTTTTGTAGAATATTTGGGGAATTGGGAGCTACGTCAATAGTGTGTATTGCTCAAGAAAAGTGTATTGTTTATCCCTTTGGCGAAAACCTTTTATATAGTGTTTGTTTTACATCATTTAAACGTCTCAATCAAGGTGTGACCCTTGGGCTTCGTAACCGTGTGACAACCGTCATCGCCGTGAATGAAGGTGTTCAAAACTATGTAGCGTTGGGTTAAATGCACCGACGATAGTTACAATCATTAATGAGCCATGTTGTGGCCCGAATATGGGTAGGTGGACTTTGGTTACTAGTGTCGTCTGAGTTGGTAAACGTGTATGTGTTGCTACCTAGAGATGAAAGATCACCTAGTACTCCTGGTCAGGTTGCACCATGTACCGAGTACATCTCTCTATTGTGTGTCGGTTTGCTTAGTCTTATTCTCTTTATAAACGACTTTCTAACTTGGTCAATACTAATATTTATGGGTTGTACATAAGCCCTTCGAATTTAAATTCCTTTTGCAGGGGATGATTTGTTTGGTCTCGAAGAGCACGGAGAAATATTGACGTTCAGACTGGTATCCGTCTCGATTTAATCTTTGCCTACGTGTCAAAAAATAAAAGGCCACGCCACTCCATAGCGTAATGATAAAACTTACTTAGGTCTTCGCTTATTGGGTGACGTTTCCCTTCCTTGTGTACTGCTTATTGGGTTCGTTTTAAAACCATAATTTCTTTTTTTCTTTTTCATCTTAGCATTCAAAAAATACATCTTCTAGAAGAAAGTTTATACCGTTTCCCAAGTGTTCATCAATTTCCAGGTATTTTTTCCCTTACCTCTTTTCCTTTTATTTTTTCTTTTACCTTTTAGATAATGGTTACACTAAGAGAGTGCAATAACAAGGGAAATATTGTAAAACCCACAAATGCTGAAGAAAGTAGAGAGTTTTGGGATCAATGCATGCAGGAATTTAGGAAGACCCTAGGTCAATAGGAGTTTGATTGAATCACCAGAGAAGTTTATGATTGTACTTTCTGATCGCGACTTTATCGTCTATTAATCACCAGACTGCAAGTGCACAGTCCTATCGCGTAGTTTTAAAAGATATCGAACCCACAGAGACTATAAATCGAACTATTGTTATCCTAAGTTACGGTATACAGCTAAGGCGAATAATTCTTTAAGATTTTTGGTTAAGGAAAATATAATAAATAAACAGATATTAGTATGTAATTCGTCTAACCTAAGGGGATCTGAATTTCCACTGACTTGTTACTCAAGTTGATAAAAATCCTATTTCAGCAAACAATATTCATCTAAAAATCCTATCTCAAACTGTCGCTCTGTTGAATCGGATCATGCAATTAAATCCTAACGTATGCTCTCGCTATCCCGCCGAATTTAAAAACACTTTCTGAAAATAAATAAAGTTTAATCTCGTTTAAAACGTCATATCTTTAAAATTAATACCTAGTATCCACTATCTGGTTCTAAACCTCAAACTGTCGCTCTGTTGGTTTCTAACCTTAGTCCAGTTTATTAACCTCAAACTTTCGCTCTGTTGGTTTCTAAACCTTTTAATAAATTAAAATAGATATCTAAGTCAGAAAGAGTATTTTTAACAACGTAACAATATGCCAGTTTATTTTAGATTCCTTTGGATCGATTAATTTACATACCAATATCGAAAAGACTTAGCGGACATATTAATTAATTCGATACATATAATAATATGGTTTAATATATTTAAACATTTCCACAATTAAATAAATAATATCGGCAACAATAAATAAAATAAAATAAAATAAAATAAATAAATAAAACACGAAATTAAGAATCCGGAAATAATCACATTCTTGACTTCTTGAATTGAAAGGAAAAATAAAATACGACAAGGAATAAAAAGCACTGGATCTAACGTAAGGTTAGATCAGTGAAAACTAGAAAATACAATACTGGAATAAAATTGCGAAATATTAAAATAGCGGTTGTTCGGTAAAAAATGCCGACCCTGATTCTGAAACTGGAACTCCTATTTATAGATGCATTTGGTAACTGCCTTTCCTGAATTTTCGTACGCAAGCATGTGTGAACGTGGAGCGAAAATAGTGCCTTGAGAGTCGGAGGCGGGGGCCTCAAGAATAGGCATACGTGGGAGACGTGTGTCTTAAGCAGTTGGAAGAAGTGGTGGACCCCACTTGCGAGGGAGGCGGGCGCCTCCACGTGGCCCTTGACTTTGAGACGTGCGTCTCAACTGCTGCGAAAATGGAGGGCCCCACTTGCTAAGGAGACGGGCGCCTCCGAGGAAAGAGGAAAGCTGAGACGACCGTCTCAGCCCACGTGGCAAGGGCATGTGCGTGCTGGTCTCGGCTTGCTTGCTTTGGGCTTACTTGCTTGTGGGCATAGTCTTGGACCTTTGCTATAATTGTTTTCTACTTCTTAACACCTCCCTTTCACTATATCACACCTTTTGCTTCATTTCTTTGCTTTTTAATCCAATTTTTCCTCGATTTTACTTCTTTGCTCGATTTATCTTTATTTAATATAAAATACCTGAAACATAGAAAATACCAACGTAATATAGAAATAAAGTGAAATAAATAAATAAAAACATTAACATTATTTATGAAAAATACATCAAATATGTTATATAAAATCGTGTTATCACTTTCACCTCTTTGAATGATTTTGACTCTGATGTCTGATGAATATTTCATCAAGGGGGAGGAAGATGATTTTATTATATAGTCTTATACTTCTAAATAGCGAGTATGTATCATTTATCAGAAGACTACCGATGAAAAATTCTTCTTCTTTTATTCTGGGATTTTGGAAGATTTTAAGGTTGGTATATCCTTCTCTGATTTCGAGGTGGACATTTTGAAAATAAAAAACGTTGATCCTTCTCAACTTCGCCATTATCTCGAAAAGTGTTTAATTTTTTAATGGGTTAAATAAGTTTTTGGTCCCTATAAATATCTCAAATTTCGTTCTTAGTCCCTCTAAAATTTTCCTTTAAAGAATGATCCTCCTAAAAATTTAAATTTTAACTTTTGGTCCCTCGTGGCAAAATCGTAACTAAAATGGTCTCTAATTCTGTTGCTAAATAAAAAACCTCACTAAAGCAGTCGTAAAAACCGTCGCTAAATAAAAAACCGTCACTAAAACCGTCGTAAAAATCGTCGCTAAATTGCAGGAAGGACCAAAAGTTAAAATTTAAAATTTTAGGAGGACCATTCTTTAAAGGAAATTTTAGAGGGAGTAAAAATGAAATTTGAGATATTTGTAGGGACCAAAAACTTATTTAATCTTTCTTTAATTTATTTCAAATTAAAAATTAAGATATTAAAGAAGATTAATTGAGAAAAAATTAAAATATTTTACGTAATTCACTTTTCAAAAAATATTTTATAAATATAAACATTTTTTTATTTTTTTTTAAAGTCAACATTGGCAAATATATATTTTTAAATTTTCTTCTTAAGAATAGTTTTAAAAATTAATTTACAAAATAAATCAAAAATTAAACACTAAAACCAAACCAAATAAGCCCTAAATCTTTATATCGAATAAAACATATAAACAAAGAAAATCTCAGTTTGATTTATCGTTCTTTTAAAGTTTCTCAAGTTTTTATGATGAATTTTGAGAGGATGAAGATGATGAAGAAGGTGAAAAATATACAATGATAAATTATTTTAATTTATATTTATAATGATTAAAATTTGATATAAAATTATAAAAACAAAAATAAAGAATTAATATTGATTAATTAAAATATATTATTTAATGTAAAAAATTAAATATTTATAATACAATTTTATAACAAATTATTGCTCATCAATTTTAACTATCCAAAATAAATAATAATATATTAATAATTAAAAGAAATACTATATAGTGGAGCAAGACGATATCCAAATTCACTAACTTTAGAGCGGGGAAGTCATGTGATTTTGGGGAAATTTTGTCCGTATGATTAATCAAATGTATCATATTCTGAAATGTGTCTCACTCTTTATGTTTTTCTTAAGGCAAGCATCATCGTAGGCACCTGTGAGATATTGTACCAAACTCTATTGGGTCGAAGGCAGTATCTTGGTTCGACGATTTGACAGGGTTTAGCATGCAGTCGAAGGTTGCTCACATGTTGTTGTCGAAGTGTTACAAGCTATATCCGAATTGTTTTCTAGATTGTAGTGTCGAAGGATGCTAGGATTGTTAGCATCGAATTGGGCATGTTTGTTACTTCCAATTGGTTAAGTTAGCTTGTAATGGGTATTTGTGATAAAAGCCCATTAGTTTAGTATGATGGGTTTATTATAAATAGCATACTAGTCTCTCATCATTGCATACTGCAAATCCTAATTTAGGGTGAGATGGTAATTTGTTATTCTTGTATACTTGTAATCTTGTTTTAAAGATAAAGGAAAGAACAACAGTTAATAACTAATCCTTGTGTTTATCGTGTTCCTCATATATTCTACCCTAGTTTGTTTCTTGATCATTGAGCAACAAGTTTATACTTTGCTTTCAAGGCATCTGATTCACAACAAATTGGTGCGATGAGCATGGAGAAGATGCCTTCAACAGAGTATGAGATTGAAAAGTTCAGAGTGAACAATTTCGGTCTGTGGCGCTTAAAGATGAAAGCTCTACTGGTTTAGTAGGGTTGTTTGGAAGCGTTGAAGGGAGAATCAACCATGAACGAAGCGTTAACGGCTACTGAGAAGACGACGATGATAGAGAAGGCCCACAACGCAATTTTGTTGAGCCTTGGTGATAAGGTTCTTTGATAGGTATCAAAGGAGACGACGACAGTAGGGTTATGGGTGAAGCTTGAAATTTTGTACATGACTAAATTGGTGGTAAATGGACTCTACCTAAAGCAAGCTTTGAATTTATTCAAGATGAATGAAAACAAAGTGTTAACTCAGCAGTTGGATATGTTCAACAAGCTGATTCTTAATCTTGAAAATATTAATGTGAAGATCGATGATGAAGATCAAGCGTTGTTGCTGATGTGTGCTTTACCCAGATCACGTGCCCACTTCAAAGGAACCCTCTTATATGGAAGAGGGTCCCTAACCTTTGAAGAAGTTAACTCAGCCTTGTATTTGAAGGGCTTGAACGAACGAAATGAGCATAAACCTTCGATGGTTGGTGAAGGTTTGACCGTTAAAGGAATATTCTTGCAAAAGGATAATAAGTTCGACAAGAAGAAAGGTAAAAGTCAATAGAAGTTTTACAGTGGGGAAACATCTGGTATTCGATGCTATCATTGTAAGAAGGAGGGTCACACAAGAATGGTGTGTCTTGAACGCCTGAAAGATCATGGAGGTAAGGATAATGGAAATGCAGCTATTGTTCAAGATAATTTTGACTCATTTGATGTTCTTGTGGTTTCGAGCAACAACCCGTCGAAGGAGTGGATTATGGATTATAGGTGCACTTGGCACATGACTCCAAACAAAGACTTGTTCGAGCAATTGTGTGATCAAGATGGTGGGTCTGTATTGCTGGGAAACAAAAAATCTTGCAAGATTGCAGGTGTTGGATCTGTGAGATTCAAGCTCCATGATGAGTCAATAAGGTTATCGACTAAAGTCAGGTATGTACCTGATTTGAAGAGAATTTGGTTTTCTCTTGGTGAATTCGATAAGAAAGGATATGTTTTCCTAGGAGAGAAAAGTGTCTTAAGAGTCATGAAAGGGTCGAAGGAAGTCTTGAGAGGCGTGAAGAGACAAGGCTTGTACACCCTTGAGGTTGAAGTTGTAAGTGGTTCGACAAATGTTGTATCCACAAAACCTTTGTCGAAGACAAAAATCTAGCACATGAGATTAAGCCATGTCAGTGAAAGAGGTCTGGTCGAATCGGGGAAACAAAATTTCTTTGGTGGAGACAAAGTCGAAATGTTGAATTTTTGTGAACCTTGTGTATTGGGCCATGTCAGTGAAAGGGGTCTGGTCGAATTAGGGAAACAAAATTTGTTTGGTGGAGACAAAGTCGAAAAGCTGAAGTTTTGTGAACCCTGTGTACTTGGAAAGTCTTGCAGAGTGAAGTTCAACAAAGAACACATGGATCCATTAATTACATCCATGTTGATCTTTGAGGGCCTACAAGGTGTCTATCATATTCAGGGGCAAGGTATTTTCTATTCATAGTAGATGATTATTCCAAAAATTTATGGGTATTCGTTCAGAAGATTAAGAACAAACAATGGCCTTGAATTTTGTAATGAAGCATTCGACAACTTTTGTGCTGCCTCCGGTATTGCAAGGCACGGACTACTGCATGTACTACACAACAAAATGGTTTGGCTGAAAGGTTTAATCGAACTATTTTGTAGAAATTCAGATGTATGTTGACTAGTGCTGGGTTAAAGAAGGTGTTTTGGTTTGAGGTTGTTTTGACAGCAAACTGCGTTAGATATGAAGACACCTTGTAATACGGTGGAAGAACTGACTTTGAGAATTTGTTTTGCTTTTTCTCGCAGATGTTGCGGATAGCAAGAGTCGCCACCAACTTTTCTTTTATCCAATTAAGGGAAGGTGAACAGAACAGAAAAAGACCTTCGTTAGATTCTGAGTAAGGGAGAAGGTTATGAAAAGGGAAGGTATTAGCACCCCTTTCCATCCGTAGTTATCTACGGACTCTTAGTTGCTTTTAGCTCACTTTAAAATTGATTTTTGTGTGTGTTTGAAAAAATGTTTTGAAAAGGCATTTCGCTTTGACTTCGTAATGATTCACGCTGGAATGCATACGAAGTGTTCGGAAATGTTTTGTTTTTGAAAAGTGTTTTAACTTTGACAAAAGTGTGAGGTGTAAAAAAATATTTTGATAGAGCAAGCAACTAAAAGTCTTATTACCTACTCAGAATGGTCGTTTTTGTGTTATTTTCGCTTTCCTTTAGAATAACTCTATCCATACCATTAGTTGGTAGGTAACCCTATTCGTTGGATGTAAAGGGACATTCGAAGGGAAATCGGATGGTCATAGAAGGCAACTTGTAGGAGTATCCTAGCACATTCGAAGGGACGATCATCACTTTTCGTAGGCAACAATTGAGGGACGAGATCATGTATTCGTAGGCCACGTCGAGGGACTATGATCTTTGTATCGAAGGGACTATGATGATATGTTTGTAGGCAATGGTGCTCGGATACCTCTACGTTCGAGGGACTTGACCATTTATTCGAAAGACAACGAGAGAGAATACTCTAAGGGGTGCATGTGTGAAAAGAGTGTGTTAAATTCAGATACGTTATCTTGCAATTAGAAGTGATCTATGTTCATTTTTATCTTGTCATACACGCCTAATTACTAGCAGTTTATATGGGTGCAGAAAGTAAATTGCAGAAAGTAAAGTGCGGAAAGTAAATCCTACGCTATTACATGGCTTTGGGGCAGTTACATAATAGGAGTGCGGAAAGTAAAAAGGCAGAAAATATGAATCTACGCTATTACATGATAAAAACTTTGCGACCTATACATCCTTTCTAGAATTGTAAATGCGGAATAAGAAATAGATAATCGGAATAATAGGAAAATGTTAGCAAAATATTTTGGAAATTAGTAGAAAAAAGGTTTTTTAGGTTAGTAATCCTAATTATATGATAGAGTAATTTTTTGGGTTGGTTTTAATGAGAAAAAGTAATTAAAAGTCAATTTAATGGTTAATTAATAATTAATTAAAATATGCATGTAAAAATAATAAGTTTTATGTCAAAAATTAAATAAATATTTTTCTGATTAAAATGCAAAAAGAAAATATTTTTTGGTGATTTTTTAATGCATGAGAAAATTATTTGAAGAGAAAATAAATTAAATAAGAAAATATGAAAAGAAAATAGAAAAAAGTGTTAGTTTGCAAAGTGTAAAAAATATTTGTGGCAAGATTTTAAAACACGCGCCAAGAACTTCGTCTTCCTCGTTTGAATATTTAAACCTATAGCGACGACTTTGGTTCGTTGCTAAAGCCTTTACCAACAGTTTGTCCGTAGCTATAACACCTGCAATTTTCCAAAACTCATAATACGCAATATAAATTTAAAGTAAAGTCATGGTTCAATTGCAATCAAGCTCCTGATCACGAATATGTCCATAGTTTTGGCCAATTTTACTTGGATCGATGGATCCCAATTTGAAGCTTTGAAACCCTAGTAATGGCATATCACGATCCTGGTGTCTAAACTCAAATCGATCTATACAGAAACATTCCAAACATCAAAATGAACAAGAATATGCAATCAAAATGTATTTATAATGCACGAATAATAGAAAACGAATTTGAGAAAAGGATGTGCAAACCGTGAGTGCAATTTTGTGATTCTTGATGTTTTTGTGATCTGTAAGGGTCTGGAACGGATCAGTGAACCTCCAGGAATCGATTGCAAGGCTTGGAATCGTCTGAATCGAAGCAAAACCAAGGCTGCCAATTGCTTGAATGTCACGGATTTTGTGAAGTTGGTAAGGGTTCTTAGAGGCAGAAATTTCATTCTTGTATCATGTGAATGCATTGTGTACTTATAGTGGATGAATTTAGGTCAAGAATCATGAAGAAATAATGTACCAATCAATGAGAAAATATTTGATTTGGTATAAAACAAAATATTGCCTTTTTGATCAAATTTCAATCAATTCTTTTGCCAATTAATGCAAATTTCGAATTTTCCACCTTGTGTGGCTTGCTTGGACCTCAAGAATGAGAGAAAAATCCAATTTGCATTTAATTTTGATTTTCTACCTTTATTTTAATTTAATTGGCTTTTAAATGATTAAAATCCAAAATAAATAGAAAATAAAAGATAAAATTCGTGGCCTTTGGCTTGGAGTTTCCAATTTAGCTGAGGAACAAGTTTGAACCAAGAAAAGTTAGGCCCATTTGCAAAATTTTGGATTTTGTCAAGTATTTCTCTTTGTGCACCTCTTCAAAAATGCTTAACTTGTGCAAGGTGTATCTTGCTCAATTTTTAACATTTTTGGGTGTTCTTGGAATTTTTAGAAAGCTCTAGATGTCCTGTAAACAACATCTTTGGTTTCATCTCAATTGAAGTTTCCATGCTCAATAACACTTCTTTACAAAAAGTTGACTTTTTGTTGACTTTGAAAAGGACCTATAATGTTTTGATCCATAACTTCCAAATGAAGCATTTTCTGACCAAGCTTGTGAGACATGAAGTTGTAGAGAATTGAATTCTCTTCAAAATGAGCTTTGGTGGAAAAATTTATGATAAATTATGTGAAAGTTATGCCTGGTCAAAGTTCTGTTGACTTTTGTCTGAGAAAGCCCAATTTAGAAACTTTGACTTTTGATCAAATCTTGAGTTTTCTTGATGAATCATGATCAACCCTTGATCAAATGATGAATGTTACTTCAAAATATGGATGTTGACCAAAAATTATGAAGTTTGACTGTATGTTGACCACAGTTGACTTTTTGTCCAATACAACTGATTTTCAACCATCTGAGCAATTGTTTGAGGAAACTTGACTTGTAAGGCTTGAAACTTGACATGGAGATTCCTTGAAGCATATGATGAGGCATGATGATCATTGGAATTGTTAGAGGCTTACCCTGACTTGAGGACAGCCAAACCCTAGTTTGGGTTGATTGCTTAGGAGAGAGTTTGTCTGGTCAACCCTTGTGAAATCCTTGAGTATGAATATGAGAAATGTCTTGAGAAGTAAGAGGGAAAATTTTGGGGAATGACAGCTTCCCCTGTTAAATCTTCTTGTACTGGAGGGGTTAGATTGACATGCTTGCCTTTCGTGACCTGGAGGTAGAAGATGATTGAACACTCGAGTACACCTGAAAATTTGCACTCGCTGTTGATTGATGATGCATGGGAATGGGCTTACAGATGCCATATGGAGATGCTGGAGACTTCACTGGGGAATGAGTCATACGTTAGACTCAAGAACGTCGCCTGAATAGGAGAATCGTTGGAGATGGGCTTAAGATGCCATCCGGAGAGACTAATGTTGGGGAACGAGTCGTACGCTAGGCTCAAGAATGTCGCCTGGGTAGGAGAATCGTCGGAGATGGGCTTAGGATGCCATCTGGAGAGAGTCGTACGTTAGACTTTGCGCTCGTCTTTGAATGAAGTTATTGGTTCGTACTGGTTTTTAACCAAATATGCAGTATTATGAAAGTGGAGAGACGTCGACGAGTAGTTGGATATGGGCTTAAGATGCCATCCAAGGAAACTGAGTCGTACGCCAGACTTTGTAGTTGCTGTTGATAATAAGAGAGAGTCAGAATAAACCTTCGTCCTGGTTACTCTGGGGATAATATTTGGCAGAATGTGGATAGCTTTCCCGTCCTGCTTCGAGTGTCGATCCAATGCATGTTGTCAGAAGACAACCTGTGTGGTCTTTCAGATAGGGTTTCCCGTCTTGCTTCGGGTATTAATCTTTGACCTTCCATTTGGAAAAGATTTGTATGGTCTTTCGGATAGGGTTTCCCGTCTTACTTCGGGTATTAATCCTGGACCTGTTGTCACGGTCGTTTAGATACGTTTCCCGTCTTATTTCGGGTATTAATCTTTGACCTTTCGTTTAGAAGTAATTTTTACCTGTTGGGGAAAAACAAAAAAACTTTGACAGGATATAGTTAGTCCTATGTAGATTATGATGCATGACAATGTGTATCAATGATATATGCACCTGTTATGACTTTTATGAATAATGTATGAATGATAGATGTTGTGGTATTTCAAAACATATCCATCTTGAAGATGATGAGTACGTCCTGCTGAGGATTATGGCTTCTGATTGGGGATGAAGTTGTTGAAAATCCTGACTTGGAGGAGAAAGAGATGTCCTTGATTCCTCCAATGCACTATCTGACCAAGTTTCGAGCCTAGATATCAATGCTGTTGGAAATAATAAAAGTCGGGAGATACTCCGCTGGGGATCTTGTGCGTAGATCTTGCTGGGGGAGCACCAGATTACTGCTGGAAGACAGGGCTCGAAGGACCCGAAGCTTGTCGAAGCCTCCGGCTGGGGAATAAGAGATGTAGGTTTCCTCCGATGCACTATCTGACCACGTTTCTAGTATGGATATTGTTGCTATCGGGGAATGATGATCGTTGAGAGATATTATGCTGGGGATAAATACCTCTCGCCAGAAAAAGTTTGACGGTTCTGTGGGGATTGTACTCTGCGGGGAAACGTATTGGTGACTTTCGTCGTCATCTCAATTTCTTAGAGTTTCAACTATGCTAGTGCTCATATATTTCGACTATCTCATCTCCTTGCTATCAGTAGAAAGTGAGTGGATCGATTTTCGCCATTTGAATCTTGAATGCTGATAGTAGTAATCTGTAGGTGGGTGATCTGGACGAGATATAGTCATACGCTTAAATCCATAACTTCTGCCTAGACCGCCCTTTTGGGTTTTTAGTCTACCGGGATACCCTTTTTTGCCCAAGCCGCCTTTGCAGGTTTTCGACTTGTCGGGTGTACATATTTTTTATATATCCTTAACTTTTGCCCGAACCTCTTTGGTTCGCCAGGATGCCCTTATTTTTGCCTAGGTCAGTCGACCTAGCGGGTCTCGTTCATGCGTAGTATTTTTTGACTATGTCCGCATTCACAGGGTGTGGGAAGTCTTCGCCATCCATGGTGCTAAGTATCATAGCTCTGCCGGAAAATACCATTTTGACTACAAATGGTCCCTCGTAGGTGGGAGTCCATTTTCCCCTGGGATCACCTTGTGGAAGGATGATGCGCTTGACTACTAGATCACCGACTTGGTAGACTCGGTGCTTAACTTTCTTGTTGAACGCTCTGATCATTCATTTCTTGTAAATCTGTCCATGGCAGATGGATGCGAGTCGTTTCTCGTCAATCAAGTTGACCTGGTCAAGGCGAGTCTGGATCCATTCGTCTTCGGCTAGCTCCACGTCCTGGAGGACTCTGGTTGAGGGTATCTGAACTTCGATTGGTAGGACTGCTTCCATACCGTACACGAGAGAGTAGGGGGTTGCCCATGTAGATGTTCGTACTGTAGTGCGGTAACCATGGAGAGCAAATGGCAACATCTCGTGCCAATCCTTGTAAGTCACTGTCATCTTCTGTATGATCTTCTTGATATTTTTGTTGGCGGCTTCTACTGCGCCATTCATCTTCTATATGCTCACATTAGGCAAGACAGGGTCGAACCTAGAGCTCTTAAATGCATGTTCATGTGATATCCTGAAAGATTCAAAGCATATAAGCTATGATGCCTACAGCCGGGTCACTGAAGGCTTATCACCAGTCGAGATGTAGTTTTCAATGAAGCTAAAATGGCTTTCAAGAAAACTAATGATGATGGTCAAAATGTAGAAATATTCGACGAAGATCTGGAACAGGTAGAGATTCTTGTTGAGGTGGAGCATGTTGATGCTAAATTGCGTATCCTAGATGAGGTCGAAGAAGCGGAATATGTTGATGAAGTTGAGTAAATTGTCAATGACTACCTATTGGCAAGAGATATAAAAAGAAGAGTCATCAAACCACCTCAAAGATTTGGGTATGTAGATCTTATAGCTTATGCCTTAATCTCTACAAGTGAGGTTTTAGACGAAGAACCAAGAGACCATAAGGACGTTATGAGGAGTCGAAATAAGATTGAATAACTGGAGGCCATGGATTATGATATGAAGTCTCTTCATGATAACAACACTTGGGAATTGATCAAGAAGCCTGCTGGAGCTAGGTTAGTCAGTTGTAAATGAATTTTCAAAGTTAAGGAAGGAATCGAAAGAGTGACATCGAAAAGATACAAGGCAAGGTTGGTTGTAAGGGGTTTCACTCAGAAAGAAGGTGTAGACTTCAATGATGTGTTTTCTCCTGTTGTGAAGCATATATTCATTCGAATGTTGCTTGCCATGGTGGCACAGTTCGATCTTGAACTGGAACAAATGAATGTGAAGATTGCATTCTTGTATGGTGATCTAGATGAAACAATCCTGATGAGGCAACCTGAAGGGTATGTTGAAAAAGGAAAGGAATATTACGTGTGCAAGTTAAATAGATCGTTATATGGGCTGAAGCAATCTCCTCGACAGTGGAATAGGAGATTCGACAAGTTCATGGCATGCATAAGTTTCATTAGAAGTCAGTTCAACCATTGTGTTTACTTCAAATTTTGACCTGGTAATTCATTTGTTATTTTGTTGCTTTATGTTGATGATATTCTCATAGCAAGCAACAATCTCGAATAGGTAATGAGGGTGAAGGTTGAACTCAATAAGGAGTTAGAAATGAAGGATCTGAGAGCTGCATCCAGAATTATTGGGATTGACATTTGAAGAGATAGAGGTCAATCAGAATTATGCTTATCCAAAGAGGCATATCTACAGAAGATTCTCGAAAAGTTTGGTATGTCGAATTTGAAGTCTGTTGTGACTCCAACAAACCCTCAATTCAAGATGAGTATTGATCAGTGTCCCAATATTGAGTTCAAAAGAGCTTATATAAATAGCATCTCATATGCTAATGTAGTAGGCTCTTTGATGTATGTTATGGTTTGTACTAGACCCGACAAAGCATATGTAGTAAGTCTTGTGAGCAGGTACATGGCAAATGCTGGAAAGATTCACTGGCAAGCATTGAAGTGGATTCTAAGGTACATAAATGAGTCTCTGAACAGAGTCTTGATTTATGGTGGAGCCTTGGGTGAAGATAGTAAAGCAGTAATCGAAGGATATGCCGACTCTGATTATGCAGGTTGTATGGATTCCAGAAAATCTATTTCTGGATATGTTTTGACTATGCTCGGTACAATAATTAGTTAGAAAGCAACACTTCAGAAGGTTGTTGCATTATCAACCATTGAAGCAGAATACATTGCTCTAACTGGAGCTGTGAAATAAGCATTGTGAGGTTGCATTTAGTTAGAGGGGTAATCGAGCGTGGAGAAGTCCAAGTGCTAAAGGTTTCGATAGATCATAATGTTGCTGATATGTGAAACAACCGGCTGAACATCATCCGATAACTATATCAATGAAGTCGCCATCGAACGTTTTTATCTCGCAAAAGGAGAAAGGTAAACGCATCGCGAAAACCTGAAAGGGATAAGACACGGTCTTGCGACCGAGAGATAGGGTAAGAGAATCTATTACGCGAAGGGAAGGTATTAGCACCCCATACGTCCGTAGTACTCTACGGTATCCACTTCTACTTTCTATCTAATGGGTGTGTTTATATCTATTTACTTCTTAATTGTTATAATGTTATGCTAAAAGAGAATGCATGTGAAAGAAAAGAAAATAAAGAAAACACGGGGAAAAGAAGGAAATATTTACAAAGTTTGCTCGATCGAGCCCCGTGACAAGATGCCTACGTATTCCCGCGTGCAATGGGAAAGTCAGAGGGCCGTAGTTCGGCTCACATGTTTTGGTGGGTTATGTGTTTTTTACTTATACAAAATAATTTAAACACAAAAGAAAACCCGTAGGCAAAAAGTTTGCATTGGTTGGTTGTTTTTACCTTTGAAAAAGGAGCTTGAACCATTATTAAGTGTTTTGGTTTGCAAAAGAAAAAGAAAACAATTTTTAGTTTTATTACATGCATGGATGCAAAAGAAATTGTAAAACAAACAAGGCAAAATATCTAATGCTATCCCTAATGTCATCATGCATGGATTACGACCTAAGGTCTAACTCGAATCACTATCTAAGATAGAGTCGAGAGAATCCTAAAGGAACATGGCAGAGGTTTACAACCTAAATCTATGTCTATCTCAAATCGCTAGCTAAAGTAGAGTCGAAGATGATAAAAAAGGATGGAAAAGGTTTAAAACCTAAGTCTATGTCCATCTCGAATCACTAACTAAAGTAGAGTCGAAGACGACAAAAGGGATGAAGCAAACAAGTGCTTTGACAGAAGCACACAAACAATGCAATGCGAACAAACAAATGGCACGCAAGCGCAGGAAAAGGAGGAAGTCCCATAGCCTCGACAGTAACGAGCATATCGTGAGTCAACCAGGACCCGACACATCCAATTCCTGTGAAGAGCAAATGCGCAACGAACCCTAGGAAATCGTGGAGAGTCAGAATAGGGAACTCTTGCCACTTTTATTATTGATTCGATAAAGGAAGCAACACGATTCGCGGGTGCTGAGCTGACACGGACTAGAACTGTGCGGGGGGTTGATTGCGGACCCTTTTTCCGGCTTGCCCATATATCAATGACTCGATGACAGGAAATATAAAAGCGGGACTTTGCTTGGTGGTGCCACGTCGGGTGTCCTAACCACTCTGACCTATGCAAGCACAAATGTAAACACTTACTAAGAATTACCTCCCTATGCAGATGGAGGATTTAAAAAAAACCAAACACAATTAGCAAATGTAATTGCCCTAAACGGGTCTTTAAATAAACCGTAGGGGTTCTGAACATGCTCCAACCCCTTCATACATCTCTATTCCTACTTCTCATGGCAAGGAAAGCGGTAAAATCCTACTTCTCATGCTCTCTAGGCGGTAAAGAAATGCGGTAAACAAAGTAAAATAAATACCAAACGGATATTAAATTCGAGAGACCGCTATAGAAATACTAGAAATACCGGAACGCAATAAAAAATCCAAAAAGAATGAGGCACAAAAATAGTGTGTGTCATACACATCAATACATACACAAGATAAGATTGCAATCCAGACAATACAGATAAAGGATGTGCATCAATATGCATGGTCAAGAATGTGTGTTTTTACACACTCGACGTATATCCAATAAACCTGCAAGATACTATCCAGATAATACAGACAAAGGATGTGCATCTATATGCACGGTCAAGAATGTGTGTCTATACACATTCGACGTATATCCAATGAACCTGCATGAAAATCACAATCCAGACAAAGCGGACAAAGAAGGCACACACATGTGTGCGAGCAGCAGATATGGATTCTACATATCCAAATCAAATCAGATAACCTGCAAAAGATGGTGAAAACCAAGCAGACAGATAAAGAGTACACACGCATGTGTGTGACATCAAAACATGGATTCTATACATCCAAACCAATAGTATAATGCTCCGAGTACCTCGCATACAAAACAGAGTGTCAGAAATAGCAATGAAGCTTTTTAAATGAAGCACAAGACACAAAAATGATTATTTACAATGAAGTCGAAGTATTGAAAATAAATTCCTAGTGAGGGCAGCAACTAAGTTGCTCTAAAGCTATCCTAAATGTCTCTAAAAAATGAAGGAAAGGCTAGGAATTACTCATGCGAAAGAAAGCTAGAAAACTATACAATTATCAAACTAATTCCTACGAAATCGAACCATTAAAAGTGGATTTGAAATTTTATTTACAATCCTAAAGTTTACATTTAACTACAATTAGATGATATAAAAATATCCTAAAGTTTCTAAGAAACACATGGTATCAAATTCCTAAGATTAGTCAATTCAAACTATAAAGGAGAAAAACATCTAAATGTATTATTAAAAATGAATTAGAAAATTAAAAGAAATTAAATGCAAAAATATTAAAAAAATGTCAAAAATATTCTAATATCCTAAAATATCAGAATATATTTTTTATATATTTTTTTACGGGTCAAAACAATCGAAATCGAAATTGAACACGTGTTGAGATTGTGAAACATGGCACAGGGGGTGTAAAACTGAATGTCAAATTTGCACTAAATCTATTGAATTAGGACAGTGGGCCTAAAAAATCAGGGGGTGCGAGATAGCAAAATGCACAAAGTCCAGTCCGTTTTCACATTAGGCCCATTTTTCTGTTTTTTTGTTGTCCAAAACACCAAACACCATGATTATTATTTTTATTATTATTATTTTTTATTATTCAGATTTATTTAGTAACATGTAACGTTTTTTATATTAATTTTATGTATGTAACATGTATATCATTGGTCATGGTTTAAGTTATTCAAATTTTATTTTAATTAAAATGCAGAGGACACGTGTCGAATTCCAATTGGTGCATGAGGGAGATGCATAAACCAACGTGGACAAGCCACGTACAGGGCAATCGGAAACGGGAAAAACTCATGCCGCCGGAAACTCAACTTCCGATCGTCTTCCTCAGTCATGCTTCGCCGGCGACGATGCTCCTGATAACCTTCCTTCATCCAGAATCCGGGATAAGACCGCTACTAGCTCGGATTTCGCTCGCGAATATGAATACATACTCTAAATCTACTGAAACTTATTCTATCTCAGCGGAAGCGTACAAGAAAAACTGGATCTGGAATCAAAGAAAACTCGTACCTGTCGAAGATCGTGAGCGAATCAGAGAAATCAAGAATAATCCATCCCTTGTGCGTGATGTCTCGATGATGAGAGAGGAGATTCCAAGAACCACAGATATTCTGAGAAATAAACTCAGAAGCTGCTCGTGACCTTAGACGGCGACGAAGAAACTCCGAGACGAACTTGCTAACGGAAATCAATGGAAGCTTGGATTCTCTTTCTTTTGAATGAGAAAACGAAAGCACCAAAGAACTGTGATGAATCGAAATGACATGAAGTTGGTGCTTTTGGAAGAAAAACTAGCCAAATCCTTAAGAGAACGAGTCGGTTATCATCAATTGAAGAATTGAAACACCTCCATGGACGCTACGGCATGACAGTAGAAGAAGAAACGACATGAAGTTGGTGCTATTATTGACAATTACGGCCGTTATAGTAGTGATGACGGTGGAATAGAGAAAGAAGAAGGTGGCGCGTGAAGACGAGAGAGAACGAGATTCTGTTTTTGTTCTTGGTTTTGATGCGGCCAGAGAGGGTGAAGATGGACTTTGTGAGATGACGAATGGAATGGGAGCGGAGAAAGTGAAGATGAGATGACAGAAAAAGAAAATGGTGAGGCTGCCGATTCGGTCACAGTTGAGAGAAAGGAAGAAGAAGGTGATGACGGACGAAGGAGAGTGGGAGCGGAGAGTTGTTATGGCTAGAAAAGAGTGGAGAAAAACCGAAAAAGAGTGAGTGAGGAGTGAGGTTTGTAATTGTTTCTTTTTACAGTGAGTGAAGAGAGTGAAAAGCATGAGGGTTGTTACTGTTTGTTTTACAGTGAGTGAAGAGTGTGTGAAAATGGAAGTGTTTTGGCTCTCCTTGCCAGCAAGAAAAAATAGAGAGACCTGTTATATGAATGCCAACTGTCACTTCTCTCTTGTATATCCTCCTTACATTATGCATGTACCTGTTACTGTGTGGCCAATAGCGGAAAAATGCAACCCGTGTCCTCTACTGCCATCAGCTTTTTTTTGAAAAAATAACACCATGTCCACTACTTCGAGTGCTTCTATTTTGGTGTATAGTAACTCAATCGATATAACGAGAGTGTCGACTCGAAGAACGCACTTGATAGAGCAATATTGATGTCGAACACTCGATGAGAAATCGATCGTAAGCTCGCCGTATTTAACTTCGAAGTCATGCCGGCACAAACTGACTTGAGTGTTTGAAAAATTTCTCTAAGTATCGTATTCTTGAATCAATCCACGTATACCACTTTGCAGCCCTGTAATTCCTTCGATATTAGACCGGATGACTCAAACCCGGTACCGTTGGAAAGCTCGCTTGACATAGAACAACTCTATAGTTCGACGAATATCCGAACAATGCCTTAATCATTGAAAAATAAGTGTTTGAAGTTTGCACCGTGACTGTTCGATGAAATGCCTGGCCTGGCTGGGCAAGTTTTGAACATGACTTCCGACCAATTTCCAACTTCCAACCATTGATTACGGCACTTCGTATTTTCCGTTCCGACGTCCGAAACAAAATAATTTCTAAACAAAACTTGTAGAGTATGTGACAAACTCCAACTTCCGTGTTCGATTTTTTTCCGTGCGGCGATCGAGTCGACGAGAAAACAACCTCCAACATGTGCACAAAAACTGTTCGATGAAATGCTTCCGTATGCTTGGCAAGAATACATATGTTGTCTTTCATTTTGGCAGCTTCAAACTACAAACTACGGCGCTCCGTATCTTCCAGCTCCGACGTCCGAAACGAAAAAGTTTCTAAACGGAACTTGTAGATGGAATTACGAACTCCAACTTTCGTGTTCAGAGTTGTTCCGTGCGGCGACCGAATCAATGACAAAAACAGCCCTGAACATGCGCACAACGACTATTCGGATCTTACAAACATAATGAATTCTTATTTTCCGAGCTTTATAACTTTCGATTCGAGTCCCAAATGAAATCGACTCCCTCAACAAAGTTATAGATTGCCGTAAGATGAACAACTTTTCAGTTGAATAATTTTTTGATTCGGAGACACGAACTATGATAAAATCGACTCTGAAACTGTCAGCTTGAGCATAGAAACAAACACTTCAAAATATTTCTAAGTGTTGAATTTTTGAGAAATGACAAACCGTAACTTCCTAGCTCCGTAATTTTTGATCCGTTTCCCGAATGGATTCGATTTCTTCAGCAAAGTTGTAGATTACCGCTAAATGAACAACTTCGATTTTGAACTTGACTCGAATCGATGCCTCGAAGCACGTGTAAAATACCCCCGAAGTCGAGCACTTGAACACCTTAAAAAACATTTAAAATTTTACTAAGTGTAAGCTTCAAAAGTTATAAACTTCAAACTTCGGAACTTTATAACTCGAAATCCGGGCATTTCTGGAAAAAATTTCACAAGGACAAAGTCGGAGTACGGAATGCACTCTTTCCAACGACTATCAATTCATAAACTTCTGACCACAAACGGGCAAGATACGGATGCGGCAACATGGCCCCGTGAACACAAAGTGCTTAAAACTTAGAAAATTTTTCTAAGTCCAAGATTACTTAAAATGCAAGAAACCTCATTTTCACCCGATTCTTCCGATTTTTCTCAACAAATGATCGCATTTTCTCAAATGTCGACTTTTGACAATAATTTTGACCCGAAATTCCGCCCGGTCAAACTTTGACTTTTGTTGACTTTTTGATACATGCACTCAAACATCATTTTATCTGTCCGTTCTTGATTTTCTGATAAATCGCGTGGCTCGATAAGCCATATACATATACTTTACCACTTACAGAAGACCGTAGAATTAATTTGGGCTCAAATATTCGAACACAACACACTGTAACTCGAAATTGTAATCAATATCCATCTGATAGGCGATCAAAACACCAAAACCTCAACTCGCGAGATAATAATCAGAAGCTCCTGGACACACATATCTTGCGTATTGAAATGACGCTTGAATTATCAGAACCTCAAATAGTCAACTTTTTGGAACCAAACCTCTTCTTCAGAATTACACAGGTTCACACGATTTAGAAAATCCCGAACCCATGATCAATGCATGAATGATATGTATGTGATGCACCTATTGATTAAGTGTCAGCCAATTATTTATTAACAAAATAAAGAGGGCGGATTTTGGGGTGCAACAATATGATCACCAAGACATTGCCCAGTTGCAAGTTTTTCCACTGTATGTAGTTGATAAAGTTGCATGAAGAAAACTAGTTCGTTCTTTGATAGTAGAGTTTGTTCAAATGTGGAGATTTGTGAGATATTGGATCGAACTCTATTGGGTCGAAGATAGTATCTTGGTTCGACGGTTCGATAATGTTTAGCATGCAGTCGAAGGTTGCTCACATGCTGCTATCAAAGTGTTACAAGCTGTATTCGAAGTGTGTTATAGCTTGTAGTGTCGAAGGATGCTAGGATTGTTAGCATCGAATTAGGCTTATTTGTTATGTCCAATTGGTTAAGTTAGCTTGTACACTAAGTTAGCTTGTAATGGGTATTTGTGATAAAAGCCCATTAGTTTAGCATGTTAAGTTTATTATAAATAACCTACTAGTCTCTCATTATTGCATACTGCAAATCCTAATTTAGGGTGAGAGGGTTATTTGTTATTCTTATATATTTATAATCTTGTTTTGAAGATAAAAGGAAAGAATAGCAGTTAATAACCAATCCTTGTGTTCATCGTTTTTCTCATATATTTTATCCTAGTTTGTTTCTTGATCATTAAGCAATAAATTTATACTTTTCTTCCAAGGCATCCGATTCACAACAACACCTTTATTCTTCACCAAGTTTGTGCTATTAACCAGACTCCACTACATAGCCTCACCCTCAGGTTGTTGAAATGGATTTAAAGGGCTTTATAGTTTACTAAATAATTAAAATAGATTCAAAGGGCTGCATAGTTTACTAAACAATTAAACAATAAGATATTGTTATTGCAAACACACATTCAAAAATTAACTTATATTAAGTTATGAACAACAACAAAATTAGGATGATTTAAAAACAATTGTTGAAACAGTTGAAATAAAGATAACAACATCACTCTTCAAAACTTATCGAATATCTCATTAGTACTCATGAATCTTGATGAGAAGAAGGAAAAATGGATAGAGTAGAGCATATAGCTTCCATTCTGTTATCATTCATCGTTCCAAAAAACACTACAACTTTCCTAGTCGACATTGACAAACGCAGTGATTTTGAGCGAATACTTTACCAGAAAGAATAATCTTTTGCTTGGTGTGCCTTTCAAATACCGAGCACATGGTAAACGACACTCAAGTGCGGGCGGAGAAATTTTTGCATGAATTGACTTAGCTTGTTAACTGCATATGATATATTAGGATGAAAAATTGTTAGGTACATCAACCTACCAATCAACCTTCGATAATTGGAAGCATCTTTAACTAAGTCACCATCAGATTCATTAAGTTAAACACCCAGATACATAGGCACATGTACAAGCATATAAGAAATATGACCAGTATTTTTAAGTAATTGCATTGTGTACTTACACTGGCATAGGTGAATTCCTTGATTAGATTTTGCGATTTCTAAACCAAGAAAGTGATGGAGATCACCAAGAACTTTCAACATGAAGTGTTGTTCCAATATACATTATACTTGATGCAAACGCGTTCGATTTGGTCATGCCAGCACAATATCGTCAATGTACACGAATAACAAAGGAATAGCCAGTACCACTGGAGAAAATATATGGTCTACTGAACATTGTTGAAAGCTATGAGAAAACAAGTCTTGTTAAACTTTTGAGTTTTGATAACACTGTCTAGAAGTCTGTCTTAAACCATAAAGTGATTTATTGAGTGGGTAAATCAAGTTCTCCCCCTTGATTGGATAACCCTTGGGTAATTGCATATACACCTCTTCACTCAAATCACCATTTAGGAAAACATTATTAATTAGGAGTGACAATTGAATCCATTAAAACAAAATCCATCTAATTCATCCATTAAAAAATTCATCTAATCCATCCACCAAATGAAAAATAAATAAATGGATTGATCTAATCCATCCATTTATATATATGGATTGATCTCATTCATCCACCACATTTTAATGATCCAATAGATTATTCTTTAGATCAAATAAATCTATTTCTTTTTAAATTAAAAAAATAATGCATTTAAAAATAATGTTTTTTAAAACCTGAAAATTTATTTATTTTTTCATTAAAAAAACATAATTTTTTTTTGAAAAAAAAACTGAAACTTTTTTTTTAAAAAAACTTTTTTTTTGAAAAAAAAACTGAATTTGTTTTTTTAATTTTTTTTTATAAACTCAAAAATTTATTTATTTTTTCCGAAAAAAAATGAGAATTTATTTTTTTTTTGATAAAAAAACTGATTTATTTTTAAAAACCGAAACTTTTTATTTATTTTAATTTTTTCTGAAAAAAAGTTGAATTTTTGTATTTTTATTTTTATTGAAAAAAAATGGATTTTTTTTTGAAAAAAAACTGATTTTTTTTTGAAAAAAAACTGATTTTTTTTATAAAAAAAAACAGAAACTTTTTTTTTAAAAAACTTTTATTTTTATATTTGAAATAAAAAACTGAACGTTCTTTTTTAAACTGAAAAATTTAACTTGAAATTTTTTTTTGAAAAAAAAACTGACAATTTTTTTTAAACTGTTTTTAAATTTTTTTTTTTTTAAAACTGAAAAAAAAACAGAATTTTTATTTAAAACTTTTTTTTAAAGTTGAAAAAAATAATTCCAAATAAAAAAACTGTACATCTTTTTTTTGAAAAAAAAAAAATTTATTTTATTTTCCAAAAAAAAAAGCGAAATTCTTTTCTTTTAAAAATAATCTGAAAAATTAAAAAATTTAATAAAAAAATTGGAAAAAATGTTTTTTTTCAAAAAATTGAAATATACTGGAAAAAAATTTCCAAAAAAAAACTGAAATTATTTTTTAAAAAGAAATAAAAAATAATTGAAAAAATATTATTATTTTTTGATAGATGGATATCCATTCATTCAAATGTTGTTAATTGATGGATTTTATGGATTTTGTTTTTAAATGGATGGATTGGATTGAATATATTTAAAGAAGTTTTAAATGGATTGTGATGGATTAATGTATTGTTTTGATCCATCTATTAACAATCCAATCTATATCCATCCAATTCATCCATTTTGCCACCCTTATTATTAATGTTAAGTTGCATAAAACTCCATTTTTTGTGTGCTGCTATAGACAACAAAAGTCTCATTGTTGTCAATTTTGCTACAGGAGAAAATGTATCCACAAAATCTATCCCGGATTATTGAGTGAAACCTTGAGCAATAAGCCTAGCCTTGTATCGATCTAGGGTGCCATCAGCTTTATACTTGACCGTATATATACATCTACACCCTATAACCTTTTTTCCATGGGGTAAGGGTTGCACAATCCAAGTATTATTTGATTCCAAATCAAAAATTTCTCTTGCCACAACTTTCCTCCACTCATGGCTACACATAACTTGAGATTAAAAATGGCTCATAGATGGTTGAAACCTGATTGACAACATGTTTGTAAGAATGAATAAGCTTATAACGACACACATAATATTGAATGGGGTACTTGACAAGACATTGATAGTTTTTAAGGTATGTGGGGGGCTTATGTGTTCGGGAACTTCTCCTAAGGTTAGGGACATATGTTATGTAAGAATTAGGTGCGGGGGTTAGGAGAAGTCATGGATAAAATGAGTGACATTTGATTTGGACTCAGGAGTTGAGGGTTGTACATAGGTGCAAGTAAAGTTCATCTTGTGGGGATGGGTAGTCATCTGTCATAGGACGAGGAAGGACTATGTCAAGAAAATTTTGGTAAACAATCATATTCAGAAATATAGTGGAAGGGAAACACATTTTCATCAAAGATTACATCTATAGCTATTAGAATTTTCTTATTTTGAATGTCCATTATTTTATATTCCTTAACACCTAGAGGATAACCAACTAAAACACAAGGCAAGGTGCGTGTAGAAAACTTGTCTATGGGTGTAGGAATTGTTGAAGCAAAGGACAAGCAGCCAAAAACTCTTAAATGATCAAGATCTAGGATATTACCATCTAGCAGCTCATACGGAGATTCATTCTCTAGACCAATTAAATGTGTCATATTGATGATATATGCAGCCATATTCATAACCCCCAATAATTCAAATGAATTTTAGACTGAAAAAGCAAGGCTCTTGCAATATTCAACAAGTGTTGGTGCTTTCTTTCGACCACTGAGTTTTCTTAAGGCCTCTATGGACAAGAAAATTGATGGACAACTCCTTCATTCTGCAAAAAAGTAGTTAACTGCAATTCCTTGGCATTATCACTTCAAATTTGCTTTGATAACCTAGTTAAATTGAGTTTTCACAAACTTAAAAAATAGTTTAATCAAAACAGGTGCTTCAAACTTATGTTTCATAATATCAATCCATGTATATCTTGAACTATCATCAACAATAGTCAAGAAGTGACGACAATTATCATAAGTAGGTGTTTTAAAAGGACCCCACACGTCACAATGAATTAAATCATATGGTTAGACAACATAATTATTATGAGAAATGAAAGGTAAACAATGAAATTTTTCCAAAGGGCGAATGGTGCATGGTATATTGGATGTAAACTTCAAAGGAAACAATGAAGGAATTTTCTTATGCAATGTTTTAAAAACCAGAACGGCCAGTCAGACTGGTCGAACTGGGAACCGGACCAGTCACCGGTCTAGTTTGACTACTCGATCGGTGATGCTATCAAACCAGAATAAAACCAAAAAAAATTGGGCGGAACCGGAAACCGGTGGTTCATGAAAATTGGCGGTTTGGAAGCATTTATTTATTTTTAATATTTTTTACTCAAAACAATGTTGCTTTAAGTTTTTATAATTAAAAAAAAATGATAAGTGGCGTTTGTTTTCCACTTTTCCTTTCCTCAATACACAATAACAGAAAGAAAAAAAGAGACGAAGAAGAAAACTGTTGAAGCAACGCCAGCCACCGGATTTCCACCGTACCGCCGTGACACCAACCATTGTGCCACTGTCTCCTAATTTCCACCGTACCTCCGTGACACCAACCATTGTGCCGCTGTCTCCTAATTTCCACCGTATGTTGTTTAATTTTTTATTTTGATTATCATATTTGATAAAAAAGTTAGCGTTTTTTGGCATAGATTTTGAATTGGAGTTTAGTCATTTAAATACCCCGTTTGCTTGAAAAAATCACTAATGAATGTTTATGTCTGGGTTTAGAAAAGGCATATAGAAATACAGGCCTAAGGGAAAAAAAACAAGTAACCAAACCTTGTCGATAGTGCTAGAGAATCTAAATAGAACATAATGACTACATCCATCTTTAAGAGTAAATGGCATCCCACAATTTATACTTCTCACGTCTCATGTTTTTGTATAAATTATCTAGCACTAAATTAGGTAACAAACTAGTATGCTACAAGTAAATTTCTTTTCATGTGCTAATTTTCATCCTATAACCTACAAATTCACTAAACTAAGACTCTTCAAGTACACATCACTCTGATTACTGGTAAGCCACGTATGGTCTTGGTTCATCATCCTTGTATGAAAAAGATGGATTTGACAATTTTGAACTGTTTTACTTTTACATGAAAATGACATCTTCTGAAACACCATCATCACAACCACCATCACAAGAAGCCTCTTCAGCTCCTAATTTAGTTCAACATAGTGTTAGGCACAATGTTGTTAAAATCTAGATTTTACATAAGATCGAATGAAGATAATAAAATCGTAAAATATAAAATCGTATTTAAGATCGAAAGATTCTACCTATTTAATTTTATAGAATCGATAGTGGATATTAAGATCATAAAAAATAAAATCGTAATTAACATCGTAAAATTATATAAAATAAAAATAATATAATAAAAATATTATAATATATAGCAATAAATCTAAATCTTAAATATATAACCACCAACCAAATTTCAAATCCTAAATATAAAATTAAAAATCTCACTATAAGATATCATAATTTAATGTTTCTAAACTAAGAAATTTTATTATTTATATTTATTTTTAAGTTAAATAACAATCTTGCCATTATTATAAATCTTTGTGTGTTTTCTAAAGTTTTAACAAATAAACATATAATATTAAAATGGTAAAACAAACTTAAATAAAATTTATCACGTGATGTATATCTGACTAATTTTTAATAGTAAGATGAATGAATATATTTGAATAGCAAAGAATACATTATCCAGCTGTCATTGCATAAATAATATGATTAATTAGCTGTCATGAAGTGGTGCAAAAAAAGACAAAGTGTAAAAGCAATTAAAAAACAAAATAATCTAGAAAACACAGAAAGAAAACACAGAAGATGAAGATTAATTCCAAACGGAAAAACAAAGGACTCAAAATGTAGAAGAAGACGAAACCAAAGTTTCAAACGAAGAAGATGAGCGGCAGAACTTAATAAGGTTTCGATTCAGATGTCTTACAAAACAGGTTTTTCTTTGATTTTATAGAAATCGGGTCAATATTACAACCCATTAACAAATCTCAATGAATTTTTCCAGTGATTTCGTGAAAAATTACGTTGGGCGAAATTTTCTCCGTGATTTCCGGTTAGTTATGATTTTGCTTGTGACCCAGATCGGTGGAGGGGATTGAGATCGCAAAATCGTGCGATTCCACGATCTGGATCGCAATTTTGACAACATTGATTTGAACTAATGTTTATTATAAAATATTATTTTATACACTCGTTTAATTTGATTTGTATCTTGAGATATACATAGATCTCTTTTAATAACAAATTAAAACAAAGTAAAGTGATCCAACCACTTGACTTCTCTACACACTTGCTCAACTATCTTTTTTAGTAAGGATCCTCTCCATTTCTCAAAGGCATTACTATAGTTTTAATGTGAATAAAAGATATAAATGCACATATTTCTAAAAATGGTGACAATAATTAAACATATATGTATCAAAACTATAGTAATGGACACCTCCATTTCTTTGAAAAATGAAAATGATCTTTACTCCTTTTTTTTACTCCCACACGCGTAATAAAGCTCAAGGAAAAGATGGAGAGAACTCAAAAAGAACAGTTCTTGATATAATTGAAATGAAGATAGCAACAACACTCTTTAAAGCTCAAGAAAGGAAGGAACAATGGAAAATATTTTATTTGTTTTATATTAAAAGAGAAAAAAATTAATACATTAATAATGTAAATTAATTTTAGACTTTTTTGACGATTGCGTATACTATTAAATTACTTATATGATATAATAAAATTTATTATTTTATTGAATAAAATATAAAATTATTTTATTTGTGGGTGCATTATCCAAAAAATTAATTTATATTAACATTAAAAAAATAAGATATTAAAAAAGACTAATTAAGAAAAAATTAAAATATTTTACGTAACTTACTTTTCAAAATATATTTTATAAATATAGATATTTATTTAATTTTCTATTTTTAAAATTAACATTGCCAAACAAATATTTTTAAATTTCCCTCTTCTTAGGAGTAAAAATTATTTAAAACTTAAAATGTAAAACCAAATAAAATAAGCCCTAAATCTAAATCCTTTTATCAAAATATAAACACTTTGATTTAGCGTTTTGTTCATCTCTCTCTTTCTCAAGTTTTAAGAAAATTCTCTCAGATTTTTTAGCTTCATCTCTCCCCAACCGCCCCGCGCCGCCCCGCGCCGCCTCATTCATCCAAACATTGAAGTAACCTTTTGTTCTAATTATCTTCTATCGGTTATTGTTATTGTTATTTTGATTATGATTCTAATTATCAATTGTATTCTGATTCTATTACATGATCCAGTATGAAACCTGTTTGTATGAACTAATTGTATATTCCATCACCGAATTAGGGTTTATTTCATTGTTCCTGTGTTCGATTTCGTACTTTTGAATTACACTCCCTTATGATATCTATTGTTTTTTATTGTTAAGCAGGCATTTGTAAGGTGTAAGGTGTAGCAATCTATAAAAATGCTTTCTGGGGTGAAATTCATTCCCCGTGATCAGGTTTGTAGAGTAACAATGCCTCTATCGTATTGTCACTCTTATTATTCACTCCTAATGTTATGTTTGACTTTGTTTTCTATCATCTAGGTACAAGATGAGGAGAGAAAGAAATCAGACAGTAGGAGGAAAGAGGATAAGAGCCCTAGGAATAGCTCTTCCGATGAGGAGGAGCTTGGTAAAATAAAAGGATCTAGAAAGAACAAGTGGTATTTATCCGATGAAAATTCTTCATTTTCTACAAGTGAAAGTGAAAGTGGCCGAGATGATAAGAAAAGGAGAAGGAAAGGAAAGAAGAAAAAGGACAAGAGCTCTAGGAATATGACTATCTTTTCTGATGAGGATGAGCTGGATGAGATAAAAAAGGGCTCTAGAAAGAAGAAGCGGTACTCATCTGATGAATATACAACCGGAAGTGAAAGTGACCAGGATGATAAGAAAAGAAGAAGCAAAGGAAAGAAGAAAAAGGGTAGGAGTAGAGAGAACAAGATCAAAGGAGAAGGTACGGACGTTGCAGGAAATTCTACAAGTAAGAAGGATATTGCTAGAAAAGAAATGGGGTTGGATTGGATGCTTAGGTCTGAAAGTAAGAGGCCTGCAGTTTCAGAAACAACTGAGATATTACCAGAGGAAGCTCCACTTGAGGAGGTATGTCTTTAGTATAAAATTCTGTTTCACCTCTGCTGTTCACTTGTCTAACTCTCATGTCTAGTCTATTTTGATGTATGTTTGTGTCCTCAAAGGAAGCCTCATTGTTATCTGTTTTTTTCTTTCTCGATTTTTTAATGAGTTCTCTATTTATATTATTAAAAATATGCTGGTGACATTTTCAAGCTACTTAGGAGAAATGAAAAAAAAAGGTAAAAAAATCAGGTAAAGTACGCATTGAGAAACTTTAATTTTTTACTAGTATGGTCATCACTCATCATTAAAATAGCATATATGGAGTGCAATGCACACAAATACTATCTTAGAGGGTAAAGAGTGGAGAATATACCATAGCGTAAGTATTAGAGTTTAAGTAATGTGGATGTGGATACATCATACAAATTGTTGACCATATGAAGGATGTAAACCATAGGATCCAAGTAGTATGGATGAACTAAAGATTAAAGAAATATTTTTGGTGTGATTTGTGATAAAAAATACCACTTAATATTAAAGGACAATTGTATTGTAATAGATCTGCAACACTATATAGAGCCGTTGTTATTAAGTATCGACCATGGCGGATATCAATGGTGGGTTTTAGGCTATCCACCATGGCCGAAGTATGTGAAGGATGGCAGTGCCATAGCGCCATATGCGGGGCCGATATGGTGCTGCCATATGTCTGGTGTTATTGCATGTTCTGGCTCTGTGCCATGGACCACCATCTGCCATTGTCAACACCATTGTTGGGCATTCATCAAGAAAGTAAGGTCATTGTTGCCCATGTGTGCAGAAAGAAACGGAGAAGCAATAATTTTAACTTCCTAGTCACACATGACATGATAATATCTTCAAATCTTATGCCAAGGTTCCCCTTCATGTTGTTGTAATGTCATCACTCACTGTAATATTTTTTGAAAATGATGAAAACTAAGTGATTAAATAGAAAGAATAACTAATAAGTAAATGTTTTAGAAATAGCGAGTAAGATGAAGTAATGCATTCTAGAATAGTTTGTGAAATTCTGTTTTGATTAATTATAACAAAATGAGACTAAGTAGGGATCTTAAGCTACACTCACCAAGGGCTAACATACACCCTTTATAACTGAATGCAACTAACTCTAGAAAGCTGTAACAGAGGTGCCAGCCGACACAACTCTGAATAACAGAAAGAAACTAGAATGAAAAATAAAGCATTCTACATTTAACTCTTGCAAAATGGAAAAAATGATGAAATATGTTATCCAAACACTGAGAAAAGGTGTCATTGTTGGCTTTTAGGGAGCATTAGCCTTCTGAAGTATGATTAGAGTCTCTGGCCTTCTTCTTAAGGAGAGTTAGTTTATATTCATTTGTCTAATATTATTTATGCGAAGAATTTTTTAAATATTTTTCACGTATCTTTGTATGTTTATGTTTGAGGGACTAATGAATAGCAACATTCCATGTTGATGCTCTATCAGGTTAAGTGTATGTTCATTTATGGTCTATCTTAAATGCTTTCATTTTTTTTTTTTGCAGCTTGTTTTGATCTCTTAATCCCATGGCCAACATAACGTGTTAAAAAAACTAATATATTTTTTTTCCACCTTTTAGTCAAAGAAGGCAAATCCTAGGGAATTGAATCCTTATTTTAAGGATGATGGAAGTGGTTACCCAGAAGAAAGTGACGGAGTTAACGCTGCTGCAAGCAAACTTCTATCATCTTCCCTTGTTGGGGATGGAGGAGCAAGTTGGAGACTTAAAGCATTAAAGCGTGCACAAGAGCAAGCAGCTCGAGAAGGACGAAGCTTTCAAGAGGTTATATGCACTTGCTTTTTAGATATCCTTTATTTCTTCTTCTGTATTAGTTTTCCTCTGTTTATTCTGTTAGGAGGGTAGAGGAAGGACCGCTCGGAATTGTTAGCATTTAGGATATGAACATTTGCTTTGTTTGTACAATGGTAAAAACCCTTGTAAGAAGAAATGTCTCCTCTTGTTCATATTATTTTGCTCTCCAAAAGCAGATTCATTCCCGTACTTTCTATTTACCATTTTGTTCTTTAATTACGCTTCGATGGTTATTAACGCATTGTCTATGTGGATATGTACAGGTTGTGGGAGAAAGGTGGAGTTCCCTTGGTGAGTTGACTGCATCTGTTGCATCAGAAGCAGCTGCCCCAGCCCGGGCTCATTTACGTGCTATTAGAAGTAGACAAAGAAGGGTAACCGAAGAAAATTCACAAGATTCTGAAAAGCCTATCCAGAGAGATTCTAAAAGGGTATCTTTGAGAACAAATAGAAAACTATAGCATATTTAATTTTTAGATGTATTCTATTTTCAGTAAATTATTTTGGGTATGAATCTCATATATGCAGCATATTCCTTTGTACTTAACTGAATTTTGCAAATGAAACATCAACAGGATCGGCACCACGAAATGAAAGCACCTAAAGTGCAAGATTCATTATCTTGGAGAAAGCGCAAAAGCCAGTTTGTGGTAGCTGAGAGTGCTGAGGTCATTGCTGCTGCAGCATCTAGCTTAAATAAATTTGCTAATGACGGAAGCTTTATGCGGGAATTAGTCAGTAAGGTGAGCGATACCTCAGATGTAAGCACACCCAATGAAGGAAATGGAAAGGCAGTAGCAGTACAGAATAAGATAAGTGCAAACCAGTTGGCAGCCAAGGCTATGCAACTTCGTTTGAAAGGAAAGAATGAAGAAGCCGACAAACTAATGGTAAGACCATAAAACGGGAGAGTGTGCATTATTTTCTAGACTTTGTTTTCCTCTTATATCTTGTCTACTAGAGCACATCCTTCTACTTCCATGATTATTTTGATTAAGTTGTTCACTTTTCATTATTGTTTTGGTGGACAGGAAGAAGCGAAGGTTTTGAACTCAAAGAAGGCAAATGAAGATCATGCAGTTAGATCAAGAGCTGAGGGAAGTTCTAGAAGGTATTTTTCTATCTCGAACTGTGTATATGTTTTTTGAAGTCCTTAATCCCACACATATTTTCATGTATTCTGGATGTGAAAACATTGTGGCTAAGATGAATTTCTTGTGTTGCATCAAAACATAGTTTGACTTATATTGTCTTTGATTTTTTTATAAAAAATATTTCTTTTTAAGTTCGGAAACATGTTGATGTCTTGGATTGATAGTATTTGTTTCTACTACCTTATACTTATAATTTCACTTTATTCTAGGTATGCTATGCAGAGGATATCTTCTGAACAGAAGAAAGGCGAGGATGATGCCGATATGAATCTTGCTCGCAATATAATGCAGAACAAACAGTTTAAGGTTTACACTCAAGCAGATGATGAATATGATTTTGAAGATGGTCCAAGCAGAAAGAGTAGAAAGAAGCAAGATGGCGAAGACCCCAAGAATATCCAAAATAAGATGAATGCAAATCGATTCTTGACCCAGAAAGAGCGCTGCCTCTTTTGTCTAGAGAATCCGAAACGGCCTATGCATCTTGTTGTGTCCATTGCAAATTTCACATATCTTATGTTGCCACAGTTGCAGCAATTGGTGTCTGGTCATTGTTGTATTCTACCCATTCACGTGAGTTTAATTTCTTCTACTATAAGTTTTATAAAGGTTATATGAATTTAAAGTTGGTGAACTGATATTTTAGTTTTTTTTTTTTATGTCATTAAGAACTTCATTATTTTTATTTTCTAGACTCATAATTGCAACTTTTTCTTATCATCAATATGCAGCATGAATCAGCTACAAGAACTGTGGATGATGATGTGTGGGTAGAAATCCGAAACTTCAAGAAATGCCTTATTATGATGTTTGCAAAGCAAGATAAGGAAGTAGTGTTTCTTGAAACTGTGATGGGATTGGCACAGCAACGGCGCCACTGTAAGATTGAGTGCATTCCTTTACCCAAAGATATTGCTAAAGATGCTCCTTTATACTTTAAGAAGGTCAGATATTAAACTTTGTTATATTTTCTAGTTCTGCATTGCCCATATTTGTCTCTCCAGATTTCGTGCTTTTCATTTATGCATATCCTTGAAATTAACTATTAATAGGCTGTATATAAGTGTATTACCACGTTGTGTTCTAAAAGCCACATTCCTTTGACACAATATAATTACCAACTTTTGGGGCGTAACTCATTGAAACGATTCTAGTATGGTTAAAATGATCTACTCAGTTTCATAGGATGTCCTTCATCGATGAAATGTCAAATATATAGTGCAAACTGCATATAAGAATATGAGCCACAGATTTGATAGTGAAAAGGTGGAGCATACCTGCTTCATTTATGTTTACATGGTGTACTTCACTCTTTGCATAAGCTTTATGGTCTAATGGTAGATTTTTCTGATGACACCTGTTGTGTTTAGCTATGGATAGTTGAACATAAAACCAGACACATCCATCCCAACCTCCAACCCATAAAAAAAACAATTAGCCACATCATTTATAAAACTGGATTAGTTTCTAGATCAGCTAAAATTGCTTTATTTTATTTTTGGGTGTAGTCCGGTTCAGTTTAGAAGCTTGTTTGGACAACCCTTATCATACATGTTCTTCTGATGAGTGTGTCCCATGTGGTTAAAACTTAGTTGAATGCAAACCTGTAGAAATGGAACGAGTTTTTTAAACGAATGTTTCTGCTATCACTCATTTACCTAGTTTTCACCTGAGATTATTATTATTATTACAGTGCTATTAGTGAAAAATCCTTTGTAATGCTTTGTTTGAGATTATTATTATTACAGTGCTATTAGTGAAAGATCCTTTGTAATGCTTTTTTGTTGACTTGAATGCACATTTCTTTCTATTCATTATTCAGTTTCTGCTTTTGTTTCTATTGTTTCAAATCATAAACTCACCGTCTGTAAATCGACTTAAATCACAGGCAATTGATGAGGCAGAAGATGAGTGGAGCCAGCATAATGCCAAAAAACTCATTGATACCAGTCAAAAGGGTCTGCGCAACTCAATCCCCAAGGATTTCCCATATTTTCATGTTGAATTTGGCTTAAACAAGGGATTTGTTCATGTCATTGACGACGAAAAGGACTTCAAAAGTAACCTCGGATTGAATGTTCTCAGAGGCATGCTGCATTTACCTGAGGAAGATATGTACAGACGACAAAGGTATGCAGCATTGGACGTACAGAAGCAAGCAGTGGCTAACTTTTCCAAAGAGTGGAAAGAGTTTGACTGGACAACGGAACTTCATTGACATATTTTTGTAAGTATTTATAGTCTGATAGAAACAAATCTGCATTGTATTGTAACAAAAGGAATGAATGGAGTAAAATATTTGAGTCACTAAGTGTTGTTTTTATCTTTTTAACCCAGTATTAATTATATTCTAATTAGCAGTGGATCTTTCGCACTTAAGAGTGCAGATAAATTAGAAATTACAGATATATATTAAGATTGGAAGTTCTTACTTCTTACTTGTGACCCATCCAATAATATTTAACATCCAAAAAACAGTCAAATAAAATGCATCCCAAAGAGAAATATCACAACGTAGGGTTAATTTGTTGGGAGATTGCAATAGAGGTTGTCTATTGCTTGATGAAAGCTATCGATTCAAATGAGTTAAGAATGGTTGTACAATAATGACTGATGGATGAAGTGACAAAGACAAAAAACTTTAATAAATTTTCTGGTGTATTGTCATGAAGTATGTTATTTGTGAAATCTATTGGTACATTAAGTGTAGTGAAATATATTGCTACATTGTATAATATGTTTACTGAAAGTATTGAATGAGCTGGACATGAAAATGTTGTACATGTAGTGACAGACAATACAACAAATTATGTAGTTGTGGGTAAATTAATTTATGATAAATACATGTTTATTTTTTGGTCTCCTTGCATGACTCATTGTTTGAATATACTTTTGAAAGATATTTGTAGTATGTCTCATGTTGCAGAGCATGCCTCGAAGGTAACTATATCTCCATAAAATCACACTAGTCAAAGTTTTTGTATAGTATTTTTTGAATAATATAAGTAATATAAATTAAAAAAAAAAGAGTAATTTGTATAATAAAGATGTAAATTATTGGTTTAATAATAAAGAAAAATATAAATATAATTAAATAAATTTAGACATACTAAATAATCATAGAAAAAATAAAATTTTAAAAAATGTAAATGTAATGTTTTAGATATTTATGCAAATTTTAAAATGATTTACTTATATATAAAATTAACAATAATCATATAGATTTAATTATATTAAATAATCATACAAAAAGAAGGTAAAAAATGAACCATGAAGAAAAAATACTATATAAAAAAATATATATTTTATTTGTAAAAAAAAATATTAATTTAAATAAAATAGATTATTACGGTAGTGACCCGTTAAATAAAAAGTTAATTATCTGTACATATTTAAAATATAAATGCCAATCTGGATTTTAATAAAATGAAGATACCAAAAACAATAAATAAAAGCTTATACTATAAAGGAGATGTTTATTTTAAAACAAATAGTAAATGGCCAAGGGAAAAGAAATAATTAAAATTAATTTTGATGAAAAATAAATATTTTATTCATTTTATACAAATTTATTGTATGTTAACTTTGAATTTAATAATATAGTACTATACACTAAATTAATAAATTTATAAATAATTTAATAGTTTTTTCTCCAATTCAATGTATTAAACTGAATTAGTAGCAAAGATATTATAGATGATACTATTTTTATTCTCGATTAAATTATTTACTTTATAACTGGTTTTAAACTGTCTGTAAAATATTGGAGGTTTATATAGTGGCTCATTCTTGATTTATGGAATGAATAATACAAAATTTCAGATTTTCATGATTCAAACTTCAACGGATCAAAAGTTACAGGAATGAAAACTTAAATCTTATGTATTTACACCATACGTATAATTCTTTAGTCTTAATACCATTAAAATCACATAACATTGTTATCTTGGTTGAGAAAAAAATAAGAATCGAAAGAAATTGTACGGCCAAGAGTAACTAAATTTGCCGCTACAATTATTATATTGAAAAGTATGTATGCTCACAAGCATGATTTAGAAGCTCTGATGGTCAATAAACATTTCATTACCCATAATCTAACAATGTCCATTTATAAATTAAGAAAGTCTTTAATAGAAAAAATGTTATTGCTATTATTTTGGATTCTAAATTTTGAAATTATTGTTTCATAATTGTAAAACTTAAGACTTTTATCATAAAACTGCCAAGAATTGTAGACGGAGATGGACAGCTCTCAATAGGTTATGTTTATGATGGTAGCCATAAATTTTGCAATCATGAAATTGTCATTCTAGAATTTAGAATCCAAAACAATAACATTAACATTTTTACCTACTAACGACTTTGCTAGCTTTTGAATAGTGAAATATCTATCCACCATCAAAGTTTCTTGTGATCATATATATTTTTCAATGTAATGAATGTAGATACAAATCTAATTACTCCTTTATGTACAATTTCTTTTTCTCAATCAAAATAAGAATATTATGTAATTGCATATAAATATAGTTAGTTACATTCAAAGACTTCAAGGCAAACTCAATAACATTCTTTAAAAATAGATCCATACAATCGCACAAGGAGATCAAAAAAATAAACTCAACTAAATAGTTTGTCGCATTAACTGTCACTACATGGACAACATTTTCATGTCCAACCAATTCAACAACTTCAGTACACATATTATACAATGTAGCAACATCTTTCACTATATTTGATGCATCAATAGACTTCACAAATAATCTTAAGAACAGTACACTGAAAAATTTATTAAAGTTATTTGTTTTGGGTCACACCACCCATAAGCCATTATTGAACAACCATTCGTAGTCATAACTTTCAATCTCCTAAGAAGTTAACCCTTATGTCATGAAATAATAGAACTTTGAAACCTAAGCAAGTTACTACAAATGTATATACAACATCTTGAAAGCAAATTAAAATTACAATTGTTTTCTTTATCATCACAAAAAATAATTTTATTGAAACTTCCAGCAAAACTATTAGTATATTTCAGTTAAGCAAAACTAATATGTATTAATTTAATTGAATTATAAAAAATTACAATCGTTTTCTTTATCATCACAAAAAATATTAATTATAAAAAAAACTAAACGAAAGAAAAACTCAAATACTAAATATATAAAAAATTAAACAAAAGAAAAATTCATCTGAGAAGAAATAGAAGAATTCTACTATAGAAGAATTCTACTTAACACTGACTTTGTGTCGGTATCAGACACCAACGTGAGATTTGATTATGTACTAACGTGAGATTTGATTACGTATTTAAAAAGTTATATTCATATGTGTGACAGTGTGGTGTTTGCGATCGTAAGTGTGGAGAATTACGGCACCCAGGAAAAAAAATAAGGGTTCCAAGTTTTGTGATTTTGTCTATGAAAGAAAGAAGGTTTTTTTGTCCAATTAAAGAAAAAAACAACTGTCTATGAAAGAAAGAAGGTTTTTTTGTCCAATTAAAGAAAAAAACAACAACGTCCTTTTAGCAAACAAATAAATTTAAAGAAAAAACCTGAGACCCAAAACGACGTTGTTTTGGGAAATTCTTTTTTCTTTTATTTCTAAAAACGCACTTCAACCTCCAAAAACCGCTTGAACTGCCGGTTTACCCGAATTGGTTCGGTTTTCCCCCGATTTTACAGTTCCTTGTATGATTTTGGTGCCAGGTGGACCGGATACCGGTTCAACCGGTTGGTCCGGTTTTCATTACCATGATTGATTACTACAACAAAGATTTCTTCAAGTTCAAAGAGTTATCTAATGCTTTGCATAAACTCTGAAGTTGCACTTCTTCTACTGACACAAAGAAACGATGGCACAAACTGTTTTTCATTTTGCTATATGCGAAAGAAAATGATATCATGCAGCAAATCTGATTATTTCATAGAGTTGATGTCTAAACACATCACTCTATGAGATCTTAGGAAATAGTATAGCATAGCAGAGTTGAACAGAGAAGTGAAGCAAAGACTAGAAACTTAAGGTGACTATTAACTATTAAGATAACTTAGTGTGATTTAGATGGGTCTATTGACCTCCCAACATCCTACAATGTCATTGTGTAAGGGTAAGTTAAGCAATTAATGGAGTATTCCTCAGTTTATCAACTTTCAGAGCAAAATGTTTCACAGTATTCTCCATTCCCGCATCCATTAGAGCGTTCTTAAAGGCACTGAACATATTCGTAGTAGGCCTAATCCCAACATCCAACATTTGTTGAAAGTACTTACAAGCTTCATCCAACTTATTCTCACGACACAACGAAATGATCAATGTCGAGAACACGTGTATTCCAGGAAGCATTCCCTTGTCTTTCATCTCATCCCAAACCACCATCGCCATATCCAATTGGTTTTCATTACAAAACATCCTCACTACAATCGCGTACGTGTTCGCACTCGGCTCACACCCCATCTCACTACTCATTCTCTTGAAAACCGAGTAAGCTTCTTTCGTTCTCCCACCCTTCATCAAATGAACAAGTATTATATCATACGTTCGAGAATTCGGTCCGATCCCAAGCTCCTTCATCTCACCAACAATCCTGTACGCATCATCCATCCGCATTGCCAAACAATAAGCCCCAACAACAGCATTATAAGTCGGTGCCTCTGGTGGAAACCCACTAGCCTTAGATTTTTCAAAAAACTCAAGAGCTTCATCCAATCTATTCCCATTACCAAGACCAATAATCAAAGTACAATAAATATGAGGACTAGGATTCACATTCTTCAATTGCATCTCATGATAAAACCCAACAGCCTCATCATATCTCTTACCCTTACAATAAGCATTGATGATTATACCATAAGTAACAACATCAGGCTCAAAACCCTCATCCTTCATCTCTCTACAAACCTCATTCACCTTCAACAAATTCCGTTGCTGACTCCAACCTTCCAACAAAATAGTATAAGTCTTCAAATCAGGCTCCAATTCCCATTGCCGCATTTTATCAAACAGCTCCTGTGCTTTCTCAACATGAAACTTGGACTTACACAAAACATCAATCAACTTATTAAAATCCGATATCTTGGGCTTCAATCCGAATTTCTCCATTCTATCAAACGTCTTCAACGCTTCGTTAACGATCCTAGCCCTAACATATCTACGAGCGATTACAGCAAAAGTGTCACCATGCAGCAACTTGAGTTGTTTCATATCATCTACCAAATTCCAAATCATCTTAAACTGTCTGATCTTACCCAATGCTTCAATCAAAGCATGGAAGATCTCTGTACTGTGTTTGAACCCTTTTTGTTTCTCGGCCCAACGGAAGAACGAGAGTGCGAGAATCCCAGCATTGCTGAGCTTGTTTAAGACATCAGCAACGAGCTCCGGTGATACATCCGCCGGGAAGCTGCGGAGGGAGACGTCGATGGGGGAATCCGGTGCGGCGGAGAGGAGTTTGCAGATAGTTTCGGCGTCTGGGTTGGGGGTGGTGGGTTTGTTGAGACGGGATGTGTGAAGTGAAAAAATGGTGAATTTGAGAGAGGCGGATGGGTTTTGGATGAAATGGTGATCAAAATTTGAAGAAATTGGGTAACAAGATTTTGAGAGATGAACAAAATTGGGGAATTTTCTGAATAATCGACACAGTGTCATGCTTTCAAAAAAAAGAAATTTAACTACTCAATAAAGTTTTTATTGTCAACTTAATGTCATTAATTTAAGCAGACACCACGTCAACTGATAGTATAATATATGGAAGGACTAGTTCTAATCAATTAGTGTTTTGAAGGAATTTATTGATGGTGAGTTCACCATACTATTTTTATACGTTGTAGGACAAAATAGTGAGAAGGAGTATTTTGCTATTAAAGACTTGAGACTGACAACGCATATTCTTGGTATGCTCATTTATCGTGATTGGAAGGAATAAAAGTTGTGGCTATCACAAGAAAAATAAAACGAGAATGAATTGTGGCAGTTTCACATGTAAAAGAAAGCCAGTTGCTACTTCACTTTATAATTAATTACTTTGTTCTTAGCTCAAACCGAAGTCCTATAATAAAAATGAAAAGGATGAAATGCACAATGTTTCATATGCCTAAGTCGTTGGAAGCTTTAAGGTGTACAATGGTATGCACCTGAGCAGAATAAAACACATGATTGGTGTTGTTAGCAGATTCTTGGCTAATAAAAATAAGCATTAAATCATGAAAGAAAAAAAAGCATTAGAATGTTGTAAAGTGGATCTTAAAATATTTCAAAGGGACTTTCAATACAGATATGATAAGAGATTTTGGTTCAGGGAGCTCGGGGTTGTCGAAGTAACAAAAGTGTGTTATTTTCTCTACCACAAAGGCATAATTTATTGGAACAACGAAAACTTACAAAATAATGTTATGGATGAAGTGATTCTTGCATGAATTAGGACAAGAACAACAAAAGTACATTGTGCATTGTGATAGCCATAATGCAATTCACTTGAGAAAGACTTCGAGTTTTCACTTGAGGTCAAAGCACATACATGCGAGATACTCCCTCCGTTTGAAAAAGATTATCGTTTTAGAGGAAAAAATTTATTTTAAAATAAATGTCATTCTCACTTTTCAATATAGAAATGATAGCTATTTTTTCAATTGTGTCTTATAATTATTACTTTGCACACAACTTTCAATAAATTAATAAGACTAACTTAGTAAAAATGCAATATCTCATGACAATATGATTGTATTTTTTAATCTGGGTGTAAAAACCTTAAACGACACTCATTTTGAAACTATGATACAGTAGTATTAGAATTCAACCAATTACAATTTGAATAAATTCATACCAATGACATTTGTTTAGAGATGAAATGTAGGGTTGACAAATAAGATTAGTAAATATGATAGGATTAAATGAAACACATAAGAAAAAAGAGAATCTCTTCATAAGCTATAATCCATTATTCACTATTTTGGACTGCAATAAAAGTCACTCTCTTGTTTTGTTTTATAACAACACATCAATAACAATATTTGAGAAAAAAATCCAAAAAAAAAATTAGCCACCGTTTGTATAGAAAATTGACATTACTCTCTTATGTTTCACGTTAGTTATTTGACAATACAATAGGTGACAGTGACAATGGACTGTTCCACACTTGCCAACATCCATCCCTATCAAAGTCACATGTTAGTAACACATGCATGTGTAAATGCAGGACCATCAAACATCTAGTATCCAGTCTATGGTATAAATGATATCAAAAGGAAAAGAAAATATGGATTAGAGAGTGGAGAATGACAATCATATTTCATAATCCAAAAAGAATAAGCTAGCTATCTTTTGCTCGTATCGTCGAGATGAGACATTATAGAACATACAACATTATGAATAGAAAGCAAGAAGAATATCCTCCCACTGGTTCGCGGCATCATCGGAGGATCCACCATAAATATCAAAGCCTCCAAAACAATACCAGCAGCCAAAATGCATTTTCCTCTTTCCATCTCTCAACTCTTGATTTCTTATGCACAGAGTCCATCCTTTTTCAAGATTGATATTACACTTTGATGACCAAAAGAATGTGATTTCTTTCTCTCCTTTCAAAATAAAATGGCAACTTCTACTGGTCACTGGTCAGTGCAATAAGATAGACTTGCACAGCTTCCTACAATGGTTTCTATTCTTAGTGTCTATTATATAATCACTGGCACTGATTCGTCTGTGCCGTCCAGTCATCAAGAAGACTAGAAACAGACGCCTCGAGCTTCTTAGCTTGAGGACCTGGCTTCAGAATATCGACATCGCCCCACTGGGAACATGGATCCACCCACCAGCTTCTACGCCCTGTGCACCATGCCCCTGGGGCGGCTCGATTCCGACCCCGTCGGAGAATTTTTTCGTCTATCATATCTAACACCGGGTTATTGGCCTCAAACTGTCTTGCAAAAGCTGCTCCGCTTTCTGCCATCATATCATAAACCGATGTATTAAGGAAGAGAGGTTCCATCTTCGGAGGATTGTCCCATATCATGTATCGTAAGTCGCCGTTTACGGTTGTATTCTTAAATTCTGGTGCGTTGCAAATGACCGAGTGAAAGTAGCCTTCTTGAGATAACTTAACATTTGTAAAATACATCAGTAGCGTTCGTGGTAAATTATCCCAACCAAATATGCAGAACTCTAGAAAAGGTCGGCACAGGGTGACCCACGGTGAACCTGCTTGGCATGAAAAACATTCAATATTAAAAAATGATAGGCATAAATGTGTTCCACAGACAGTATGGGAAAGGAGAACCTGTGAAGAGTTTGAATGCATCAGGTGTTGTCCTCTTCTCCGTAGCTTGAAAAATTTGACTTCTCCTGGCTAAATATGTTCCCGGGTCAACTACAATAGGTTGGAATCTGTCACTCCTGCATAATTGAATAGATAAATAATCTAGGAACCAACCAAGGAATAAGTGAGTAGAAGTTAGATTTAGCAGTGGTTTTCATACTCTTTCCATCCAAGGTCACTCGTGTGATCAATGAAATTGAGGTCTCTATTTACGAAGGAGAAAACGTGGGATAGATCTGATGAAGACAAGCACATCAAACATTAGAAAGGTCTCAAGAAAGAAGACAAGCATCCAACTGAGATTCGTGAATATGGAAGAGATGTGATATATAAGGATCTTACAGCAAGCACAATCAATGGACAAAAATTTCAGAACAATATGAGCACTAAGCAATACAACAAGTCAACAACAACTAAGCCTTATCCCGCTAGGTGGGGTCGGCTACATGGATCAACTTTCGCCATAATGTTCTATCAAGGACCATTCTTCTAAACAATATTATAACAAAAATATTATAACATGTTAGCTGTAAATGCGTAAATGTTCTTGACTACCAATATTATTTTTGCTATTCATGATAACTTTTTCAGGTTATACACTATTTGTGGCACTTGGGCATGCTAAATTATGTCCCCTCTAGTTGTTATATCAGACTACCTACTAATTTACCACTTGAATCTTTATTCCACTTTGTAAGTATGCTTAAAAAAGTGTCTGCAACTAGAAATCATACGCAGTCAGAAGAAAGTTCTGGTCTCTTATCAGATGCTAGCAATCATAACTGCTTGAGATACTCACCCATTTATGGCGTGAATAACAAACATCCCGGATTCAGAACAAATCTCTTACGGTTGGAAATTAATATGCAATCACAAAATTTGTTAAACATGCTAGGGAAATATCACCTTTGATGTTGCATGAAATGCCTTAACAAATTGGACCAAGGGTAGACAAATTTACAACCATAACACGCTCTAAAATATTCAATAAGGATATATCATGGCAAATTGTTTGACACTGGCATACAATCACAACTCACCAAGACAATACACAATTACAGAACTGCTTTTATTTAAAGAATTGTAAATTATGAAGTGGTAAATTGAAGGGGTTCTAATTTGATTTCAATGTATATTAATTGTGCGCTGATAATGCCTATCTCTTAATCTCCTAATAAAAACAATGCATTCTTTCTCGGGCTGTAGCCACTAGCCAGCATAGAGGCACAGCCGTAGATGCAAGAGGTTCAGGAGAGGCAATTGAGCCCCCCATCCCCTATAAGCAAGCACCCTTCTACAAATTCCCTATCTGAAACCCTACTCCCCCCATTTCCATTCCACCTCCTTACTCCTCTCCCCCTATTTGTAACCCTTATATCAACCGGCAACTTTTTACCACTTTCATGCCCTCCCCTTAACTATTGTCTTGGCTTCAACTAATGGCTTCTAAGCAAGCTTAATTCTAAGATATCAACATTAATTCTTAGTCTAAGATATCAAGTTTCCAAGTAATAATGCATATGCAATTTCCTAAAACAATCGAACATGACCAAGAAAATGATAAATACAAGGAACAAAGACTGAAATAGAAACAAAGCTCCTAAACAGTGGTAAAAACATTCCAATGAATACAAAGCCATCACACAACACATAGAACAAGCTCATTTATAACACATGTTCAAATTTCGAATCCACACCACATTCAAACATCATCAATCAAATATAAAGCATTCACAAACTCGCAAAGCAAACAGAAATGACCAAAACCAAAACTTGCATACCATCTTGTGTAATAAGAGGATAATCACGAGCACTCAAAGTGATAAACCAACTCCATCCACTATCCAACTTAAGCATAATGGCAGCAGCCCTTAGAGTGATAGCAACATTAGAAGATCCCAAGTAAGTAATCCAATCCGCCTTCCCAACAACATCAACATTCCCAAAAGCCCGAATAGCCGGAACAGAACTAACATCATCAGCCAAACTCTGTCTCTCCTCTTTCCTAGCATCCATTCCAAGATGAAGCAAGTATCGGTTCCTCGGATGGTAAACTGCCAACAACAAACGAAAGATCCGGTCCTTATCACCATGCCCACCAGATATAAAGTAAGCAAAAGCAGGAGGGTAATGAGAACCATGTTGAACAATAGAAGGAAACGGCTTCTGAGAACTGAAGGTAGAAAAAGATGACATTAACAGTAACATCAAAGACAAAACCGCTGCAGTAAATAGCGTGAAAAGCCATTTTTTCTCAGCTCCCATAACTGCTTCTGGAGCATATGAAACAACAAAAGCAAGGATTTTGAGAACTGGGTTTGGTTAAAGTTTGGATTTTGAAACTCTTTGCGTTAATGGGTCGTTGAAGATCGGAGTAATAGATAAAAACACAACCAAAAAAAATGAAATAAAAAATATATAAAAATTGAAAAAATTGAAAACCCAGATCAGAATTTCATAAATTTTGTTCTAGAATTGTAGATTCAAACTGATTCAATGTTCAATTTTTGAGAAAAGGGGTAACAAAGAAAGTGAGCAATGAAAAGAGGATTAGGGTTTTTTGAACAGGTTAGATTGGTTGTTGGGAGTTACAGAAGAAGATGGAGATCAGGGATTTGTAATTTGATTTTCTTTCTTATGTTATGATATGATTATGTTTGTTCTCATATCATTGATTGAAGTCAATTTTTTCAGGTTTAATTTTTTTAGCAAGACAACAAAATATTAAATTAAAATAAACAAAATGAAAGATTCTGACATAGCCTAGAAGTAATGAATAATGAATTATAGCTAAATGGAGAAAAGAAACTGCAGAAATATACTACAAACATCCTTTAGCAATATGTGCTTATTCAAATACTTAAATGATCTATATTTATATTTTAAATAATTAAGAGTGTATTAGTTTATATTTAAATAAAAAAGAACATTGAATGCATTATACTAGTATTTAAGAAGTTCGTTTAATTATAGTCCTACATCATTTATACATATTAATTTTACTAATAGTTTATGTTTAAACCGTTCTTATCCATGAAAATTAATAAATTTATTTTAAATTTAAATAGTTTTTTTATTTTAAATTTAAATAATCGTTCTCTTATTCTAAATTCAAACAATCTTACAATTTTTTCAAAAAAAACCTATAAATTTTGTATTTATTACCCGTATTATTTTTTAAAAAAATCTATATAGATTCACCATCATCATAATATTTTATAAATAACTTATAATTTAAAATTTAAAATACAACTAATTTTATTTAGACAAAAAAGTAATCAAAACTGTTTAAATTTAAAATAAAAAAATCAAAATAATTTAAATTCAAAATAGAAAATTAAATTTGTAAATCAGGTAAAATAAAATGATCAAAACTTTAATTGTAAGGGTTCAAATCAAAACCAAAATTGTCTAGTAAGTAATCATTTCTTAGTTACTATGGACAAAATTAAAGCAAATAAAACAGTTAGAAGTAGGCCCTATGTTTATGAGAGTATTCACACAAGAATTATCTTTTCCTAAAATTGGAAGATATCATAAAATCAATAGTTTTGATAAAAATAATGCAATTGATCTATTTAGCTTTGAGTCTCAATGAACTTAAGCATTGATTAGAAAAAACTTGAATCAGTGTTGTAAAAATTAGATTGGACTGACCGATCGGATTGGTTGAATTGGAAACTGGGTCAGTGTCCAACCTGATTTGATGATTGGACCGGCCTCGTCTCAAACCTAGAGCAAAAACGTGAAAATCGGGTTGGACTGGAAAAATTTGAAAAATCGCCGGTTTCAACAAACCACCGGTTTGTAAGCTTGATTTTTTTTAATAGTTTTTAAAATTTTTGCAAATAAAATAAAAAAATATTATAAAAAAAAAACTTTAATCCTTTTATCTTCCACATCCATATGCCTACAACGTGAAAAGTGAAAACACATAAGAACGGAACAACGCAACAGTGAACACCACTGTTGACCAGTGAACACCACCCGATCGTCGCGCCTCCTTAGTTCGTGTATCACCACCCACGCCTACTGTATGTTCTTCATTTTTTTTATTTAAATTCTGATATTGTGGAAAAAAATTAGAGTCTGTTGTTTGTTTCTAATTTTTTTGTTTATTTTGGTTGTTAAACTGCAATTAAACATAATCTTTACTATTTATCTTTATTAAGTAAGATCGACACCATCCCAATTGTAACAATCTTTACTATTTATCCAAGATTCTCACACTATCGGGTTTAAATGATGAAGTGTTGAAAAAAATATATCTTAAATTATAACAATGTAGAGTTGTCATGGGAGTCGCATAATGAAAAAGTGTAGGATATAAAATGTGTAAGTAACAGTAAAACCAAACGAAGGGAAAAATAAGGCAATATAAAAAGTAAGGATCTCATTTAGAGAAATTTACACTTTCAAAGTTTGGTGCTACTGGTTTTTCTAATACTGATTTGCCATGTAGTGAAAAAATTGATTTTAAAAGTTTTAAATTTTATAGTAATAGGATAATTTTACGATAGTTATTATTAAATTTTGTATAATATATTTAGTTTTATTTAGTAGGCGGGATAAAGTACTCAATTAAAGTATGTTGTAATTACACTTTGTATTTTGTAATTTGTACTATTTTGTTTTGTGGTGATACTTATGTTTAAATTTTAATTTTAATTTATGAACTGGTGAATTTATGGTAGTTATTTATAGGGGTTATGATCCCTATTTGTTGACAACGAAAAAATGGCTTATTAGGAATTCTCTCTTCATCCCCATCAGAGGAGAATCAATGAGCCATAAAGAACTCTACAAATTGGAAGATCAAATACCCACAAATCTTTGGTGGTTCTCAATGGCAAATTCAGGTACGCTTCCGCTTTCACTCTCATAATTGTGTTCAGATGGGTTTAAGGATTTTATTTGGAGTTATGTTCTTGAATGTTATACTGACAAAATTTATAAGATTTATGAACAAAACCTAACAGGTTGGTGTTACTAGGGGGCACGGGTCACATAATTTCAACTGGGTCGTGGTTAGGGAAAAGAGTATTAAAGCTTTTCCATGTTTTTAAGATTAATTAGTTACAATATTAGAGGTCTAAGGGTGATGGATAAGAAGAAAGAAATGCAAAATTTGATATGTAGGCAAAAACATGTTTTTATTTTACTTCAAGAAACAAAGATGGAATCCATAGATAGAAACTTTTGCTATTCTATGTGGAGAGCTAACGATTATGATTTCAGTTTCAAACCCTCGAAAGGCAGGTCTAGGGGTATTTTGGAAATTTGGAACAACAATAAATTATGCATAAGAAACAAACAAGTTATAGAGCATGCGTTTTGGTTGGAAGCAATATTTTAAAAACTGAACCGGAGATCGAACCGTTGTAACCTTTGAGTCATGGTTCAACCGATTTAACCGGTTCAACCATGGTTCAACCGGATAGTAAATAAATAAATAATAAAATAAAAAATATATCACTTAAAATTATAAGTAATTTATTTAAGTTTCAAACGGGATGAAATATCAAGAAATCATAAATATATAAAATGAAAATGATAGCATTGTGATTAACAATTTAATATATTTGACATTACACTAACTTAGTGCATGATGGTTATAAAAAAACACCTTAGTGCATGATAATTTTTTATAATCTTTCAGATTTTTGGTAAAATATGAAATAAACTGGTGAGTAATTCTTATTTCAAAATACAATGCTTAGAAAAGAGTGGTCATTGTAACTGTCTTCTTGTTTTTAGTGCCTTAGCATGCACTTACACATGGAGATGCATGCTAGCCTTACATTAATATGAAAAGTATCATCATATGCTTTTTATTTTAATGGGTAAAAAAATTCATAAATTATATTAAATAATTAATTGTACATCTCGATTATTATTTAGTATTTACAAATAAATTAGGTTGTATAACTCTAGCATATTTCTATACAGGTATAAATAGTAAATCATGGTTTATTTTTAGTCTCTCATGCTCTGCACATCAGTTGATTTGTAAAATCAACAAAATATTTAACATACATTCTGCATATATATATATTTTGCAGACAAATAATATTAATATGTTACAAATAATAACAATAACACTACTAACATACATATTTAACACAATCAATCTTGCAAAACATTAACATCAACATGCCAAAACATTAATCCATGGACAATACTCTTGATTAATGATGATATTAGTGTGACAGTCATAGAAGAGTTAAGTTACAGTAGAACTTCACAAGAAGAAAATAGAAGATTTAGACTATCCATAACATATTGATATCCCACTATAAAATTCTAGAGACCATGTTCTTTACTTATATTCTCTGCCAAAATCACTACACCAGACCAAACCATAAAATCTACCCCTAAGAAAATTGTGTGACCAAATGAAGGTTATATATAGTTCTATACACAACTATAATCAAGTAAAATAATGGAAAATGGTAACCGACTCCACTAGTATTGCGAGAAACAATTGAAAGAACAAGATAATGGACTCCAAGATTGCAACCTGAGTTCACAGAAAAATACATTTAACTTCCATTATGACTTATCATAATAAGACAACCATGAGCATGTCTGTTGTGTTATATCAAAACTCTCGGTCTGTATCAATCATGAGCGTTTTGTGGATCATTAGCACCATTGTAACTATTTACATTCTCTTGTGAAAAAGAATCCAAATTAAGTCCTTCATGTTCAACTCCACTGGTGGGTGCTTCTTCACCTAACATATAGTAATTATTAGAATTTAGAAGAGTTTTTATCAAGTACGGTATCATAATAAAGAATACACAAATTAACATTTCACCTTCTTCTTCATCTAAACCAACTATAGGAATTGATTCCTCCGTGTACATAATATTTTCCATTTCATTGGTATCAAGAATAGGGACGGTATTTGCATCTTCTTCCATGATCCAAAATTCAATGACATCTATGCTCTCATAGTCAATAGGATCATATGCCTGATTCTTGGTGAAGACTCTATTTAATGAGCAAAATATCAATCAATAAGTGATACTCAAATGATAATAAATAAGTAAATGTAAAGTACAATTAAATATCAATGTGTGTACCTATTTTTTAAACGTAAGTTATAATGCACAAATACAAGATCATTCAACCTTTGACGCTTCAATCTATTCCTCTTTTTTGTGTGTATTCTCTCAAAGAAACTCCAATTTCTTTCACAACCGGAGGAAGAAGCAGTTTGACTAAGTATCTTAATTGCCCATGATTTCACTTTTGGTGCATTATTTCCAAAAGTCTTCCACCACATATCTATAGATATCATAATATATTTGAAATCATGACCAATATAGATTATGAAATAAAGAGGCAAAATTTGTAAAACATTCTATAAACTATACTCACCGGGACGCATAGTCTTAGTAGACTTGAGTGCCAATAGACGACCAAAATCACCAACCTTCTCTTGATAAAGTTCAGTTTCACTCAAAAATTCAGTTTGATTACCATCAACTTGTGCGGTCAATACATCAAGAAATCTTGCCATAACCTTTGGTTTGTGGGACATGTTATCGCTGTCATAATAGAATGTTGGGTTTAAGACATAGGCAACAACATGTAGTTTTTGACGAAGATGTTTATTCCACCTTTGTTTGATAATCCTTGTATAAGGTTTGTATAAAGATTTCTTGTTCATGAATGTTCGCTTAATAGCTTTCTTTGCTCTGAACATGTCGTCATACACATACGCAAGTGATGGTCTATCATCACCATCAACAATCCTTAACAAACGTATGAGTGGTGCAACAATTCTAACAATAATCTCAACATCATTCCAAAATCTAGAATCTAGGACAACAACAATGAAATCCCTAGCCTTATGGTCTCTATAATATCTAGACTCAACAAAATCTTTGCTAGTTAACAATGCTTGAAGGTTGTGTTGGTGTTGGTGAATACTTTTTAATGCGATAAAGGTTGTTGCAAATCGAGTTGGACCGGGGCGTATAATTTCTGTCCATCCTTCCCTCTTCCTTAACCAAGCTAAAAAATATTCGTGATTGTACACAAACTTTGTAATTAATGATGCACGGTTCGCTAGACTTGCAACAAGCTCCATTTTTCCTATGTCACCTAAAACCAAATTTAGACAATGTGCGGCGCATGGTGACCAATAAATATTAGGATACTTATCATTTAACAAACTTCCTGCAGCTTTATAATTAGCTGCATTATCTATGACAAGATGTACAACATTCTTTGAACCAACAAATTCAATTAATTCAACAAATAAATTACAAAGAGTGTTTGCATCTTTAACAACATCTGAGGCATCAACTGATCTTATGAAACTGATTCCTTTAGGGCAATACACTAGAAAGTTAATCAATTGCCTATTTTTTTTTATCTTGCCACCCATCTGCCATGATAGTACATCTAGTTTCTACCCAAAGACTACGACAATTATCAACCAACAATTGAACGCTCTTTTCATTTCAGACAATAACTTGGTTCTCATAACATGATAATTTGGCCCTTTATAACCAGTCCCAATGGAAGCAATTGCATCAATCATTCGTTGATAAGAACTAGAATTTAAAGCATTCATAGGGATGCAATTTTCAAAGAAAAATGTTGCAACAGCAAGATCAACTTTATGTAAAGCTTCTTTACCTGCAAGCATGCTTTTAATTGTTGGTTGAGCTCCAAGGGTGGTCCTAGGAGAAAAGTAACTCTTTGTTAATAATCCAGGTACAACTACTCTCTTTTTTGCAGGTCGTGCCGAAGGCGAAAGAATAACCTTGTCGACCCTTTCTTCAACAGTTTGTGGATGTGGTATTTCAAGAATGTCATCTTCATCCAACTCTATAATATTATAACCAAAAGGATATTCTTCATCCCAATTATCTACACGTCTCTTCCTTCTAGATGCAATTTCCTTCAAGTTCTCTTTCATTCTAAATCTAGTGTCACAGTCAACTTTTTTGCACTTTATAACCTCACCAACTATTCCAACAAGATGTTATTTGATTCTATTTATTCCTCCACCTCTAAAAGAGGTTAAACAATGCAAACATGTATATATTTTCTTTCCTCCTTCTATGGTTAATTTGCAATGGTTCCATGCAGGATCTGATTTTTGGCGAGACGATTGTATACATGTTTCGACCGAAGCCGATTATGTAGAATCAATTGGAGTTTCTTCTGATGATCGAGCAGATGGTGTAGACATATTCTTTTGAAATTAAAATATAACATGTATAGTTTAGCTCATTACAATATCATAAACACATACTTAAAGACTTAAAATCATTAATTAAGAAAGAGAACAAATTTAAAGAGGCAGTGGAAAAGATAAATATATAGCATAACAGAGCATAGAAATTTTGAAGACAAGTCATTTTGAAATTAATACACAGTGAATTACACAATATTCAAATTGTTGATAGAACATTAAAATAGAAAATACAAAGTGTTTGTTTCTTTTCCCTAATTAACACCTACTTGCTAAAAGTAAACAATTTTGAAAACACTATGAGTAACACAACATTCACACCACAAAGCAGATTGCAAAGTTTTTCAATCTTTTACTCAATTAACACCAACTTATTAAAAATTAAACAAATTAGAGAACACAATATTCATAGAGAAAATTCCAAGGTCCTTAATTTTCCCCCAATTAACATCAATTTCCTAAAAGTTAGACAAATTAGAGAACACACTATACACAAAGAAAATTCAAGTGCATAAAGATTTGACAAAAAATTCAATCAACCAACAATGTTAACAGGAATGAAAAGAATCATAGGAACCTGGAAAAGAATCACAAATGGGTGAATATGTGTACTTACTGAGGGAAATACTTTGAAAGTATAGTTGTGGGAGTCACAGTTGTGTCACGGTGGCGTTGATGGCTGAGTGGCCACGTTTTGACGAATTAGGGTTGTAACAATTCCAGCCGTTGAGAATAAAGAAACTTGAAAAGAAGAAAGGAAATGCTAAACAGGAACGTGTAGAGAAGAAAAGAAATATGGAAACGAGAAGAATGGTGGTTTTGGAAACGATAGAGAAACAACGAGATTAGGTTTTGGAGTGAAATAACCGCGGCCGGTTCTCCAGTTTTCCGGTTATGGACGGTTTATGCTGGTTTTACGGTTCTGTAACGATTTGAAGTGTATTACGGTTTTGCAAAGCACTCTGGACCGGAAACTGGTCCGGATCCCAGTTGAACCGGTTGAACTGGCCGGTCCGGTTTTCACAACATTGGTTGAAAGGCAAATGTCAGGAGGACTGAACCATTGTTAACTTAATCACGGTTTATGCGTCATGTGATATGAGAAGAAAATTAGCTCTATGGAATGATTTACTCACAAGAATCGATCCGAAGAAATAAGATATAATTTGCATATTGGGGGTTTCAATGCAATAAGAGAAAAATCTGAAAGAAGAGTAGGAAGCGAGGTTGATAATATGAATCAGGTAGAGGATTTTGACAAATTCATATATGAAACATAATTGTTTGACATTCCACTCCAAGGCAGAAGGTTTACTTGGCACGGACCTAGGGCCACGGTGATAAGTCAGTTAGATAGATTTTTATTCAGTGACAAATGAAACAGAACATGGCCAAAATATACGTAGTGGTGCCTAAATAAATGATTATCTGATCATTGTCCAATCATGTTGTGTGAATAATCTCTTGATTGGGGGAGGGCCAAAACATTTTTGTATGTTAAAATGTTGGAAGGAAATGCAAGGTTATCATAATTTTGTCATTGAGAATTGGAGGGACATAAAGGTGGAGGGATGTGGGCATTTATCCGCTGAAAGAAAAGTTTAAAAGGATCAAGAAATGTCTTAAAAAATGACACAATAATCATTTTCAGAACATTAAAGGAAGAATTAAAGAGGAAAAGGATAAGCTAAATAAATTGGATATCCACGAAGAAAGCATGGGTTGTACTGGGGAAGACTTAATAGTCAGGAGTGAGATGACATCAAAATTTCGCAAACTATCCAATCTTAACTGTAACATCCAATGGCAAAAGTCTAGAACAAAGTGGTTATAGGAAGGGGGCTGCAAACTCTAACCATTTTCACAAATGCATAAACAAGAGAAGAAAAGACAATGAAATCTTAAGTCTTGACATGAATGAAAGAAGGGTAACAGGAGTGAAGGAAATTAAAGACGAGATCTTCAAACATTTAAACTGTCAATTTTCTATTAGAGGAACTAGTGAAATCTTAGAGAACCTAATATTTAATTGTATTGAGGAATCTCAAAACAAAGATTTGGTGCGCGAATTCTCGGAAGAAGAAGTAAGAATAGCAATGTGGGAGTGTGACAGTGACAAGAGTCTGGGACCGGACGAAGTTAATTTCGGGTTTGTGAAATAATTTTGGGAGGAAATCAAACTAGATTTCTTGAGGGTTTTGTCTGAATTTCATGAACACGGAAGGATGGTGAAATGAGCCAACTGTTCACTTATTGTGTTGATCCCTAAGAAGAACAATCCTTTGAAAATTGTACATTATAGGCCAATTGCACTGATAGGATGTTCTACAAGGTAATTTCCTAAGTTCTTGAAAATAAATTAAAAAAAGTGATTGGAACATTAATTTCAAAATACCAGTTAACATTCTTATGAGACAGGCACATTCTTGATGGTATTTTAATTGTGAACAAGATCATGGATGAGGCCGTGAGAAAGAAAAAGGAAATGATTATGTTTAAAGTTGATTTCTAGAAAGCATACGATTCGGTGGATTAGAAATTTTTGGACTGCGCGATGTCAAATATGGGTTTTAATGAGAAATGGAGGCATTGTATATTAGAATTGAAATTCCTGGCAGCAGATACTTGATGTCACAGAGAATGTTATGACACAGTATCTGACACTATGTTAGCAATTCACACAGTAAATACAGAAAGCAGTAAATAACACAATAAGTTGTTCACCATTCGGTTCAACAAACCTACATCCGGGGCTACCAAGCCGGGAGAAAGTTCACTATTAGCAGTATCAATTCGAAGACCCTACAGCCAACACACCAGTTGACAGCCTTCTCACTTAATCACTACCCAATGATCCTTTTACCTAAGTCCTACTTAGATATGAGTTCCTACTCACTCCCCTCAATCACAGTTGATATCAACCTATTGACTAATTGAATTGTGAAGACACACTTCAATAAAATATCTTGATCTTGCTTCAAAGCTTCAATCAAGAGACAAACACTCGTGCTTTAAAGCTTTGAGTGATAAACTACCCTTACAAAGAAATCCTAGTCCAATGCACTTATCAATTGATAGTTGCTTGGCTCACAAGAGAAACTAGAATTACACAATTACAACTGTTACAAATCCTAACAGTACACAAACACAAGCTGCTATCTCTTCAATACATTCAAAGGGCGCAACACAATTGTAAGGGTTCTTTTCCTTTTATAGAAGCAGTCCTGAAACTTCAGTCTTGGGCTTCCATAAAGATAGCTAGGGTTCACTTAATTTACTCCTAAAAACATGGTCTTTCCAACAACCAATTTAGGTTTAATTAAGTTTAACCTAGCAGCCACGTGAGCATGCTTTCTAATAACAGAAAAACAATATTTAGCAGCTCAACAAACTTCCTGAAAAATCTCAGAACAAGCAGATTCAGAAGAATGTCATCGAATGTCATAACATCTGTTATGACATCGTCTTTTTCTAATTTCCAGCAGCTTTAGCTTCCAGCTCGTCTTTTAACATCCTTAGCGGTAGGATTTATCTTCATCTCGAATGTCATGACATCCATCATGACATTGCTAAAGCCTAGTTTTACCAAACATAATGCCAACTTAAAAACACTAACAAACTCCCCCTTTGGCACATTTTGGCTAAAACTACCTAACACATCAGAGAACCTATGCAGCAGAAGACAATAAACTAGTTCTAAGTTTTCCTAAGCTTTCCTAAGCTTCAAGTAACTAGAACTTAGAGAAGATAAATTCTACCCATACAAAAATCCTACAATTCCCACAATTGCCCCATATACAAAATTTTAAACAGGCATACAATTTCCCCAAGTCACAAGTCTCATACTATCACATGGTTCTTCTCCCCCTTTTTAGCCATAAAGGGCCAAAGGAAACAATACAAGTTCCCCAAACTTTTAAGCAAACAGTACCAGAAACAATTATACTAGCATAAAATTAAGTACCAGCATGGTTTTTAGAGGTACACATCTGTCAAAACAATGATTACAATCATCCAAAATGAAACTAAAAAAAATCAAAACAGAGCAGAAAACAATTGACAGAAAAATTGACAAATCAAACACAACAGCAACTTAATCAGTTGCTCTCCTCTGCTGAAGAGATATCTTCATGGTCAGCAGCATCAACATCATCAGCCTTATCAGAAGCTTGATCAAACTTTGCAGATTCAGGAGCTTTCCTTTTCTTGGCCATTGGTGTCCTTTTGCATTTTGAACAGCCAGCAAATTTAGCTCTATACTTCTTTGAAGAAGTTCCGATTAGTTATTTGCTCATCTTGAGAACCAGAAATACCACCCTTTGCTTTGACAGGGAAATCAGCAGAAGAATTAGGGTCCACATGAGTTGCCTGGACGTGATCATCAGATGTCATGACATTCTTTGTGACATCTGGATCATCTGCTAAACTAGGGCTAGTAGGTCTTTGATTAAGGGGAACAGAAATTCCAGGAAGTGATGTTCGTCTAGGATTCTGGTGACTATCCTAGCAATGGCTTCTTCTACATACTTGGTACCTTCCCTATTTCTTATCTCAGGGGGAACAGATGAGGATGAAGCAGAAGTCTTACCAGTAGACGCTGATGAACCTTGATCATTCCGTGCATGCTGATTCTGAGAGTCAGTTGCCATTGAACGCCGAGGGGAGACCTTCACAGGTTCAACATTCATGGCTTCAGCGAATGCCCTAATCTCAGCCATGGTGGGAGATGAACAGTCAGAGTCTTGGGAAGAAGAGGATGAAGAAGACATATTTCTCTGGGATATATTGAGGAACTGACAGAGAATTTGAAAGTATCTTGTGGGTGGAGAGGAAATGATACTTTCAATAAGAGAGGTTATTATATGGAGGTGTCTCTTGATATTCTTGAAACCTTTAAAACTAAGAGGAAATAAAGAAATGACCCATTCATATTTATTTGAAATACCCGGTTTCTTCTCCTCTTTGTAAGCAATTTTAATTGCTACAATTCCTCATATTGACAAATGCTCAGTTTGCTCCTTAAATTTTCAAATTGACTAGCATCAAGAGCTTTAGTAAAATGTCACCCAATTCGGTGACTACATGGTCGGTTTAATCAATTTCTCCTCCACAAGATCTCGATGAAGTGATGTCTTATGTCAATGTGCTTAGTCCCACTGTTGTATAGGATTCTTTGAAATATTAATAGCACTTAGATTGTCACGACAATGTCATGACATCCTGTGTGACATTGTACTCAGACAGCATCTGCTTCATCCAGACCATTTGAGAACAACTGCTACCAGCTGCTATGTATTCAGCTTCAGCAGTGGACAAGGACACATAGTTTTGCTTCTTGCTGAATCAAGAAACCAGATTGTTTCCCAAGAAGAAGCATCCTCCAGAGGTACTTTTTCTGTCATCAGCACTACCAGCCCAGTCAGCATCACAATAACCACACAAAATGGGTTCACATCCATGGGACTACAGAATACCATAACTGCAGGTTCCACTTACATACTTCAGGATTCTTTTCACCTGGTTAATGTGACTCACTTTAGGTTTAGCTTGGTATCTTGCACATACCCCAACAGCAAATGCAATGTCAGGTCTGCTGGTTGTTAGATACAACAAGCTCCCTATCATGCTTCTATACAAACTTTGATCTACCTTTTCACCATTTGAGTCCTTGGATAACTTCACATGTGTGGGAGCAGGAGTCCTTTATGAGTGGCATTCTCCATTCCAAACTTTTGACAATATTCCTTGCATATTTGCTCTGTGAAAGGAATGTTGAGTCTTCCATCTGTGTGACTTGCGGTCAAGGAAGTAGGTCAACTCTCCCATAAGACTCATTTCAAACTCAGCTTGCATTTGATTGGCAAAATGTTTCACCATTGAGTCTGACATTCCACCAAATACTATGTCGTCCACATAGATTTGAGCAACCATTATCTTTCCTCCTTCATTCTTGACAAAGAGTTTTATCCAAGCCTCCTTTTACGTAGCCTTTGTCTGTAAGGAACTTGGTTAGCCTTTCATACCATGCCCTAGGAGCTTGCTTTAGTCCATATAGGGCTTTCCTTAATTTGTAGACATGATCAGGGAAACTTGGATCCACAAATCCTTTAGGCTGTTCTACATATACTTCTTCATTTAAGTAGCCATTTAGGAAGGCACTTTTCACATCCATCGAAATAGTTTAAATTTTGCAAGCAACCCTAGAAGAAGCGATTGATTCCGGCCAGCTGGTGCAAAAGTCTCATCAAAGTCAATCCCTTCAACGAGTGTAACCACGAGCAACAAGTCTAGCTTTATTTATGGTGACAGTCCCTTCGCATCAGACTTGTTCTTGTAGATCCATTTTGTGCCAATGATGTTTGTTCCTTCTGGTCTAGGAACTAATTCCCATACTTCATGTTGCTTGAACTGGTTCAATTCATCTTGCATTGCTCCAATCCAGAATTCATCACTTAGAGCTTCTTTGACATTTTTTGGCTCTATTTTTGACACAAAGCAAGAGTTTGAGACAGTTTCTCTGGATCTTGTAACGACACCCTTGGTTGGATCCCCAATGATGAGATCCTTTGGATGATCTTTCTGAATTCTGATGGAAGGATCTTTGTTAACTTCCTCTGGTTCAGATTTTGGAGGAGAAAGATCAGGTACATCTTCCTTATCAGGTACTTGAGGTGATGTCTCAAACCATGTCTCAACATCATATGGGACATTGTTTTCCTGATGATGATCATCAACAATGACATTAATAGACTCCATCATAACCTGGGTTCTGGAGTTGAATACCCTATATGCTCTGTTAGTGGAGTATCCCGGAAAAATGCCTTCATCACTCTTGGAATCCATTTTCTCCTTTGATCACGATCTGTCAAAATATAGCATTCTTGCCAAATACATGGAAATATTTCACGTTGGTTTTCTTCCTTCCATAGTTCATACAGGGTGGAGGAAGATCCCTTTCTTAGGGTGACCCTGTTGTGAACATAGCAAGCTGTATTCATAGCTTCAGCCCAAAAATGAATAGGAAGTTTCTTAGTATGAATCATTGCTCTGGCAGATTCCTGTATAGTCCTATTATTTCTTTCCACCACCCCATTTTGTTGAGGTGTTATAGGAGAAGAAAACTCATGATTAATTCCCTCTGAGGAGCAGAATTCATCAAATTTGTTGTTCTCAAACTCCTTTCCATGATCACTTCTTATTCTGACAATACAGCTTTCCTTCTCTCTTTGAAGTCTTTTGCATAGCTCCTTAAAGACATCAAACACATCAGATTTTTCCTTGATGAAGTTTATCCAGGTAAATCTGGAGAAGTCATCCACAACAACATAGGCATATCTTCTTCCACCAAGGCTTTCAACCTGAATAGGCCCCATCAAATCCATATGAAGCTCCAAGACTGAAGTGGTCGATGTCTAGACATTGGGTGTGACATTACGGTTTGCTTTCCAACTTGACATTCACCACGACTCTTCCTTCATCAATATGGAGTTTTGGTATCCTCTGACCTCCATAGTGATGATCTTTTCATCCCTCCGAGATGCATGTCCAAGTTTTTGATGCCATAGTTTTACCTCCTTTTCATCCTTGTCAGAGCACAGAGAGGTTGGTGTTCTCGATTCCACATGTAGCGTTATCCTTTGATCGACTCCTCTCATAACCACTTCTTGTTTATCATTGATTACAAGACATTCAAACTGGTGAAGTTGACTTTAAATCCCATATCACATAGTGACTTATGCTTATGAGGTTAGCGATCAAGCCTTTACCAAGAACACTCCATTTATATTTGGAACTCGAGCGGTCCAGTTTCCAACACCTTTGATTTCTCCTTTAGCTCCATCTCCAAAAGTAACAAAGTTGGTAGAGTGAGGTTTGACATTATTCGAAGGTTTTTATACCGGTCATATGCTTGGAACACCCATTGTCAAAGTACCAATCTTCCTTGGCGGACACTCGAGAGAGGTATGTATTAATCTCAGTCCTCTTCTTCCACTGTTGAGTGTAGGGTACTTTGATGTTCTTAGGCTTAACATAGGGAGTCTGATTAGGGTACCCATGTAACCTATAGCAAAAGGGTTTTATGTGTCCAAACCTTCCACAATGGTGACATCTCCATCTTTGAAACTTCTTTTTCATGTTTCTCTGATCATGACGTTGGCCCCAATGTTGTGACATCTGCTTTGACATTGGCCTATTAGGTCCGGTCTTCTTCTGTTATCGACAAATTTCTTTGCATCTACATGCCCTGAGCCGGAACACTTCTTTTCTGTTGTGACATCCGCTCGGCTTTGGTTTCCCATGCCTCTTCTTTTTCTTGTCACTAACAGGTTCCTTTTCAACCACATATCCTAGACCATGCTTATTTCCAGCATTTTGTCCAAGCTGAAGGATTTCTTCCAGCTTATCAGTTCCATTTGTCAACATCTTGACTGACCTAGTCATGTGATCAAGCTTGGAATTCAACACTATAATCTCACTGTTGAGATGACTTATAGTGGTGTATTTTCCTTCTTCTCTTTTCGACTTCACATTTTCTACCTCCAACTTCTCAATCGACTTTTTTTTCATTTTGTGACATACTTCACCACTGATACGTTTCTTGTAAGTAAGTTCTTCAAAGGTCACTTCCTCATCACTAGAGTCATTATCGATTGCCCCTTCGGAAGATGCACAAGTTTGGCTGATTCCTCTTCAGTATCACTACTTGATTCACCATCAGACCAAGTAACATTCATTCCTCTCTTTTGTTTCTTAAGAAAGGTAGGACATTCAGCTCTAAAATGTCCAAATCCTTCTCATTCATGACATTGGACTTTACTGCCTTGACTCCCTTTTTCTTCTGACTTGGATCTTCTGCTGGAATCATAAGATCTGCTGATGTCAGATGTAGTGTCCTTGACTTTGGATCAATTCTCCTGATCAGTTTGTTGAACTGTCTTCCAAGCATGGCTATAGCTTCAGATATCTTCTCCTCATCTTCTTCCTTGCATCCCTCTTTAGAATTGGATACAAGTGCTATGCTCTTGTTCTTCTTGTCAACAGTTTCACTGATTCCCATCTCAAAAGTCATAAGAGATCCTATCAGTTCTTCAACCTTCAAGGTGCTGATGTCCTGAGCCTCCTCTATTGCAGTGACTTTCATTGCAAATCTTTTAGGCAAGGATCTGAGAATCTTTCTCACCAGCTTCTCTTCTGACATATTTTCACCAAGTGCTCCTGAGGCATTGGCAATTTCCAAAATATTCATGTGAAATTCATGAATATTCTCATCTTCCTTCATCTTCAAATTCTCAAATTTGGTAGTGAGCATCTGAAGTCTTGACATCTTCACCTTGGATGTTCCCTCATGAGTAGTTCTGAGAGTGTCCCAAACATCCTTGGCCCTCACATTGATGAACCGTCTGAAGATATTCTGTCAATACCATTGAAGCATTCAATGCTTTAGAGTTCCCTAGAGCTAGCTCTTCTTCCTCTTTGCTCCATTCCTCCTCAGGTTTCAAGACAGTAGTGCCATCTTTCTCAAGCTTGGTGGGATGTTTCCATCCTTTATCAGCAGCTCTCCAAGCTTTAATGTCCACTGATCTTAAGAAGGCAACCATACGAGGTTTCCAGTAATCATAATTAGACCCATCCAGAATAGGTGGTCTTCCTCCAAATCCTCCTTCTTTATCCATTCGCCAAACTATTATCCCTAGATCTCACCTGAAATAACAGGTGCTGCGATGCCAATTGAAATTCTGGCAGCAGATACTTGATGTCAGAGAATGTTATGACACGATGTCGACACTATGTTAGCAATTCACACGATGAATCTGAAGCGAATAACACAATAAGTTGTTCACCCAGTTCGGTTCAACAAACCTACATCTGGGGGCTACCAAGCCAGGGAGAAAGTTCACTATTAGCAGTATCAATTCGAAGACCCTACAGCCAACACACCAGTTGACAACCTTCTCACTTAATCACTACCCAATGATCCTTTTACCTAAGTCCTACTTAGATATGAGTTCCTACTCACTCCCCCTCAATCACAGCAGTGATATCAACCTATTGACTAATTGAATTGTGAAGACACACTTCAATAAAATATCTTGATCTTGCTTCAAAGCTTCAATCAAGAGACAAACACTCGTGCTTTAAAGCTTTGAGTGATAAACTACCCTTACAGCAAATCCTAGTCCAATGCACTTATCAATTGATAGTTGCTTGGCTCACAAGAGAAACTAGAATTACACAATTACAACTGTTACAAATCCTAACAGTACACAAACACAAGCTGCTATCTCTTCAATACATTCAAAGGGCGCAGCACAGTTGTAAGGGTTCTTTTCCTTTTATAGAAGCAGTCCTGAAACTTCAGTCTTGGGCTTCCATAAAGATAGCTAGGGTTCACTTAATTTACTCCTAAAAACATGGTCTTTCCAACAACCAATTTAGGTTTAATTAAGTTTAACCTAGCAGCCACGTGAGCATGCTTTCTAATAACAGAAAAACAATATTTAGCAGCTCAACAAACTTCCTGAAAAATCTCAGGAACAAACAGTTCTGCAGAATGTCACTCAATCATAACATACATTATGACATCGATCTATTTTCTGAATTTCCAAAGAGACTTTAGCTTCTCGAGCTATCTTTTAACATCCTTAGCAGGTAGGATTTATCTTCAATCTCTGAATGTCATGACATCCATCATGACATTGCTAAAGCCTAGTTTTACCAAACATAATGCCAACTTAAAAACACTAACAAGAATGTTTAAAATTTGTGACGATTCCTATCCTTGTTAATTGCAACCCGCCTAAAGAGTTTATGAATGAAAGAGGATTACAACACGAGGACCCTTTATCGTCGTTCTTATTGTAACATCCCGATTTTTAATAGGTAATTATTAATTATTATTATTATTATATATTATATTTTGTGATAATTAATTTATTTGGTAATTTAAAATGGAATTTGAGTTATTTGAATATGTATGTTATTTGAATAATTGAGTTTTATGAGTAGAACTATATTTATTTGGTTATTGGGCCTAAGTTTAAGAATGAAAGTAATAAGGAGGTGTTAAGTGCTAAGTCCAATAAGACAATCCTAGTCAGTAAAGGGTTAGAAGGAAATTATAATTAGAATTGTCATTTGGTGAAAGAAGAGGAAGAGAAAAATAAGAGAAGAGAAGAGGAGAAGAAGAGGAGAGAAGGTGAAACCCTAGGAAGTCATATCTTCAAGAGGTAAGGGGGAAAATCTTCATTATTATGCATTTGTATGATGTTGGATAGTGATTAGTAACATGTTATATAATTGGGTATCTCTATTTCCAGGTTTTTTATTCTCAAATTGAAGTTGTAATTTGGGAATTTTGGTGATTAAAACTAGATTTGATGATATGAATAGGTTCCCTATAGTGTATACATGTTAGATGATGTTTAAATGATGATTAATAAGCATTAAAACTGTTTTGGGGAAGTAATTTTGTGGCTGGTGCAATGCTGTTCGCAACAGAGTTTTCTGCATAACGCGAAGGCCGCTAAGCGCGCCTTGCTGTATGCAGAAAAATAAATATTTTGATTTTGCATGTTTTGGCTTAGGGATTTGCTTGCTTATGATTTATCATTAATTTACATGATTTCTAATAATTGTATTGATGAGATTTGAATCATGTTTGGATGCGATTTCGTTGATTACATGCTACTTGAATTAGTGTATGTATGTTATGTTTTGTATGGATTATTGAGAATAACATGTGTTGGCTTGAATACTATATGTTACTTATGATGTGTGATGATAGTCTATGCTATGTGTATTGTTTGTTGTTGATGAAACATGATGTTGTGCAATTGGTAGATAATTCACATTAGTTGAATTATGGTGATATGCTTGAATAATTGAGGCTAATGGATAATCTTAATTTGCATATGTTGCTTGATGAATTACACATGCATACATGGTTGACCTTGAAAATTGAGGTGGTGAAACTTTGGGTTCACATTTGGCTCTATTCTTGAATGAATAAGTAGCGGTGAAACGATGGGTTCACAATGGTGGCTTTGGTCTTGTCCGGATCGGAAGCGTGGCTTTGGTTCTAAGTTAATGAATCGGAAGCGAGGAGAACAAATTGTTCCCAATGGTACCACATGCATATTGAGTCACACTACATGGTTGTCTCATGAGTCATTGATGAATATGTATTATGTGTATTGGAATTGTGATACTTGATTATATGAATAGTTGAACTAATTGGGTTGGTGACATTTATGCTAATTGTGATAAATGTGAGTATGTTATACTTGGAATGTTTGAATAATCATGTTATTTTGGAATATCACTTGAAATGTGTGGAATTCGTGAATACATGTTGTTTCTATACTGCTTCCGATTATATACTTTTGGATAATGATGTGAATTCTCATCCTTCTGTTGTGATGTTGCCTCTATGTGGGTAACGTGCAGGTCCTGAGGATAGCGGTGCTTTGTACGAGACTAGTTGAAGAATTTATCTATTTATTCCTTATACTAGGTAGTGAGTCATTGCTCTGGTCATGTAACTCGGGGATTATATGAATTTCTGCTTTTATGAGATATTTGTTATGTATTCTCATCTATGTTGGATTTGTATGTTGAGGTACTATGTTGATGTGGCCTTGGTGCCAATGTATAAATTCTTATGATTTGATTTATGTTATTAATTCATCTTTATTTCGTCTAATGGTTATAATATAGGATGTAATCATTGATAATATCTGAGATATTAAATACTCCACTGTGAAATACATGATTTAGTTTTAAAGCATGAGATTCAAATAGGTGTTATGATTATGACCAGTGTATGTATTTTTTTAATTTGAAAGTAAATAAATACGTGACACCCTCTTGATATGCATTTTATTTTACACTGATTGTGCAATATATTTATGTGGGAAATTATAGGGTGTTACACTTATTCCTCATTGTTGCTGAAGGTTTCAGTTCGCTGATGAAAAAAAATGGTTGATGTCGGTAAATTTATTGGATACAAATTTGAGAATGTTGTAGAACGATTTATGCATCTGTAATATGCTGGTGACACCTTGATTTTAGGGGGAAAAGGTGGTCAAATGTTCAAATTATTAAGGCGATTCTACTACTTTTTGAAGTAATGTCATGACTAAAGGTCAATTTCAACAAGAGCTCGATTGTAAAGGTAAATATTCATGATAGATGGTTGGAAGAGGCAACAAATATTCTGAACTGTCAGAAAGATTCCATCCCTTCAAATATTTAGGTATTCCCATTATAGCCAATCCAAATAGAATAACTACATGGTATCCAGTTGTAGAGTCTGTTAGATATAGACTACTGAGCTTGAGAAACCGTTATCTCTCTTTTGGTGGTCGTGTGGTGCTTATCAAATCAGTCCTTCATGTTCTTTTGGTCTACTTTCTCTCGTTCTTCAAGGCTCTAACATGTATTATTTCTAAATATGAACGAATCTTTAAATTGTTCTTTTAGGGGTGAGAGTGAGAATCAAAGAAAAATCAATTGGGTTAATTGGGAGAAGGTATGCTCTCAAATCGAGGAAAAGGGGTTGGAAATTAGTAACTTAAATGTGATTAACTTGGGTCTTCTAGGAAATTGGAAATGGAAAATTAGACCGAAAAGTCACGAGTTGTGAGTAAAAGCGTTGAAGAACATATACAAGGAGGTAGAGCTTGTAGTAAATATTCAAATTGGTGGAAAAGAAATTGTGATGTAGAATAAGAGAATGGGAAAACTCAAATTATTCTTTTGTTAAAGAGGTATATAAGGAATTAATTTATACTGAGCCTATTCAATAAAATTTCTCTTGGCTTAAGGCTTGGCACAAAGCGATCTCGTCGAAAGTACCGTGCTTTGGTTGGAGGTTATTTAACAATAACTTAGCCGCAAAGAATAGCCCCTTTAGAAGGAAGGTCACTGGTCAAGGATTCCTCATGTGTATCGGGAAATGTGGGGCTGAAGAATCTATATCTCATTTGTTTTTCGAGTGTGCTTTTTTCCCCACATATTTAGCATTTCACGTGCAAATGGCTTCAGATAACCACGACTTTCCGTAGAGAAAGTATGACTCTTACTGCTCAATTTGAAGGGTTGATTGGAAGTGATAAGTCAGTGATTTGATTTGCATGTGTTTGGAGCATTTAGAATGCTAGGGACGCCTAAATGTTTTGTAATAAAGTGATAACTGAAAAACTGATTAAGGATCTTATCGATTATTCTTGGGGATGTCTGTCCGTAAAAATAATGATGTGAAATTTAATTATATGCAATAAAGAACAAATCCTAAGGTCTTGTTTGGGACTTCACAATAATAAAAAAGTCCCATTATTTTAGGATTATTTTTGCTTCTATTGAAATTAGAAAACCATCTATCTACTACCTAACTAAGAATGAAAGATGTTTAGGCACTTTCATTCATACCCTTTTAGTAGAAAATAATTTTCACTAAAAAAAACCTTTTTGGTAATTTACAAATTCAATAATTCACATCAATAACATCTTCCCTTTGTGCCAAGTGTCAAAATCATTTTCATTATCCAAACAAATTTCTCCCTTATACCAAGTGTCACTCATTCTTTCAAATTTCCATTACTACCCAATCAAATACTCCTACACACCCCATTTTCATCATCTCCCTCTCTCTTTACTTTTTCAAAAACATTTTTTGATTCTTTCTCTCTTTTTCTCTCTCTTTATCATCTACCCATTTCTTCCTCATTCTCTCTCCTGAAACCCTTTCTTAACTCTCTTTACACTATCAAACCCTACTACCACTCAGCCACCCCTTTTTCTTCATTTTCTTTAACTCACTATATTTTCCTTCGCCTCCATGAAATGTTATCCTTCCTTATTCTTCCTTGAAAGGTTAGTGTTTTAATGGTGTTTTTGTGTTGTGTTTTGCCAATAATGATGCTTGTATAAATCTGTAGTAATTTTTTGTTTTTTCATTTTCTTTGCCTGTTGTTGTTCTACGTCGCAGTTAAGTTATGTGGATGTCATGTGTTGTGATTATAAGATAGATTTGTGTGTTGTGAAAACTCGAAGTCAGAATCCAAATTTGATTATTTCTCTTCCATCAGGATGAAAAGGCAACACACAGTAGATGGATACACAATAGATGGATATGATGTTTGGATATCTTAATCTTATCCATAAAGGATATTTTAATTTATTTGCACATTTTCATTCTTCATTGTTCTATATTTGAAAGATTGTGGTAATGAATTTGTTTGTTTTTATATTTCATATGGGGGGTTATTCATCGAGATGTTCACGTTTCTCACTTTTTGGAAAGGATTACGTTGGTTGGAACTCTAAAAAGACTAGAAATCTGGTATACATCATTTTTGTAAGGTATTTTGTTAACTTTGCTTATCAATATTAGTACTCACACTTTGTTTATCATTGTCTAGTTTTTCTCGGACACAATGGTGCCCACGACGTAGAAGGAAATGAATTTCCAAGGTTGATTTATGTTTCAAGAGATAAACGGACACGTTACACCCACCACAAAAAAGGTTGGAGCTGAAAAATGCTTTGGTAAGATCAATAGATACTTAAGAAGACCAATTTATATAAGCTCATCAAGATTTTGTTGTGTTTGACGCTTATTTCGATTAATATAGGTGAGGGTGTCTACTGTTCTCACAAAGGCTCCATACATTATCAATGTTTTTGTGATTGTTCCCCTTTCAATTTGTAATGTTCTTCAAGTTTTAGCTATTTGCATGAATCATGTTTGTTGATGGTTAATGTATTTATAATTCAAAACTTTGTTGAGTTACATTTTGTAAACAGAAATCGGGTTGCGTTTCCTCATGTCATGCTTGTGGGTCACTTGGTTTATTGGTTAGAAGAGGAGAATGTAAAGAATCTTGTGTTTTATACTTTCAACAACACTGGATGGCTAATGTGAGTGCAATTTTGTTCACGATTTTGTTTGTTGTTGATGTCGTTTTACCCTTGGTTTTGTTCTTCGAGTAGTTGCTGATAAAGTTAAAAGAGTCTACCATTGCATCGGCTTCAAGTCATGGATACATTGATGCCCCTGTTGATGAAATCGTCTTTGATGTTAATAAAGATGTTGATGACCTTATGTCAGTTGAAGTTAAATTTACTTTAATTATGCATTTTCTGCATAGGTTCTTTAATTATGGCCATATACATAATAAATTTACTTTTACTATAAATTAAATCCAAGTAATTTATATTAATCATGTTTTGAGACTGCATATAATTTATATTATTCATGTTTTCATACTTCATGTTATTGGAGGGTGTGCACTGTTGAGACATTAGGCTTTTCCAATTGAACTGGTGTTGCTGTCTAATTGCAACAACTGAGATTTTCGGACTGATCTTGTATGTTATAATTGTTCATGGTCGTCAAAATAATATTTTTGTAAAAAGTGATAAATTGTTTATATGGTTCAATTCCAATTTATGAGAACCTTGTGTTCCTGACTGTTAAAATTATCGTATTTGGTTCTTATTGATTTCTTATAGCTTTGATTTATGTATATGAAATGTTTTTTGTTGTGACATTATATTCCTTAGTGGTGACATTATACTCCTTATTTGTAGATGTGTTAATTTGTTGTGGTAAGTATATATGTTGATGATGGTTGATATTTATCATAGACTACTTATGAGTTGGTGAATTGGTGTGCATGTAATGTGAATGGTACTCTGTATGGGTGCATGGAATTATTCTAATAGAACTTGATTAATGTTCAACTACAGTGTACTAAATAGAAATTTCTAGTTTTGAGATTTGGTGCAGGTATCAATGGAATATCCTACCAAATACAGTTAACAACAACAAGAAACTTCATTAATCAGGTTCCGATAGAAAAGGAAATATATATGCTTTGATAATAAATATTTATATGATGTAGGTTAAGAAGTTGCTGGTGTCTTTCACATTGCTTCATATGTTTATCATGTTGTAGACAACCCTCAGGTTCTTTTCATTGTTAATTTTTCCAGTCTTCTTTAAATTCTTCAAAAAAATTCAGACCGAGATGATTGATCCAGAAATAAAGAGAACTCTTAATGTTCTTAGGTCATGTGCCAACGAGTTGTCTTTACTTCTTCCGTTGTTGCGGTTGCGTAAAACACAAGGCCGAAAAATCTCGAAGTCATAGTTGATGAGACATGATTTCATGATCCAGATTTATGTAGTGCATCACAAGTTAATTCAAAAGGCAGCCTATATTACTCTAAATTACTCTAAGATTCAATTAATATCACAAGATATTTGTTTATAAATTAACACTAGCTTTGTTGCCAACTTCTGTTTGTTTTATCACAGTTATGGTACCCACTTTCAAAGATATCGATTTAGGCTGCTGCTTGAAAGTTTCTAAATGAAAATAATAACATGGTTATTACTAACTCAACAATAGTTGTTGTACCTCTCCTACAACCAGAGATTAATGAAAGTGTTGAACTAATTCTAAACCTAATTAATGGTAATTATTTCATGACATAAATTGCATATGGCTCCAACATTTAAATATTGATCAATGTCTGGTTCATGAAGTAGTTATTTCTCATGTCTCTTGTATATTTGTGGATTGCATTAACTAATAATAATTAACTTTTGCAATGTGTGACATATTAATTTGTGCCATGTTTATTCCAAAAAAGAATGATATGTTGAATGACAAAACAACTCTTGGAACTTTTTAATGCAGATATACCTTTTTCAAATAATGATTTTGGATGGCTTAATGGTTTAAGTTATACTATTTATTGTTGTTGGTGTGCATCCATACCTTTTGTTCATACCATTATTTTTTGTTTTAAAATTTAATAATATATTGTGGTTTTCAACTATATCTATTAGTGTTTTTCAGAACATGAACTTAGTCAATGAAAATAGTAGGTAATCATTGCTACATAGTAATTTTGAATGAGTTCTTGAACAACTAATCTTGAGTTTTTGCAAGGTTGATCCTTTGAGTTTATTAATGAGTGACATCCAAAAACCTCTTCTATATATATCATTCCTAACCACTTCTTTATCAGTGCAACCTGGACCGTTTGATCTTGTGGGCACCATTGTATATGAGATAAACCAACATCCATCTATAATTTCACTATTGAAGTTGTTGAGCCTGATATTTTATTTAGCATGAAATCTATTTTTCTTTTTACTATTTTACAGCTCAGTTGCGCGAGACTAAGACCATTTAATGAGTACAAAATCATGTAATAGATTAGGTTATAGACTAGAATCATGTAAGATAAGAAGTTCTAATATTTAGGTTGAAAAGCCCAATCTTTGTGTTATACTTGTATTTAGCTTCTAAGAGCATTTTTATGGCTATTTTTTTTCTTTGCACTTAGTTGAGTTTTGTCCAAGAAAATACTAACACGTGAGTTAGTAATACCATTTGTAACACCCCTTATAATTCCCCACATAATTATTAAACAATCAGAGTAAATAAAATGAATAACAAGAGGGCGTCACATGATTTACTTTACAATTAAAATAATATATGCACACTGGTCATAATCATAACACATATTTGAATCTCATGCTTTAGAATGATTCATGCATTTTCACAACGGATCATTTAATATTCACAGATACTATCAATGATTACATCCCATACTATAATCATTGGATGAAAAAACGATGAATCCATAACATACTCAAGTCATCAAAATTCATACATCGGCACCAAGGCCACATCAACATAGTATCTCAATCATACAAATCAAAATAGATGAGAATACATAACAAATATCATCAAAGCAGCAATCCAGATAAATCCTGTGTTACATGACCAAAGCAATGACTCAACTACCTAGTGTAAGGAATAAACTCAGTAAACTCCTTCAACTAGTCTCGTGCAAAGCACCGCTATCCTCGGAACCTGCATGTTGCCCACGTAGAGGCAACATCATAACAGAAGGGTGAGAATTCACATCATTATTCAAAAGTATATAAATGGAAATAATGAAGAAACTGCATCTATTCATAAATTCCACACACTTCAATTGATATTCCAAGATAACATGATCATACAAACATTATAAGTATAATACATTCATATATAACATAATTATCATCCATTCAAACAATCCAATTAATCCATATGATTAGACATCACAATTTCATTTCACACATTGCATATTCAATAATGACTCATGTGACAACAATGAAATGTGAATCAATATGCATGTGATACCAAGTTTTTGGGAACATTTCGTTAACCCTGCTTCCGATTCATTCATAGAATCCAAGCCCTTACTTTCGATCCGGACAAGACCAAAAGTCTCTGCTACTTATTCCCAATAGAATCGATTCAAATATGAACCCAACGTTTCACCGCTACTTATCCATCATAGATCAAGCCAATTTGTGAACCCACAATTTCACCGCTACTTATCCACACAGGGATCAAGCCAAATGTATGCATGTACAGCTCATCAAGACAACATATGCAAATTAAGATTATTCACAAAACCTCAATTATCCAAGCATATCATCATCATTCAACTCATGTGAATTATCCATCAATTACATATCATCATATTCCAACAACAAAATCATTACATGTACCATATACATATCATCACATATAACCAATAACATCATGACATATCATTCCACCAATGTCATTCACAACATTCAATTAAGAATAACACACACTATATTCAAGTAATCATTCATACATTGAAATAATATTCGAACCAATCCGAAACACATTCAATCACAATTGGATCAATTAATCACATATATGAAAATACTACAATAAATATAATCATATAAGATTCCATGTCAAAAGATCATAAAAATAACATTTTTCATTCCAGGTCACGCTAAGCCCGACCTATCGCGCTAAGTGCACCTCGCTGAACAAATAACCCCAAAAGTCAGAACATTTTGCGCTAAGCGGACTTCTTCTCGCGCTAAGCGCGATCTGCGATTCTGCATTTTTCTGCTACGAACCAACTTCTTTCTCCCACGAAATTACCACATAAAACTCATTCCAATCAACCAAATAACATCATTAAAGGGTATCCTTACATGTTTCTAGTCACGTGTCATCATTTTAAGTTGAAAAACATATTTTCCTTTCAAACCCTAACATTCAAAGACTATATAAATTGAAATTGAACAACCTAGCATGTTCCTAATCATTACCCACAACATACAATCAAACAATAACATGGATTCTCCACCCTTACCTCTTGAAGATTCCTCTTCTAGAGTTTCCTCTTTCTTCTCTTCTCTTCTTTCCTCTTTCTCTTCTTTCACCAAATGACAATTCTAATTATGATTCCCTTCTAATCCTTACTAACTAGGATTGTCTTATTAGGCTTAATACTTAACACCTCTCCATTACTTCTATTTTTATAAATAGGCCCAATACTAAATAACCACTATTCTACTCAAAAAACACAATTATTTAAATAACACACATATTCAAATAATTTACATTTAAATTAAAACACCCAATTAAATAATTATCACATAATATAATATATAATAATTAATAAATAATTAACTATAAAAAAAACCAGGATGATACACCATTCAACTTTGAACTGGCAGAGTGTTGTTACATTTTGTTAATTTGAGATTTTCATACATTTTAGACCTCCTCACACCATTAATTTCTCTTTTATTATATTAGAGTAATAATTTGAGTGGTTCATTATATGCATTCCTTAATATATTAGAGCAATTTGTGAGATTCATTATATGCATTTTCTTCTTATTATATTAGAGTAATTTGTGGGATTCATTACAAGTATTTCCTTCTTAATTTCTCTTTTAATCTACACATTCATATTACTAAATAATTCTCTATTCTTAAAACTCAATCAATATTTTACTTAAAAAACAATTTAAAGTCGGACAATATTAAAATGATAGGAAAAATAGATCTTATAGATCTCTACTCAGTCATATATATGTTTTACAGTGAATTAAGATGTTTTTATTATTTTTTTTTAAAGATGATTCAATAGATAGAATTCATTTTCTATGTAATATATATATAACGAAGTTGGAAAATATTTATGAAGTGTAAGAAACAAGTTAAAATCTAATAGATAATAAAACTATAAATACTTTAAATTGTAATTCAAATAATGAGTTCAATAGTTTAAAGTTTTATTTGACTAAGTTTGATTTATGGTGATTCTATCAAATATATAATTATTCTTATTCTTACTCGACTGATAGTTTTAAATTATTTATATTTTTTTAATGAAAATTTGAGATTTAATTTTTTGACTGTACTTACAATTTTGCGTTTAAAACTGTTAAAGACTAGATTTTGATTATTGAAATTGTATATATAATAATAATAATAATAATAATAATAATAATAATAATAATAATAATAATAATAATAATAATAATAATAATAAGAATAATAATAATAATAATAATAATAATAATAATAATAATAATAATAATAATAATAATAATAATAATAATAATAATAATAATAATAATAATAATGTACATTCATCATGAATTCTTTTTCTATTTTTTATATTATTTTTATAATAGAATTAATTTGATATTATGATTAATAAAGTTCAAGAGTTCATATTTCTTTATTACTATAAACTTCTTTTATTTTCCAATTTATTTTTCCACTATTTTTAAATATGATGAAACAATTCTTTTGTTGTGATGGATTATATATGAAATTAAATATTTATTACATGTCTCTACTTATTTGGAAATTCTTTAAAAATGATATTTTGGATAAGTTATAAATCATTTATGTTAAAGACAAAATCACAATTTAATCAAAGTTTTCTTTTATAGATTTTTTTTTTGGAATAACCAACTTTTAGAAAAACAAAAACGTAAATAATCAACTTTTGAAAAAATTTACGCAAATAACTAATTTACAGGACTAAATAACACATAGGAGCCATCTGAGATGGCTCCTGCACTTAAAGAACACACATAGGCGCCATCCCATGTGACTCCTCCTCATGAAAAAACCATCTAGGATGGCGCCTCCTCATTATTGTTTACATGTAGGAGCCATTTCAGATGGCTCCTACGTGTATTTTTTTATTTATAAATAAACACCCATCCCTCCTTCATTTTTCATATTTTTCAACTTTTCATCTCATATTCTCTGTTACTCTCTCTTATTTTTCTATCGTGACATCTTCATACATCCATACTAGAGATGGATACGTTGTTTTCTCGGTCTCAAAATCTCCAATGAAAATGAAATTTTGGCACATATTTACCATGGCTAAACTGAAAAAAGAGTTGATGCGTTGGTTAGAGGGAGAAATAGAAGTTGGTGAAGAAATTAGAAGGATCCAGAGAAAGAGAACAACCACGAACTTCACAACTGGTCAACCTCGAATTTGGTTGGAGGAAGTCAAAACAGACGTCGACGTTATTGCGATGATGTATGGTTCCGATGAGATTGTTTTGACGGTTGTAGTGTCTTAAATAATTTTTTGTGTTGTTGATGCGTCATTTTCATGTTGTTGTTTTAATCGTCTAGTTTTTTATTTTGTTGTCTGTGTATTGGTGTTTGTAAGAAATGCTATTAATGGAAAGAAGAAGATTTGTTACAATATTAAAAAGTGTAGATAAATGAAATACAAATTTCAGGATGTTGAGCTTGTAGCACGTTGGAGACAATTTTTCGATTGTGTCCGGGTTGACGACATAGACCACACTTTCTTTCTAGTTTATCAACGTCGTCCATTTCAGTTGTTATATGTTTGCTCTTGGGACAACCCTTTTTATTTCTCTGCATTTGACTGTTATGCCAAACTACTTCCCCTTCATACGCAGGCCAATAATCTGGTTTTGCTACTGGTTCGAAGGCATTGTTGTATACGTTGAGCAAGGTCTCATACTTGTAAATTGGAGAAAGAAGTATTAGTGCATCTTGATGAACATGTGCTCACACTGCAATGACATGAGAGCAGGGTATTCGAAAAACCTAAAATTTTCCACAGTCGCACCAACGAGATGGTAGTTTAACCCTGTACTCTTGTCTAGGCAAACCCTCATTGTGGTCGATTGTCTCTTTGGCAATGAAGTTATGGTTATGTCGGTCGAATCTTGTAACAAGATGGGTTCTAGCTTTGGCACTTTCGGCCTTAATAAATTTCAGGCAACTTTCACTCCACACTTGTCCGGATTGTACCACCGCGTTCCACTTTTCACCTCTCTCTGCAAACAAGGAGGCCATTCTAAAATATGTTGTACTCACCAAAGCAGTTATTGGGAGTGCTCTTATGCCTTTGAAGACGTCGTTCATTGATTCGACTAGATTTGTTGTCATGTAGCCCCAATGCACTCCATTGTCGTATGACCGTGTCCACTTTTCCACTTGCAGATTATCAACCTACACACCTACATCTGGGTTTTCCATTCTGATCTGGCTGCGATAATATGTAAAACCTGGTTATGTTAGCACGTACGTTGCATTCATAACTATTTTCCGAAGACGCTTATCTTTGATCTCGCGCATGAAATTTTGAACGATATGTCTTGCGCAATAAACATGTGTAGACGGTGGGTCGTGCCAACCGTTGGCGGGTTTGTTGTACGCACTATCAATTGAGGCACGTCTGTCAGAAATTAGACAAATATCACGTTGTGGTGCTACGTGTGTTCGAAGATTCTTTAGGAAGAAACTCCAAGCTGCTCCAGTCTCTGCCTCTACAAGATAGTGTAAATTTTATGTGCTTGAGTTTACTTCGGGACGTGAATAAGATAGGAAAATATAGTTGGGGTTCCATTGTTTGCCTATACGTTCCTTGTAAGAAGCGTATGAAAGACACATCAACTTTTAATGGATGTGCTTTGTTACTTCAAACATGGGGTTGGTGGAGAATGCAATCACTTAATCCCGTCAACGACCTACCGTTCAGTTTTCCATACGGAACAAAGTAAGTACATTGCTTATTTATTAAAATACTTATATCTTTCATATATATAAAATCCTAATATATTAAATGTTAATTCATATAGGTTTAGCGTAATGGGTATGGATTACGGAAAGAATATGAGACACAATGTTCTCCTATATCGTAATCTAATAGATCACCTTGGCGCAACTGATGTACGTAATTTCGATTAACTCCAACTAATTTTAACTTTAACGTATATTATTTTAAAATTTATCATTAATCTGCATTTTTTTAATCAACAGTTTACATGGAGACCGTACTTGGGTTTGAACCATGTACCCAATGATGATGATGCATAGGTTTGGACTGCGAAGACTGCAATCATACGATTTAACATTGTGGAAATGCACCATAGCGACCGTGTGAAGATGCAGTTTGGTATGTTCCAAGACATACCACGCGATCCGATATGTTTGGATCCTTGGCATCTTAGAAGGGTCGATGCCCAATGAGGATATGATAATTGGAGAAATTTTGCCAGAGAGTATTGTAGGATGTGGAAAAACCGATCAGACCATATCTTACAATTTCCCGTTTACGAAGATGACGAGATTATGCAACACTCTCGTCAATACATTGCTTGGTACCGGTCAATGACAAATTCAGAAATGCATGATTCTCACCCCAACTATTTGGTCGACCCTCACACCCAGTGGGGGCAACCTTCAGAGTCACAACAACAACCTCGACAACGCTACCGCCAACAACAACCTCAACAACAACCTCAACAACAATACCAACAACAACCTCGGCACCACCACCACCACCAACAACCACACCAACAATACAAACAACCACCCCAACAATACCAATAACCACCCCAACAACACTACCAACAACCCCCCCAACAACACTACCAACATCCATCAACCTCCCGCCAACCAACCCGACGACACAAAACCACCAACACTCAATCCCAACCCCAACCCCAACCTTAACCTGATTACCAACCCAATCAAATGTCCGACCCACAATTCCAATACTCGTATATGCCATACACTCAAGTACAATACACCGAACAAAGAGCATATGTCCAACCCCCCTATATGGACCCATCAACATCTCACCTCAGCCCAGACCCTAGCTTCCCTGAGGAATATTTCCCAACCAACCCAACATACCACCAACCATCGCCGTACCAAACCCCCCACCATTCATATGGGTACGAGACTCCAAACACCCAATTTCCTTTTTATCTCACTCATTCACAATCCACATATACGGATGACGACTGCTATAGTCCCCAAATGGAACCTAACCCCCCACCACAACGACCAAGCTATGAGAACATGGGAACACGTTTATACGAAAGCGGTGCAACAAGCAATGCAAATCTTGAGGCATTCATGGATCCTGATCGCATTCACTACGAGAAGCCATCAACCCATGATCAGGTGTCATCGACCCAACAACAGTTGGATCCAAAACCTCGCATCAGACGAGTTAGGAGAGGACGCACATGTGGAACCCGTGGTCATCTACAAGTCCCGGGTCGCCGGGAATAAACTTATGTAATCGCTATTCGTTGTAATTGTTCATGCATAAATTTCCCAGCCGAGATATAAGGCCGGAGGGGGATTTGTAGGCATCCGGGATGAATCTCGGATGAGATATGAGATGCTTATCTGGCATAGTTCCCGGAATTGGGATAGGAGACCGGTCACCGGATATGACCGGACGTCTATCCGGCTAGGAGGGTTGGATTGGTCTCCGTTACTATTTATGGGTCTTCTGACGTTAGGAATCATTAAGTAGCGGTTTCAAGTATTAAATGGACGGTTACGCCATCATTATCATTAGTGATGGCTACGCTATAAAAGGAGGCCTTAGGGCCATAAGGAAGATTCATTCTCTTATTCCCTCTCTCCGTTATACGCTAGAGGTTCTTATACCACATCTAAGGGCTCCCAACCGGGTAAGCTAGACCCATAGCTTGGAGGTCATGCATCCCTTGTATGAGCCTCCGAATCCCTTAAGATCATATATATAGTTTTTCCTGTAAGAACATTGACGCCCACCGAGGGGCCCCGGTAAAACTCTCCCGGGCCACACAAAAACAATAAACTCCTTTTGTGATTTACCTCTAATATGTGGGTATTGTTATCCGCGTAGTGGGTAAATTTCCTCAACAGCCTATGCAAATGGAAGGTATAGACAATGGTGGTAAAATGAAAGAGTCACTGCCAATCCTGCCCGGCGTGCATTGGTACATGTGACTATCCACGACACCATCATTCCATATCCGGTAGCCACATGTGCTAAGAAACCACACGTTGTTCTATCACTATATGTTGCAAAACACCTACGCCTTTATACTACAGGTTTTACATTTGAAACGAAAGGTCACTTTGTGAATGGCAATCGGAAAATGGATCCGTAAGGAGACATCCCGATCGCAAAATAGAGAGGATACGTTCCGGTCTAGTTCGAAATCAATGAAGGTTCACATTCAATCATCATCGAAACGGATTTGTATTGATTCGAGGGGGATGATCGAGGATCCGGTTTCCGGATCTGAGAAGACCTCCGACCTCGTTCCATAGAAGGCTTGTGCTCTATTGACCGTTCAAGGGTGATCGGAAGGGCAAAGACCCGTTAACGTTATCACAGAGTTTCCATACCGACGATCAATTCGGCTTTACATCGTCAATACCAACGATAAGTGATTCCTCATAAATTCCTATTCGGTTTATTGTCATTTAGTGCTTGACGAACGAATGACTTGATTCCTCTTAAATTAATTTGAAATTTCAATTCGTTACGATGTCGTTATAGTTTGTCACGACAGTTATGAATTAACGCTCGCAGTGATAACTTCTGGTTGGTTGCTTAATTGCTTAATTCGGAAGGTGAATAGCAGGTTGGAGGGGAATATCGACAATCAGAGATGCTTTTAGTTTGGAAGCTGACAATTGTAAATGATTCTGATGATTTATTGTGACACCACGTTGTCGGCACCAACTTCGAGTTGAACTATGTCAAGCTAAAACCGAATGAATGACATCCGTGCCACAATTTCAGGAGGTGACTTCAATACAATAGGAATTCCGCTATGAACAGATAGGAGTGCAACACGCGATACGTCGACTCCACCGTCGAAAGATAAGTTATTTCTATCGGTCTTATTTACTGATTACAACAGACCATTGTTATATAATTAAAATGTCCATTTGGCGATTACTCTGATGTTGTTATTAGAGTTTTACTCAGTACCTGCCTAGTAGTCAAGTTGTCTGATTCGTATTGCAATCAATAACCATCTTTCTTTTGTATTGGATGGCTGGTTGAGAGAATGGAAGAAGTTGCTATTGATTCGTGCATTGACTCAACCAGGGCTTCCAAGCGACATCACACCTTAAGGCTGCATCAGATCATACATAGGAGACTAAATCAGATTGTGGCGAGCACGTCATCGAATCAGTTAGTGGAAGCAAATGGATACAATGGCGAAGCTGGGACGATACCAGCAGGCCAACTATTTCATTATGCAGCTTCTCTAACCATGACTGAAATCATTGAATAATAAATCTAGCAAGGAGCCAGTGTCCAAATCGAGCTCATCCTACTTAGATCACCATCAGCGGCAAGAGTGCGATACAAGAAGCTGAGATAAAAGATAAGTGTATTACTCTTGGTTTGTCATGGTTATCAAGTATTTTAATGAATGCTTTACATTCAATTATCTGGTTAGTTTTCTGTGTAGTCATCATCATAGAACAACTTCGTATGAATGTTGTGACTGACGTTTCTGAACTAGGTGGATTGGTTGACCAGACCAGAAAACTGTTCTGGGTTCTGTTATAACTCAGGAGATGTTTGATAAAGAGAGTTATGCTTTTTAGTGGAGATGTTTTATTCTTTATAAATGTAGCATCTTCTCTGTGTTCTATTTATGTTTTTTATCTGAAATTTGGATGTCCTATTAGATGATGAATAACGAAAACAGTTTCCAGCCGGCATCTATCTCATGGAATACTTCATCTGTAATGGGTTATGTTCAGAGCATACTGGAGGACAGACCCAGTGTTATGATGCTTCTGCCCTCTGGGAACTTTCGTTGATATTACCGAGGATCCCAACACCAGCGATGACGGAAGAAATCAGGGGCTGATGAGCTTTTTCCGGTTTTCTATAATACTCCGGGTTGGAGCTGACGGTCTTTGCAAATTTGGCGTGATTGATCCGTCTGTTTCTGGCCCTGAAAGATTGGGGAAGATAACCATGCTGAAGTAACCGGTTTGTCCAGCTCGGTGTTTGAACAACTTGGCGTTTAATTTGTGACACGTTTCCGGCATCAGTTTATGAATGGATTCACCTCGAAATGATTCCAACAGTGAGACTTGCTTGCAACTCAGTCTCCGAAATTAAAACCATCAGGGCACAACGCACAAAGATAAGTAACGTATATTCACTTATGTCTAATTAAGCTAATTAATGTTTTTACGCTTCTAAACATATCTATGCCTTTCTTCGTGATTGTGTCTTGATTTCTCATTATTTAGAATCGACTATTCTTGTCGTAACGTATTAATGTCGACTATAATAAGAGAGCAGTATGAATTTGAAATAGGAGAGGGGGCTGTTACAAAATTTGCGGTGTTCCGCTGTCAACGCAGTTAATGCTATTACCGACTTAGGCTACAACAATTTTGTGTTATAGTGTTGTTACTGCATTACTGCGTCAATACTGTTAAGGAATTTGCTAAATATATGCTGTCACTATTGAACTGTTATTTGATTCATGTTAAACAAATTTGTGGAATTATGCATCCAGGAATTTGATTATGGGAAATACAATGTTATACACAAATAGCTCACATCTGTTACGTCTGTTATAAGATATAATGATAGGTCGGATAGCCAACCAGCTTCATGGTTGTAATAGAGAAATTGATTCATATGTGTTTATTATGATTTATCTCATTGTGAATATGAAGTGCTTGGCCAAACATACTGCATGATCTAATGGTTGGTGTCCTTTATGTTTATGTTTGTTGTCATTATCAGGACATATGTTACGAGGAATGACAAACAAAATAGAAGGAACAATTGGTCTATCCATGCTTTGTCGAGACTAACGACTACACCATATGGAACTTGTTAAGCAACTAGTTTACGCAATTACAACTCGATTGTCCGAATAGGGGTCGTATATATAGCAGAAGTGGTGTTTTCTATCAATTAGTTTAGATATGGCAGAGGCAGCAACTCAACAGGAGAAGCACATATTGTTCGGAAAAATGCTCGAATGGAGATTAAAGTCAAGCAGACTGGTAGGAGCGTCGTTGCAAGTTGTGGATAGACGAATGCAGTCTGGCGGACACTATCTTTAAATGCCGGCAAAAGTTGGGAGAGCTGGAGCATTCAGCCTTCGACCGCGTCGGTAACTTCCAGTGACATACTAGCAGGCAAAGTTTGTGGTCGGTTACAAGGAGGATTCAAACTTTAAAAGGGCAGCCATTTTTGTGACCAGAAAACACATGAGTATTTACAAAATAATTGTATCATTGTTCTGTTGATTATTCATATGTTTGTATGTATAGGTACATATAGAATCATCCTCTTATGTCGCAGAGTGGCCATACGACACTGACGAAACAGATTGGCATCGCGGACAAAGATACCTATATGCCAGTTTGTTTTGCAGCAGACAGTTTGACCATTTAAAATTCGCTATTGCTTGCTGATTCGGAACATACCAGTTGTTCTGGGAATTTCCAGTTTATTGGACAGGATTAGCATCATCTCCCACCGTATATTTCAATTACAACCCACATTAAATGATACGTATCTATGGGTTTGTTATTGAATTTATTGCACCTAGTTATGCATTTGATTTCTGGTGAATTAACAATACCTGCTGGAAATTGCATTTTTTGCGGTTAACTTTTTACGTTTCGGATATGGATGTTGCACTTGGACTACCACATATTTAATGATGTGCCCACTATTACTTACACATTCTTGTAATTTTGTATAAGGTGTGTTTAACTAACGTACTCACAGAGCTTACAGAGGGGAACCACAATGTTATCGGCTTCATTTGCAGCCCTTAGTTATTATTCATATGGATACATCTATGTGCTACTCTTGTCACAATGAGTTGTTGAAGGGCCATACGTAAACATCCCGGTAAGAAGTTAGTGACAGTGAGCGAAAAACAAATGTGTACTTTGTGCGGAACAATATTGTTATGGCGAGTTGTAAGTGTCGTCCTTATCCCCTACGTGGGCGGGAGGCATGTTGTTTCTTAGTATCAAAATAGGGGAGGATCCGGAAAATATGTAGAAAATAAACAAAGTACCTAGCTTGAGTACTCGAGGAGCGAAACGACAAAACTGAGTCCTCCTTGATAAGGATGGCTTGGTATCAAAGCACTTCATCTTTTTCAAACAAAGACTAAGCGCTTGGGGGGCTCATATAACCATCCCGATCAAAAATGATAGAAGAAAAGACAGCAGAAAGCCGGGTAGATTGAATTGTTGAAATTTTGTAAAAAGTTACAATATTGTTTAAAATACCCTTATGTAAAGGTGTCGTCTTACTCTCCTGTGTGGGCGAAGAGACATCATGGTTTGTAAAAACTAAATAGGATGTAACGGATAAAAGTGCTCTGCACCACAAGACTCGGATATGGCGGGAATCAAAGGCATTGGCGACGTACTGCTAAGCTCGGTCTATGATCGTCTTTCAGTCACGGAAAGGCTCTGTTCCCATGAGGAATACTCCTTGGTCAACCTCGCTTGAGGCTCTGAACCCTATGGCGACGTACTGCTAAGCTCGGTCTAAGGATCGTCTTTCAGTCACAGAAAGGCTCTGTTCCTACGCGGAACAACCTTCAGGTCAACCTCGGTTGGGCTCTGAATCCGTCTCGGGTCATCCCTATAGAGGCTCTGAACCTTCCGGTCAACCTCGGTTGGGCTCTGAATCCATCTCGGATCATCCCTATGGAGGTTCTGAACCTTAAAGGCTTTGTTCTTACTCAGAACAACCTTCAAAGGCTCTGTTCCCACTCGGGACAACCTCCTGGTCACCCTCGCCTGGACTATGATTCTGTCTCGGATCAACTCCTAGTGACGTTACACTTATAAATTTCCGGCAAGTCACGGAGCACTGGTCTTATCTCGGATCAACTCCTAGTGGCGTTGAAGCCTCAGGTGAGCTACCAAGAGCTCTGATTCCGTCTCGGATTAACTCTTAGTGGCATTGAAATCTCGGGATTCGTCACACAGAGCTATGGTCCTAACTCGGATCAACTTAGTGGCGTTGAACCTCTAAATTCAGCCAGCCCGCAGGGGGGCTCTGTATCTAACGCGTAAAAGCGGTAAAAATCTGAAGTGGTGTCATGAACAGTTGTTATGTGCTTGGAAAAGCCAATATAGCCTGCTTGATACATCATGCGACTCGGGGGATGGTCTAGTTAAGCTAAGTCTTACTACCAATAGCCCGACAAAGTTCTGAGCCCAGCTCGGACTAAAAACGAGCGTTATGCTTGGGTTAAACCGAGTATCGATTCAGACGAGGATAGGAATACATTGGCGTTGTGAACAAATTGTTACGTACTCATCCAAGCCATCGGGTAGTTGTTTTATGGCTTGGGGATAGTAGCATAACATAAAATCGTTCACGAGCAACCTTAAAAGCTCTGCATCATGTAAGGCGAAGGACCTTAATTGATTCCGTCAAAACATTTTCACCAAAGCCTTGACTCAAGATACTCGGGGCTAGTCCGTCTATATCTTATCGCTCGAGCCGAGATGTGAGGTCGAAGGAATTTTTATCCCACCATGCGTCCGGGATCCGCCCTAAAACCGAAGCGTTATTGGAGTGTCGATTCAGACGTCCGTAACATTTAAAAACCTCAAAAGCGAATAATGGTAAACCACGTGCAAATTCACACTAAAGCACAGTTGGTATTGGAGGTCCACTGGTCAAGTTTATCGAGCATAAGGCTTCAAGGTCTAGAAACCATATGCTCGGGGCTTATGTTCATGCATAAATTTCCGAGATATAAGGCCGAGGATTTGTAGGCATCCGGATGAATCTCGGATGAGATATGAGATGCTTATCCGCATAGTTCCCAATGGGATAGGAGACCGGTCACCGGGATATGACCCGGACGTCTATCCGGCTGGAGGGTTGGATTGGTCTCTTCGCTATTATGGGTCGATTCTGACGTTACGAATCATTAAGTAGCGGTTTCAAGTATTAAATGGACGGTTACGCCATCATTATCATTAGTGATGGCTACGCTATAAAAGGAGGCCTTAGGGCCATAAGGAAGATTCATTCTCTTATTCCCTCTCTCAGTTATACGCTCTAGAGAGGGTTCTTATACCACATCTAAGGGCTCCCAACTGCAGGGTAAGCTAGACCCATAGCTTGGAGGCCATGCATCCCTTGTATGAGCCTCCGAATCCCTTAAGATCATATATATAGTTTTTCCTGTAAGAACAGTAATGAAAATTTATAATACAAATTTTATTTCACAACATTGTCATGCATTTTAACTTAAATTGATTTTTTTTAACCTAATACACATAGGCGCCATCTTAGATGGCTTTTCCCATGTGATTTACACATAGGCGCCATCTGAGATGACTTTTAGAAAAAAAAAAGTACAAGGAGGCGCCATCCTGGTTGGCTCCTACTTGTTAAAATCAATGCAGGAGCCATCTCAGATGGTTCCTATTTGTATATTAAACTTGAAAGTTGATTATTTGCGTAAATTTTTTTAAAAGTTGATTATTTACGTATTTTTTTATAATAATTAGTTATTCCAAAAAAAAAAATCCCTTTTATATATAGTTTTAATATGTTAATTACAATAACACTAAATGACTATTAAAGAATAATAGTCTTTTATCAAATAAATGTATTTATCCGTAATTATAATTATTAATTATATTTTTATTATATATTAAGTTAGTTAATTGATGATTAGATTGTAAATTTACGAGTAGATTTTTAATTTAACGCATTAAGTTAATTAATTATATTTATATTTTTATATGATTAAATTTTTATTATACAACAATGTTTTTTAAAATATGTATCAATTTTATTATTTAACTTCGTTATTATTACGGGTCGTTATAATCACAATATATTTTTTAATCAATAAAATATTTATAAATATTAATATTTATTAGTGATATTTGTAAATATTTGTAGATATTAGACATTTTAAATTTATCATATTTATTTTAAATTTTTTTTAATTATTGCAATTTTATAATAATATTTATATATAAAATTTCAGGACGCACAGTTCTTTCTACTAGTATGTATAAAAGAAAAAAGGAACCATTTTCTTTCCCACTAGTTCAAACAAAACTACAAACACTGGAATTTCGTTCTCTTTTTCTACTCGTCTTATCTACACAAAACTGGACACGCGTCACCATGCTCTCCACTCGCAAAACGCCGTCGTTTTTTTCTCATCTCTCTATTCAAACATCAAACTTCACTTCACAGCTCATAGTTCAGACTTCAGACGGAAACGATAATGGTGGTTTTTGGCGGGAAAAAGCTGAACCAAATCGTCACCGGCTTCGGCGGCAGCGGCCTTGGTCAGATAGTAGCCGCCGTCGCTGTATCCTTCCTTGTTCGAATCTTCTCCGCTCCCGGTCCAGCTCTCTTGCCGGAGAACGACGATGACGACGGTGTTCCGAGTAGCGATTCCCCCGACGGTGAAACTCCCACTCCCTCCGGAAAGGTCACGCCGGTTACAATTCGCTGGAATAGTATCAATTGTTCGCTATCTGATAAATCCTCCAAGTCCGTGAGTTTCTATTCATTCTCTTTCTCTTTTTACGTTTTCACTTCTTGAAATCTGAAATTGTGTTTAATTGCTGAGAAAATCAGAATCTAGTAGTATGAGGAAAAATTGTTACATGCACACGATATTATCTTGAAACTTATGGAGATTTTAGTTTTTTTTCTTTCGGAATTTGAATTTGGTAATGATGGAGATTTGATGTGAATTATGAAATGAATAGGTGAGATTTCTGCTTAAAAATGTGAGCGGAGAAGCAAAACCAGGAAAATTACTAGCCATAATGGGGCCTTCAGGATCAGGGAAGACAACATTGCTCAATGTTCTTGCCGGTCAGCTTGCAGCTTCGCCTCGCCTTCATTTGAGTGGCCTTTTGGAGTTCAATGGGAAACCTAGTTCTAGGAATAGTTACAAGTATGTTTGTGCTGTTGTATTATAGGATTTCGTTGTGATTTTCCGGATATAGCTCTTTTAAGTTTTGTTTGAAGGTATATTGAAATGCCGGTTTGTTGTAGGTTTGCTTATGTGAGACAGGAGGATCTCTTCTTCTCACAGCTTACTGTGAGGGAGACATTGTCTCTTGCTATAGAGCTACAACTTCCGAATATATCTTCTGTTGAAGAGAGGGATGAATATGTCAACAATCTCCTATTCAAGCTAGGCTTGGTGAGTTTTTTTATGAGGTGTAATTTGTGTTTCAGTGGCGAAGTAGTTGCTGGTTATATATTGGAATATAGAAAAGTTATTAAGTAGATTCTATCAATAAACCTTTATTACCTTCCGTGTAGATTAAATTTCGGTCCATCAATTATGATTGACTACTGCTATTAATCTATTATATTGTTTACGCCTTCCATATTTGGATGCTTGCCCTCCATTCTTACAAGTTCCAAAAATGAAAATATATCAAAATTAGTTCTGTAATTATTTTTAGCTTTCCTAATTTAGATTTGTGATTGACAATATGTTAGTCTCATTGGATAGTCCTATGTTAATGATTTTACATCCCTTTGGCTTCTGTGTTCTTTTTCTTCAAAAGGTCAGTTGTGCCGATACTAATGTTGGTGATGCCAAAGTTCGTGGAATAAGTGGTGGTGAAAAGAAACGTTTATCCTTGGCATGTGAACTGCTTGCAAGCCCATCTGTTATTTTTGCTGATGAACCCACAACTGGTAAGCATGAATTTGTAGAATTGCTTTGCAGTGGATTTGAACTTTACTTGTGATATATTGGACGCACATGGCTGTTATAACAGTATTACAATTTCGCACACAAAGCAAATTCCTCTTGCACATTCATAAAATAAAAACAAACATGTGATTAATAAGAAATTTAATATGCATGTTTAGTTTCAGATACATTCTGACCATTTATTACATTGATACTTGTGGTGCAATAATTTCAATTTGAATATGATACATTGTTTGTACCTGTCTGGAACCTCCAATACTAATATAGAAATTAAAAGAAAAGAATGATTTTATCTCTTAACGAAAAATGAACAGAATAGTGGGAAAGATATATCCAATGGTTTTCTCTTTCACAATTGAGTGCTTGCATAGTCCGTTGAATGATCCAACTCTTGCCTCTTCATATTTGTTTATCTATGGTCAGAATGTCTGAAAACTCCACTGTGGTTCCCAACTCAATAGCTCATCTCCTCAAACTTATGACTCTACATGTTGACTCCTTACAACGGGGATTTTCCTGCATACTCAAGGGGTTGACTTTTCTCTAAGATTGCATTAGGGAGTCGATTTTTAGGGCTGAATCACAATGGATCATTTTAATACCTGACCTATATACTTGGAGGGGGCTTCTGGTGTATTAGACTATCTAATGTAATAATATATGCACAGATAGAACTTCGTTTCTTCCTATGATGATTTTTTCTTGTAAAAATTGTGTTTTCTTTTATTGGTTGATAATACATTAATGGCTTCTCCTTGCAATTAGCTGCTTCTGCGTGTGCTGAGTTTTCAGACAATTGTATAATTTCTCTCCACTTATTTTGTTTTAAAGTTACTTTCAGGACTTGATGCCTTCCAGGCTGAGAAAGTTATGGAAACTCTCCGACAACTTGCTCTCGATGGTCATACAGTAATATGCTCTATACATCAGCCAAGAGGTTCAGTGTATAGCAAATTCGATGACATTGTCTTGCTAACTGAGGGTTCTCTTGTTTATGCTGGTCCTGCTCGCGATGAACCGTTGGAGTACTTCTCCAAATTCGGGTAATTGTCTTAAGTTTAACCTTATTTATATTTTGCCCTCATACATTCTTACACCAGAAATCATCTCAATTATTGTAGTGCTTAAAATATTGTGGCTCTATTAACTTCATATACTATTAAATTGCCTATTTCACCGATTTCTTTTTTACCAGTTGATAACCTAGCACAGTTTTTTCTGTCTATTATTATTTGAGAAAATTTCTTTGAAACAGTAAACTCCTATAAAAGCCAAGAAATCTAGATTATAGAAGCTTGTCAGAACTTCAAATATCCTGTTTAAAGTTGGAATTTCCTCCTTCATTGCGGTCCATCCTTAGCTACTACTTAATTGCAGCATTTGGGTTGCATTCCTTGCAGCCTCCAACACCTTAATTGTGTTTGGCATGCAGAGGTGAATTTATTCCCACATTGCCTAGAGATATGGCTTGTGTAAGCATTTAAAAAACTTGGGCAGCCCTCACCTTACCAGCCGGTTTTGTAAGGATGAGTTAAGTCCAGTATAAAAACCTAAGATGTCATTAGAGCCTATCCTAGATCTGTTGCCGGGCTTCAGGCTTGTTTGGGCCTGAGTGAGTGTGTCTTGGAAAGTCCACCTTCATTGCACTCGTAGCTGCATAATTGCGGCATTTGGGTTGCCTTCATTGCAATATCCAACATTTTCATTGTGTTGGGTGTGAAGGGATGGATTTCATCCGATATTGCCTAGAGCTATGGTATATGTAGTGTTAATAAAATTTGGGCACCCTCACCTTACAAGCTAATTTTGCAATGTTGAGTTAGGTCCAATCTGTATTCTAAGATTCACATTCATATTTGTGGTAAGCGATATACTTGGTGTAACATGGTGCATCTCTTATGCTACTTATTTGAGTCTCCTTCTCAATATTATATCTATTTTTTTTTCTTTTCTAAAAAGAGCATGAACGGAAATCCAAATCTATCTGTTCATTCCACCCAACCATATCATATCTTTCTCCATGCTGTTAATTTATTGTTAATATCTTAATAGAAGTAAAAGAAGTAAGGAATAATAGATTGAAATGATAAGTTTGTTTAAGATACAATTTGTATTCGACTTGACTGTGAATTTTGAACAGCTGGTTGATAATTGTTGATGAAACAGGTACCACTGCCCAGATCATGTAAATCCTGCTGAATTTTTGGCTGATCTGATATCCATTGACTACAGTTCTTCTGAAAGTGTCCATTCTTCTAAAAAAAGGATCGATGGGCTTGTTGAGTCCCTCTCACAAAAACTATCCACAATAATATATGCAACTCCAATTACTATAGATGACCTCTCAAAAAGTAGAAAGAGAATCAGCAAGAGGACTATAGCAAAAAGGAAAGGGGGATGGTGGAAGCAATTCTGGTTGCTTCTTAGACGGGCATGGATGCAGGTCTGTTTTTTTTTCTTTATTGTGTTTATACTTATCAAATGGCTGAGTCTTGCTATACTGCATGATATGACTTGTAAAGGTTTTCATTCTTTCCCATGAACCAATTTGATGTGTCTTAAAGGCTTGATTGAGTTATTTGACAAGACATAATCACAAAAGTGATATTACTGTTTATTGTTTTCATATCTTGTATTTTGTGAAGTTTATTTTCTTTGGAACAGCTTCAACCATATCTCCAATTTTCTTTATATTATTTTCCCTGGTCACTAGATATTAGACAGCCTTATAATTTTGGAATGTTAAAAATGATGATTTATATCTTGCACTCAGTGTAAGGAGAATGAAACTTATTTCTGATTTATTTGATTCACGATTCTCTGGCTTAGTAGGCTTCCCGCGATGCACCTACCAACAAAGTTCGGGCCAGGATGTCAATTGCATCAGCAGTTATCTTTGGGTCAGTTTTTTGGAGAATGGGAAAATCTCAGACTTCAATACAAGACAGAATGGGATTGCTTCAGGTTTGTGATGTTCTTGATTCCTGCAAGCATATTTCTCATAGGCCTGCTGCTAATAAGCACTGCAGAGCAACTTTAGGCTGTTTTTATGCGATCTACTACGATTGTAGAAAATAATGTCTATGCAAACTCATATATCATGGCTGTTTTGGAATAGTGGAATTTATCTTGCTCATTAAATTGTTCTTCTACGAGGTACCATTCTAGAAGTCATCTTCAGATACCATGCGTTGTGGCTTTTGACTATTAAGTATTAATCATTTGATGTTTTGTGTTGTGTTGTATGTGCCTTATACATGACTTTACAAGGCTGGCTCTTTAAGTATTAGGAAATTTCGCTTATTAACCTAAAGTAAAACAGAAAATAATCAAATGTTATGTATGAGGACCATCGATTAACTGTGCTGGGATATTGCTATCCTGATCTAGTAAACTTACTTGAGTTCCATCTTTTTTTCTTTTAATTATCTCAACAACTTTTTTGAAATGATTTAAACTCAAAATTTTAAAGAATCTTGTTATTATGTTATTAAAATGACAGTTTGTCCTCGCTAAGTTTGCCTTCCTGAATTACAAGAATGGCATTCACAGGTTGCTGCAATAAACACAGCTATGGCTGCTCTCACGAAGACTGGAGGTGTGTTTCCAAAGGAACGGGCAATTGTTGATAGAGAACGTGCTAAAGGTTCCTATTCCTTGGGCCCCTATCTGTTTTCAAAACTGTTGGCTGAGATTCCCATTGGAGCAGCATTTCCATTAATGTTCGGTGCTGTTTTGTACCCAATGGCACGTCTCCATCCTACTTTGATGAGGTTGATTTCCTTTGCCGGTTTCACTCAGCTATATAGTTTGAGTCAGTTCTCAATTTCTTTTCATTTTAATTTTAGGTTGTAGATTGAATTTTTCTGTATTGCTTCGTACAATGAAGTGCAAGAAAGGGGCACAGTTTTTTCTTGTCCGCATATTCCATAAACACCATTGGTTTTTTTTTTTTTGGGTAGAATAGTATAATTGTTTCATTTCCAAAGATTATGTATACTATTCAAAATCCCAGAGGCAGGGGATGAATAAGCGTTCTGCATGATAAAAAAAAAAATGTATACAGGTGATGAATAAGCGTTCTGTCTAAGCAGAAATAACAAATTCTTTCTCTTGTTCTTAGCTGTCTTGATTACAAAAAAACCAAAACAGAAAGATGCAAGGGAAAAAAAGTTCATCCTCTATGTTGTTCTCCCTTCACTCACATCTGCTTTGTGTCTTTTTTGGCAAGGGGGCTTTATTCTAGTTGATTATTTCCATCTCATATTAACTAATTTTTTTTGAAATTTTAGATTTGGGAAATTCTGTGGAATCGTTACTGCGGAGTCTTTTGCTGCATCTGCGATGGGTCTTACTGTTGGGGCTATGGTTCCAACTACTGAAGCAGCAATGGCAGTAGGCCCCTCTCTTATGACAGTTTTTATAGTATTTGGTGGCTACTATGTCAACCCTGAGAATACCCCTATTATCTTCCGCTGGATTCCTAGTGCTTCTCTGATAAGATGGTAAGCACAGCTTTGAATTATTAGCAATCAATGGGAGTTAACTTAACATTATTGAATCAAAGTGCCATGCATCATTTGAAAGTTTAATATATGTTTCTTAGAATCTCTCATACTAATGAACACCAAATTAATTTATGCACACTTTCAGGGCCTTTCAAGGACTTTGCATCAATGAATTTCGTGGTCTTCAATTTGATCACCAGCATTCATTTGATATTCAAACTGGAGAACAGGTGAGGGTAGAGCCACAATCTTTTAATTTCAACTGGAACTAAAATTACGATAAACTATATAAAATATTGACATATTTTAATCATGATGTATGAGTAAGGTGAAACAACAGAAACTCTAACCATCAGTTTTTACTCAAGTTCTTATGTTTCAATATTAAATATATTGTTACCAGAGTAATAAATTAGCAATTCTTCTGCTCTTACTCCATCAAATAAGCGATAAATGTAGAAATTAGCCTGGACTTACTATAATATATCATCATTCAACCATTTTTGTTTCACTTAAATTAAGATTTAATTATCATATTCCCCCAATGTCTATTGGACAACTATTTTTTGTTGACGATACATAATCATATGAGATACATTTCTGGTTTTCCATTGTCGGTATATTTGGAAAGATTAGCTGTGTAGTAATTGCCTAATTGGTTGTGCTTTCTCGAATGCTGATCCATTCCACTTTCGTATCCCTTTCTTTCACAGGCACTAGAGCGTCTTTCCTTTGGAAGAAGTACGATTAGAGATACGTTGCTAGCACAAAATAGAATATTGTTATTTTGGTATTGCACGACCTACCTTCTCCTTGAGAAAAACAAGCCCAAATACCAGCAACTTGAAACAACCCATTCTGACCAAGACAAGCCGCATTTAAAACTCGAGGAGGTCCATTCTGAACAAGCTGATCAGACATATGAAGCACCAGAGGTCAGCCAAGTTGGTTCAGACGAGCCCCTCGAGTCACGTGAAGTAGACTCTGTTGGCTCTTTTATCCTAGAAGGTTTGTAATAAGCTGGGCACTACTGCTGTTCTTATCAGACATTCATATATTTATTAATCTATCTAATACAGGTGCTCAGTAGAGTGATATCTTTGCAATGGATGACCTTCAATTACCAGGATGCTGTTTCCTATAGAACGAGACCACAATCACTGATATTCAAAACACCAGCTTATGTTCACAGATTCTTACTCCTACCCAGCTGTAATAATAAACAGTGATCATGGTTAATTTTTAGCAGTTTCATGTTTGGTTCATTTAATTAAAGCGACTATTTTTCATTAAGTGACCAGAGCATGTGAAAATTGTCTATGCAATGAATTTTTCTTGATTGTGAATAGTGCTATGACCTATGATGTATGAAAATTGATGCTACCAGAAGTTTTTTTTACCCTGGTTTAATATTGACCTAGTGGACATTAACGTTCTAGACTTTGCTATTTCTTGTCCAATATTGGAGCCTTTAAGTCATCTGATTGGATTTAGTAATAAAGTTATAATTTATTATTTTTTTTTCTTCAATTTGTTCACTAATCCATCATTCGATACGATAGGTTTTTCTTTTGGTAATAAAAAGTGACATGTTAAATAAATTAAGCAAGGCTACTAGTCATCATTTGATGTATTAACATTGTTTTTAAAATGCATTGTAGCGATTGCGCTGATTTAAAAAATTAATTTGTCTTTTATCATTATACTACTATGGTGAATTGGTATTGAATTATGATATCAGTGATTAGATAGGAAACAAATCCAACCGGAGTTACTGGATGCAAACAGAAAGATAAGAAGGTTCTTGCTTAGCGTAAGGACTAGTCAAATTAATCGACACGGCACCTCCATTTTTCAAATATATGGTGTGACGTGATCCCCAATCTCTCTTTCTTGGAATTAAGCTTTTATTTTACGCCCAAACTTCCACTCCACCGTCTTGAGAAAGTTTCAATAATTGAACCCGTAACAACTAAACACACGCACAATCATGTCTTATTTAGGTGGCAAGGTCTTTATATAATCCACAACCTTCCAAACACAAATTCAAATTGCAACCCATGAATTTTCTCTACTCCAACAAAATGCAAACAGCATCTCTTACTTCATGCAATATAATACGCCGCACTGCACCATTCATTTCACATAATAACAAGACTTTCATTTCTGCTTCAAAAAGAGACCCCTTTGGCCAACACTATGATGGCAAGATGGTGGATGAAAACATGATCATTCTTAGAATGCGAATCCGAGATATCGAGATGCTTGAAAAGAACTATAAACCTCCTTCTCATTGGACTGAATGGGAGAAGAAGTATTTTGAGAATTATGATTCGGATATATGTGATGCAGTTGGATTGTTGCAAAGAATGTTGATGAACACTAGACCTGGCTTAGCTGTAGGAATATTAGCTATGATCATGCTAAGCTTGTCAACGTCCATGTCTCTACTAGTGTTTCAACTGATGGAGTTTGCTAACGCCTCAATGCTAACTTTTTCATCTATCTAAATTTGGGAACGGCCAATTATTTCAAACGAGAAAAACTAAATTAGAATTTAGTATTAAACATTTTGTCAAAGGTGGAAATGCTGTTATGTCACAATTCTTCCTTGTTCATATTTTTATTTCACCAATTCCATGTATCAATTACGGTAAAAAAAAAACAATTTTCTTAACATGTTTTTATATTTAAGTTTTCATAGCATTTTGTGCACTGTAACACTCAAATAACATTTTTTATTTATTTATAAATATTTGCAAGTAATGTAATTTTCCGAAATAATTTGCAAGTAAATATATTTATATTTCTTTTATAAATTATAAAAAACTATTTTTTTTTAAATCGAATTCATTTTAAATATTTTTAATGTTAAAATTCAGAGTCAAATATAGAACCTTAAATTAAATATCTTAAGGAGCCTTGAACAATCTTATTATATAGGTTGTCACATATGAAAAGATAATGTTCTGGACTCAGCATCTGACCCACTGCTATTAAGGTCAAATTCAATAGGCATAAGGACCCGAATGTCCATCGATCCATAACCGCTAGAAAAGTCTCACGTGCGTATTAGGGTCACGTGACCAACAGTTACTTAACCGTCGTCATGCCCTCCGAGAATAAATGTTTACGTTTAATTTCTTAAAAAACAATAATATTAGTCAAATTTATATATTTTATTAACTTTTAATTTTAAATATATTATACAAGATAAATATTGGTTATTATCCACCATAAACTTTATTAATTTTTTAATCTTAACTATGTGATCATTTTAACAAATATCATATCTTTAGCTTTTGAAAGTTTATTAATCTAATGATACACCATCGACATTTAATACTTTTTACATATAGTCACCTTTTACCCCCTGTTAATCTTCATCACCATATTCATCAAAATCTCAAAACAATTTTAAAAAATAAAAATAAAGTAAAAAATTTAACACTAAAATAACATTATCTTCATCATCCCAAATCAATTGTCCAAATGTTTAATGACGCAATCAAAAACATAAAAATGAGAACTTTGTTTAACGGGTTACCATAAGAATAAGTTTTTAAATAATAATTCAAATTAATTTAACATAAAAAACAACCCTTTTTTTACTTCACTTCATTTTTTCATCTTCAAATTTTTCATATCTCTCTAAAATCTACAATCTAGTACAACTTGTTTTTACTAGATTTATTTTTATGTTTTTTGAGTTTTTTTTGGATGAAGATGATGAAGAAGATGTGTTGTCCTTTGGTCAAGTCTATGATCACACAAACTAAACTTCACCCTATATTTACCAAGTAAATTAATTTTACACTACTACATTGTTAGGGATAATTCTGAGGGAGCATTTTTTATTTGGGACATACTTTTGTGAGAGACATACCACATATTTATCTAAAATTTTAAGGTGATAGGTGCGTGGATATTCTCATTTATAAAGTGTTTTATCTTCTATTTTCTAACCAATATGAGACTTATTTCTCGCTCCTCCTCATGTGAAAGCTCTCTCTTCCACACATCGGGTCGGTCCCTATCTCGAAATCAAAGGTTTTGATACCTCTATTAGGGGCAGTTCCGAGGGAGCATTCTTTACTTGGGACACACCTTTGTGAGAGACACACCACATTAGCCAATGTAAAAGATTAAAGAGAAACAAAAATAAAAGACAGTAAAAATGATTGAACTTTGTTAATGTAGTTAGGATAATGGTGATTACTTCTACGACTATGGAGAAACTATAGTTCCTTTTATTTATGTTTTACAAGCCATGTATAATAATATGGTTCAATTAACCTAAACCACAATCCCCTCTTACCCGCAACAAATATTATCTCTAAACAACTGAATAACGTTTAATTCATGTTAACATAATAAAACATAAAGTTCATATAAAACATTCCCGATCCCGAAGTTACATATCAGTACAAGACCTTCTAAAACAAAGGAAAAATAGATAAGTAACTCCAATGCTATCCACATGCTTCTGCGAGCTATTCGTGATCACCTATGTGTTACCCACATGGAGGCAACATTTAAACAAAAAGGGTAGTAATCACATTCATTACAAGAGATATACATAATAAACATAGTAGTTATACAACCTCACCATATCCATAAATTTCACCATAAACAACATTTTATGCTCACACATTCATGTCATCATAACATATGTACACCTTTATTATAACTTATCTAAACAATCAAGTAAAATCACATATTATCATCATCAACGTCACTCGAGTCATAACTTCATCATAACATCATTTATTCAACAATCATTCTTGAACTACATTTACATCACAATAACATCAAAACATCATCTAATCGACAATCATGCAATGTCACATAAGATGCAATGCAATAACATTGATTCGTGTAAGTGGTACCAATCTTTATGAGTACTTAACTCATCACCCTTCAAATATCCCCACCATAGGATCAATTACCTATTGGAACCAGAACACAACATCAAACACACTCAATCCACACAATGGGATTGAGGCCAACACGGGACCAACATCAAAAACTGAGCGGACCAACATCCAAAATATGGCATGAATGCATGATGCAAAACAATAATATAAAATACAACCCTGACTAGTCAAACCGCATCATCATTCATGAAATCATCAACAATATTCACATGGCACGTATGCACATCATAACATGCACATACTCTATTTCATTCATTATACACCTCAAACACATCATGGCACCACATATTATCATATCAACAACAAATCATCATGACATCGACAGCTCATCATACAACATACATCATACATCATACATCATTATAATCTATCGCATGAAAAGTCTATTTTCAACATAACAACAACAAAATATCATCATAGCAACAACAACTCATCATAGTATCAACAACTCATCATAGCATAGATACTGGGAATATATATTATTTTACTCATTTTATTTCATCAAATTACAGTTCTTCGCGTTAGGTATCCAACATTTTGAACGACGCATCAAACAAAGTCTGGAAACTAAAGTTATGGCCTTTACAAAAATACGAGCAGTTCTACTCGCCAGCACCTCGCCCGATGAAGCTGGTCTTCGCCTTGAGCTTCGCTTGATGACGGAGGAGCGACGGGCATCGCCATGTGCTTGCCCGACGAAGTTGAGACGTTTCCCTTAAAAACCAGTAGCAACCATAATTTCCCTTTTTCCGCGCCAGAAGTTTCGCTCGATGATGTTGGGGCAAAACATCTCGCCCGACGACGCATATGCCTCGCTCGGCGATGCATGCGAAACAACATCATTGTTGCGATTTCTGCGCTGTACCAATCTAAAATTTCACACGGTTTTGCCACAATGACAGTCCAAACTTCATATTTTTTAACATGGATTCATAACATAATAACAACACATAATTAAAGGCACATATTCATTAATTCATGGTATAACAACATCATAATATCATCAATTTCATCATAGACTCATCACATTTCATCATGTTATCAAATTCTTCATAAACCCCAAACAATTTCCTACCTACATCTAAACCCCATATCAATTATAATGACATATCATCCCCTTACCTTAGATCCCTAGCAAGTAGGAGTGTTCAAATTCAAACCAATACAAATAAAAAACCGAGAACTGATCAAAAAAACCGAAAACCGCAAAATACCAAAATTTATCGGATGTGTTTGGATGTCATTTTGTGAAAATCGATTGGTTCAAATTGGATTTCAAATTAATTTTTCAAAACCGATCTAAACCAAACCAAACCAAACCAAACCGCATACATATATTTTTATACTTATATATTTTTTATTAGTATCATATGTTACATGAATTTATTATTAGATGATAATAATTTTTTTAATAATATTTATTAGCTTGATATAATCTATTTATTTTTATTATTTCAATCATAATCGATCACTCTCACTTTTGTAATATTAATTTTTAATATACTATAAGTTATATATTATATCAAATCTATGATTTATTAGTAGTTTTATAATATTAATAAAAATATAATGTGTAATTTGGATATCCAAAAACCGATCCAAATTAAACAACATAAAATTGGATTGGATCGGATTGATTTTTTTAAATATATTATCTAAAATCTAACTGAACTGCAAGTAAATTTATCTTTGGATCGAATGAATTTTTGCCTTAAAACCGATCCAAACCGGACCACGAACACCCCTACTAGCAAGTGATGTTCTTCTCCGCATTTTTACGGCGATTCTCCAAGTTACTCGCGCCCTAGCCTCTTTTATGTTTTCTCCCTATTCTTTCACGATCGCACAATGAAACACTTCCCCCTATTTTCCTTGTTTAACCCTTAGACCCCTAATATGAACTTCCCATCCTACCCTCACTAACTTCTTATAAATGACCACATTGTCCTTATTATTTCTAAACCACCATTTATCTCAATTTTAATATTAATAGTAATTCTAAATTATCTAAATTACTAAAATACTCATATTCACGGAAATTCAACAATACCCCACAACATAACATCACAACACACATCATACTCAACAAAACGTCATGTATCCACAATAATTCACGAATACTCATAATAAATCAATTAAATATATAATTCTAAAAATCGGGGTGTTACAAAGTCATTCTCTTGAATTCAATTTCAAATTCTTTTCCAATTTTCTAATCATTCTATAGAGCTCCATAGGTTGTTATCAATGAGATCATTGAGATGCAAAGAACTTTTCTTTGGTAGAGGAAGGAAAATAAGCGCATAATCAATTGGGTGACTTGGTAATTGGTTTGTCAATCCAAGGATCAAATAAGTTTGGGAATCATTCATTGTGAGTTGTTTAGCAGAGATAATACAAGCAAATGGGGTTGGAGGATTCTAAATGATCCAAATCCCCTTTGATTATATTTTCTATCATTTCGATATGGCGAAATGAAAGGTCAAATGTTAGACATATGAGAGGTTGAATGTTGGTTCAATAATAACATTTCTTGTAAGTTTGGATCAGGGTCAACAATTGATTTTTGGAGAAACTATTGCTTCATTCAATTTTATTCCAACATGTCTTTCTTCACTTATTTGATGAAGTTTTGTGACTGATTCAAGATCAAAATTGAATTTGTTGGGTGATTGGCCCACAAGAGTTTGGACTTGAAACTTGAATGTTTGTTATGACTCACTCTATGTGCTGGCTAGGTATGATTTTATTGATATCTCACACATTTTAGAGGAGGTGAATCCATCTCTCGATAGACTTGATTCCTTCATTTGACGATGCGACCCTAAAGGATTCTATGTGAAATTGGCCTATTCAAGACTGAATATTCAGTAATTCTCTTTGTTTGACATTTCTTCTTCTCTTGCTCTTGCTCATGCGTTAAGAATTAATTGGAAAGTCAAGGTTCCTTCTAACGTTCAAGTTTTCGTTTGGAGATTGTTCCTCAATAGATTATCACTTAGCTATGAGCTAAAAAGTTATGGAGTTATAAATGGATCTCATGAGACGACATGTCCTCTTTGTTTCATTCGTGAAGAAAATGCATCTAGTCTTATTATTTTTTGCCCTATTTTGTTCAGATTGGGGATCAAGTGCAGATTTGGTTGAAAATCGCGACATTCTCAATTTCATCTTATGTCTAGGACCACTTTTCCAACTATGAGATTTTATTTGCAGGAAGAACAAAGAAAGAATATCGAATGATATTTTGGTATCCAATTGTGTGGGATCTATGGCTAGTTAGAAATGTCTATCTTTTTAACGGAGACTTCCTTAGTGAAAAAAAGTTAATTTATTTGGTTAAAATACATTCTTGAAATTAGTTTGGGGCCGTTTATATTGGGTATAATCACTCTAGCTTGACACATTATATTAACTATGTGGTTGTAGACTAATATTTTTATGACTTTTGGATCTTTTATCTTTCTTCTTATATTGAGTTGAGCATCTCTTATCCTCTCTTTGATATATTCTTTTGTTTATAAAAAAAGGTTAATACCACTTTACTTCTGTAATATAGACAAATTTTGATTTATCTTCTGTAAAAAAATTTGGATTACTTCTTGTAAAAACAATTGGATTATCCCTAAGCGTACAAATTAAATACTAAATCTGAGGATATAAATTAATTTGTTTTTATAGGGGTAATTTTGCACTTAGGAGAAAAAAAAATAGAATTTTACCATTTTAAGAGGGTGATTCAATTTTTTTACGGGGGATAAATCAAAATTCGTCTATACTAAAAAAAAGTATATTTAATCCTAAAAAAAAATAAAAATACTAATTACAATAAAATTGATTTTGAGTTCCTAAAATTGCATACTTTAACATTGAACCAAAAGAGCCGATCTTGTATTTGTGCAACCAGTGCCACAACACAAGGCCTCAAATGTGCTGGAAGCCTCAAAATAAAAATGTATATAGTATGTGATCCCTAACTATGATTAGTATTTGTGCAATATCATATCGGTCTAAATAAAAAATTGCAGTGGATGAATGATTAGAGTGTAATGGATATGCATCGATATCAAGAATGTAAATTAGTTTTACATTATCATCTAATGAAATGCCAATAAAGTGTTAAATCATTGAAGTATTTTTAAATTTTAAGTGCACTTGTCACTTAACGTAATTGTGGTTGATTGACAATATAAAATTATTTTATATTATTAGTGTATATTTTTTTTCTCTGATGACTATTATTTTAAGACAAGCTCGTCATTTTATGATATGATATTTAAAAAAAATATAAGTGTTAGTTATATTTTGTAGAGATTGAATCATTCGATTCAACCAATATTATACTTATATAGTTTTGTTATAATAATCGGTCTATTCAATCGAATTATCCAGTTTAATCCGGTTTAGTCATACGATTTGACCAATAACTCACTAGTTTTACCAATAAACTAGTGATCGATTACCCTCACTAATTTGATGATCGATCCGTTTTTTAAAATACTGATTCAATCCATAACAATAATCCTCTAATGTACTAATGTAGTAATTATATGATTATAATTTTTTTTAATCAAATTGTGTAGTAGTTGAAAATTTTACATTTAAAAGATCAATAAAGTGAAATGTCACAAATTTAAACACATACTCTTGTATTTTATTTTATATAATTATTAACTGAATTGATATAACTTTTTAAAATTTTATATAATTTTTAAAGAAATTTTTTAATATATACACTATCCGGACATATTTATAAATTTTTTTTTTTAAATTCATTGAATCATTGATGTATTTGATATAAAAATAAACTAATTTTTTTTTATTGCTTATTAATATATCTAAAAAAAAAGTATATGTTATACTTTATTTCATTAGAAGTCTATTATAAAAATCATAACAAAACTTTTAAGTTGTTTGAGTCGGCCCTAAACCAAACATAGTATTTTTTATTTGAGAAGCCGAGTCAGCCGAAAGTTCCTAGGACAAACACTTTAGATAGGGTTTCCCAATTAATTATTGCCCTTCTGGAAATTGAAAACTTAATCATACTAATCAATTATCATCAATCAATATTCCAATAGTAATAAACTGATGTATACAGATAATATACAGAGAACTTGAAGTTGAAAGTTGAAATTAATAAAATAAAAACACTTAATTATTTTAAGTATGTGTATATATTTTTGGTACAACTTTTCAACTGAATATTATTTTTTATTCTTTCTAAAATTAAAATTGATGGAGTAACAGCTAACCGCCGCTACAAGAGTCACTTTCACAATTTGACAAGTGGGTAATCTACTCACGTTTTGATTAACAAAATACACGGTTCTGCCACATTTTGAGAAAAAAAAATACTTTCATTCTTATCTAAGTTTATTTTTTATTAATTATTTAATCATAGCAAATAGAACCTTCCCAAATGCATATAAATATGATATTTGATTGCTCTTTCCTTCAAATACCAACCTAATAATCAACTCTTCAAACCTAATCAACTCTTCAAACTAGACAAAAAAAAAAAAACACACACACAGCTAATTCCAAATCACAAGAACATCAATATCAAAATATCAATATGCAATCCATTTCTTTGATAAATTCCACCATATTATTTAATCAATTTTTATCAATCAAATCAAATGCTTCTAATTGCAAGAAATCCATTTCACTTGTTCCAATTATGGCTTCCAAAAGAGAGAACAATTTTGGTGGTAAGTTAGTGGATGAAAGTATGATAATCCTAAGGCAAAGGATCCATGAGATGAACATGATTGAGAAGAACTATGAAGCACCTTCTAATTGGATGGAATGGGAGAAAAGTTGTTATTATACAAACTATGATTCAACCATATGTGAAGCAATGAGAATTTTTCAGACTAAGTTGATGAATACTAGGCCAAGTGTTGCTCTTGGGGCTATGGCTTTTGTTGCTATTAGTGTCCCTATTTCTTTTTTTCTTGTTTTTCTTCATCTTTTGGAATTTGCTAAATCTGTTTTAGATGGGGTTCATCTTGCTTAGCTAGGTTTTGATGTGTTTAATTTAATGTTTTGAGTTAGTGGTTTGGTATTTGGAAAACGCCAATTAACCCGGGCATAATTAATATTTTGGTCCATATAAATTGATATGTTTTTTATTTTCGTCTCAATAACTTATTTCTTTAGAAATAATTTCTGAATGTTGCAATTTTTTTAGTTTTAATCTTTAAAATTAAAATTAGCATGAAAATTCAAAGAAAAATTCACAGAAAATCTACAAATTTGAAGGATTAAAACCAAAATAATTTTAATATTTAAAGATTATTTTTATGAAAAATAAATTATAAAAACGAAAATGATTAAAACCAAAATAATTTTAAAATTTAAAGATTATTTTCATGAAAAATAAATTATAAAGGCGAAAATAAAAAACACGGATAAAAGACTATTTAACTTATCATATATCATACATATTAATTGCAGTAATTTCGATATATGCATTCCATAAGGAGGAGAATACATATTCAAATGTTAGTGAAGACATGCATATGATGGAGTAGAAGACATCCTTCTAATGGCCATTTAATCCGAACCAAGAATTTTGGAAATATTTGAGGTGATAGATATCATGAAACCAACAAAATAGAATTGAAAGCAAAACAGAATAGAAAGCAAGCATAATGAAAATTTCATTCTAATGTAATGTTTAAATATTTTAAGACCACAAGAAAACTTCCATATTCATACTATTTTATTATGCTCCATTAAATTTTAATTTTTCAATGTTAGAATGTGTATAATTCATGTTCGACTGTGTCGAACTAGTTATAGAGTTGGTGTGCTGATCGAACTAGCTTATGTGTGCTTGTCGAATTAGCAAGGTTGTCGAAATTACTCTGATATATGTTAGAGTGTGTCGAATTTTTTAGGCTTTTGTATGTTTTGGGCCTTAGTTTAGTTTACACTCTTGGGCCTAGGAAATGTATCTATATATAAGGAGCATTTCCTTGTAAACACATAGTATCACAATCAATACAATTTTTCATTCAGTTTTAGATAATCACTCTCGTTTTCAATTTCCTTATTATTGTTCTTCTTATTCACAAAACTATTTTTCTTACCCTCTGTTCCAACAATCTAAACAATAAAATATTATTTCATTCCCTTTCTATGTATAAGGGAATAAGCTAAAAATACACTAATCATTCTTCAAAAAATAAACAATGAGATTACATTGAAAGTCATTTATACTATATTGTAATAAAATATCAAACAATTTTTCATGCTTGCCTAAATTAGATATGAAAAATATATATGGTTATAATTGAAAATAGTTTTGCTTAGAAAAAAATAGCACAAGCTAACTTAGAGTTTATTAATTTTATATTTTTATAACTTATAGTTTTATAAAATTATAAATTTTTGAGTTTTTCTATGTTATAATTTTATATTTCTGATTGTATATCAAATATAATTATCACTTTATCATTATCTTTTAGTTGTTAGATATATTATTAGAAGTCTCTTGCTTGTAAGTTTGAGTATTGAAGTCTCTTACATGTGTGTTTGAGTAATTGGAAGTCTCTTACCTGCGTGCTTGAGCAGTCATAAGTCTCTTTCTTATGTGCTTGAGCATTGGAGTCTCTTACTTGTGTGTTTGGACATATGAAGTCTCTTGCTTGAGTGGTTGAGCAACTTGTAATCATATTTGGTTATAATAGAAATTTCTTGAAAATGCAAAGGGACTGGACTACTCCTGATTTGTATGAGGAACCACAATACATGGCTTGTGTGTTGTCTTACTCTATTCTTCATTTTTGTTCATATTATTCCGTTTCTATTCATCAGACCCTAAATTAGATTCTGACCATTGTAACCAGAATTTGATAACAGACTTCTAAGAGAAATAAAAGAAAAAGTCAACATAATTCAACCCCCCTTCTTGTGTTTTTTTCACCTTCAGATTTCAGTATTTTCTTGTTATATGTTGATGATATGCTTATTTAAGAAATACAATTTCTAACATTGATATGTTAAAGAAGCAGTTAGGAAAGTCATTTATCATGAAAGACAGAGAACAACTAAACAAACTTTTGACATTAGAATCATGTGTGATAGAAAGAATAATTTTTTTTAGATGTCACAAGAATATTATATTGAAAGAGTGTTAAAATGATTCAAAATGGATAGTTCAAAGATGATAAACACTTCTCTTGCTACTCATTTCAAGTTGAGTTCAAATCAAAGTCCTTCAAGTGAAAATGAAATGTTTGATATGAAACTTATTTCCTTATGCGTATGTTGTAGGTAGTTTGATGTATGAAATAGTGTGTACAAGCCCAAATGCAACACATATTTTTTGTATAATTAGTAGACTTTTGTCAAATCCAAGTAGAGAGTATTGAAATGTTGTAAAATGGATTTTAAGGTATCTTCGCGGTACTAATTGTATGAGGTTTTTCTTTGAAGGAGATAAGTCTACTAAAGTGAGATACTCTGACTCTAATATGGCTGGTATGTTGATTCGAGAAAGCCCACTTCGAGCTACATGATTAGATTTGTTGGGGAAGTTGTGGCTTGGCAATCGAGATTGCAAAAGTGTGTAGCATTTTCTACTATAAATGATGAGCTCAATGTCATTACCGAAGCATGCAAAGAGTTACTATGGTTAAAGAATTTTTTGCATGAACTTGATTTTGTTTCAGACGAATATATCTTGGTAAGAATTTGACTTTTCATAATAGGTCAAAATACATTGATGTGGGAGTTATTGGATATATGATGGTTTGGATAATAACTTGTGGAGTTAGTTAAAGTTCATACAAATGATAATGATTTTGATAAGATGACTAAAGTGTTCCCAATAGGAAAATTTGTAGCTTGTTGTGATATTGTCGGTTTGACAATTTCCTCCACATGGTTGCGAGAGAGAGAGAGAGTTGTTGAATTTAACTTGCCTTCCTATGTGGAGAAATGCTCAAATATGTTAGCTCGTTTGTCTCACTTATTTAAGTGGAGAGGAATAATTTAGGGTTGTGAGAGATAGAGAGAAAAATGCTTCAAAAGAGAGAAAAAGGGAGAAAACCTTATTCTCGTTTTCTGCAACTAGTCTCATTAAATCGGTGATTCCATATTCGTTAACAGTTGGATCGAGGTCAAATTTAGAGGGCATGTTTGCAACACATGTATCTACCTCTTGACCATTCAAATCTTCAAAAAGAGGTATGATATGAGAGCTTCGCACATAAGTTGCAGATTTAGGTAATTTTTAGCTTTTTGATTCTTATTTGTAAGTTAGTTTGTTTTGTGATTTTGTCATTGTTAGCATTAGTTTGTAAATCACTTTATGACTCTCTTGTACATTTATTTAATTATAATGGAGCAATTTCTTTAGTCTGGATGAATCGTGGTGTTTACTCTCATATTAAGGAGTTTTTCATGTTAAAATATCAGTGTTCTCTTGTGCCTTTATTTGATATATTTGATGTCATATATTTATTATCGATCCTCAAAGTTCTTACAAGTTTGAAGAATTTTACACCATTTTGTATTGCTATGTTATTGTGTGTTAATTTCCCATCAGGTAGTACTTTGTGCCCTCTTTGGGCGAGAATGACATCCATCACTTGTTGATTTTAGAGCATGTTATTATTCTCCTTTAACTTGATCGAAAGTTTTTGATCGAAATGGTGTGAAAATGACGAATCAGAAGCAGAGAACACAAAGTTATGTGGAGTTTAAGGCATGCCACCAACTAGTGTAGTAGGTGCAACAGTCGAAGATTCACCCATGACGTCTTAAAGAAAAAAACAAAAAAAATCAATTACATAGCTCAATTCAATTAGAGAAATTAGAGAGAGTCGAAGGGATCGTTTCGACAAAATATATCAATATAGAAATTAATTCATGTTTAATCATTTAATATTCTTCTCTTTGTACACTACCACAACTATTCTATTTATAGTTGTACACAAGACCATCTTTGAGGACGTGTAAAATGGACTATCGTATAAGATCTCAATATTTTTAGAGATAAATTATAGTTGAATAGGATCTTATAAAATATTTGTTAGATTAAATCATTATTAAATAAGACCTCTATTTATTTTTTCATGTTTAAATTGTAATTAACTTACACAAAACCTCCATAAACTTAAGACAGTTGGTTGTACATGCATAATTATTAGTTAGTTACATATTTTATTTTCATTCAAGACATTATATTGTCCACATGAAGCCACTCACATGCTTGTGACATGATGCTATAATTCTTGCATCTTAAGAAATTATTCTAATAAAGGAAATAGAATAACAGTAGAGAGTTTTTTTTTTATAGAAATAATAAATAATATTAGAATGTGAAATAACTTTTTTAGAAAAAATAGAAAAGAAAAGTTTAGAAAGATTTATGTTTAAATAAAACTAATTTTGAAAAATAAATTAATCAAATTCAAATTTTATAATCGGAGAATCAAGCAAGTGATTTATTTATATGTGAACACATTTATATTAATAAAATGAGTCCAACAACAAATATTAATATAAAAATTATATTTAAACTTTATTTTATTAATTAAAATTAGTTTTAAAAGAAAAATCAATTTTATTTAAAAAATTAAGTATAATAAAATTAATTTTAAAAATCAAACCGGTCATCAAATTAATAAGTGTATTAGGTCACTATTCATTGACCGAACATTATGTCATTGGTTGAATCACGTGATTAAATTTAATTAAACCGAATAACTCTGTTAAACAAATTATTTCTATAATAAAATTATATAATTATTAAATCGATCGAATCAGATAATTTTAACTATAAAAAAATTATAACATCTACAAAGTTTAATATTATACTTTTATGAATTTATTATTTAAATTCAAATTCTAAACATAATAATTATATCCAACATAATACAAAAAATAATACAAAAAATAAATTCAAATAAATTTTGAACAAATTAATTACATCTTAAACAAAATAATAAAATAATGGCAGAGTTTAATAAATTTAATTTCAACTACCAAAGACATCATTTTGATTTAGAAAAACAAATATTTAACCTACCAATTTTTAAAACCCGGTCCAACGATCACGTCCAATTTTTGATTCGACCTGCAAATCCAGTTTGCTTTTTAAAACAATCCTTCAAACATTGAACCAAACATACTGTTTTTACTGGAGAAGAAGTGTTTGTCATTTGCCAATTCAATTAATTATTGCCCTTCTAGAAATTGAATAGTCGATCATACTAATCAATCATCACCAATAATATACTAATGCATACAGATAATATACAGAGAAAAAGTTGAAATTAATAAAATAAAAACGCTTAATTATTTTGAGTGTGTATATATTGTTGCCTACAATATTTGAACTGAATATTATTTTTTATCCTTTTTATGAAACTGATGCGTTGAAATCTTGTTTATATATTATTTTAATATCTAATATATATATATATATATATATATATATATATATATATATATATATATATATATATATATATATATATATATATATATATATATATATATATATATAATTTTAAATAATTAAATAAAATTAAAATTTTTATTTAACAATTATTTTAATTAATTAAATGTGAGTTTAAATAAGAATAGATGTTAGGATGACTTAATTCAGAATAATAAAAACAATAATTGGTCATCACTTCATAAAAATTAGACTTTTATTTATCTTTATAAATGTTTGTATAATTATTATATATATATATATATATATATATATATATATATATATATATATATATATATATATATATATATATATATATATATATATATATATATATATATATATATATATATATATATATATATATATATATATATATATATATATATATATATATATATATATATATATATATATATATATATATATATATATATATATATATATATATATATATATATATATATATATATATATACTTTATTGAGCATGATTATCGAATTAATTCTAACATGATGTAGTAACAATTAACCGCCTCTACACACTTTCACAATTTGACAACTTGATAGGCTAAACACGTTTTCATGGAGATTATAAAAATACACGGTTCTGCCGCATTATTTATTTATTTTTCTACAAAAACTACATTTTTTATTTCCTATAAATTAATTATTTTGTATAATATTTTTTATTTATTAATTAATCACATCAAATAGAACCTTTTCCAAACGCTTATAAATATACTACATGATTGTTCTTCCCTTCAAATATTTACCGACATTTTTTAAAACAAAACAAAAAAAATCAATGTGCAATCCATTTCGTTCATAAATTCCACCATATTATTCAACCAATTTTCATCAACCAAGCTATATCATTTTAATTGCAAGAAATCAATTTCCTTTCAATTATGACTTCACGAAGAGATAATAATTTTGGTGGCGAATTTGTGGATGAAAGTCTGATAATCTTAAGAAAAAGGATCTATGAGATAAATATGATTGAGAAGAATTATGAAGCATCTTCTAAATGGATAGCATGGGAGAAAAGTTGCTATTATACAAAGTATGAATCAACCATATATGAAGCAATGAGAATTTTACAGACTAAGTTGATGAATACATACTAGGCCAAGTGTTGCTTTTGGGGCTATGGCTTTTGTTCTATTAGTGTCCCTATTTCTTCTTTTCTTGTTTTTATTCATCTTTTGGAATTTGCTAATTCTGTTTTAGGTGGGATTCATTTAGCCTAGCTAGTTTTTGATGGGATTAATTTAATGATTATTGGTTTGGTATTTGGAAAAAGCCAACTAAGTCATTTCAATATATATATATATATATATATATATATATATATATATATATATATATATATATATATATATATATATATATATATATATTTATCCACATAGTATGTAAAAAATTATTGTCACTATAACACTGATCAAAGTAGTGATAATAATAATGGATCAAAGTAGTGACTATAAAACTATTGATGTTATCATAAGTTTCATAATTTTATCTGAATTTCAATGAGGATCATTGAGTAGGAATATACAAAAGTTAGGTCACTAAGAGCTTGGAAAAACCTCCAAACTTTTTGGGCTAGTGTGACATGACTAATAGTTATAGAAGTTAGGCTTTCTTTAATGCGTTTGTTTTCCATAACATATTTCTAATCTATAATATAAGAAAAGTAGATGTTCTGGAAAATACCAAAATAACCTTTTCTCTTTGTCCTCCACCTCATTAATGTAGGGGTATTTTATGTCTAAAAAATATTTTTTTTAACCAAATTGTACTATTAATCCTAACTCAAATATACTTACTTTTAATTGTGTACAAATTGCAATCATATGATTTTTGTAATTCACTTACAACTAAATAATAACTAAAAATAGTATAATTTTGAATTTCAAATCATTTTTCTTTTCCAAGACATCATTTTTCATCATCTCTACAACCTTTCTCATCACATTATTTTTCTTTTTCTTCTCACTCTTCCTCTTTTCAAACTTCTCTTTCTTTTCATCTATCTCTTTCTAAATCATCTCCCTTTCTTCCAACTTAAAGTTTTCAACACAAATCTCTATCATCTCTCTAGCAAACAAAAATCAAAAGCATGGATCAAAGTGAAATCAAGAAGGATAAAAGATGTTAATCCAAACCAATGATACGACTATGGCTATGGTGTTTTTGATTTGTTGATTTTTACACTTAATCTTTATAATTTTTACACTTAATATTTAAACTGCATCGCTTTGTATTTACAACTTACTGGTAGTGATTTTTAAGAAGAAAGTATTGATTTTGTCTTTTATTTTATTATTTAGATCTAGAAAAGTTTGTGGAACTGATTTGATTTTAAACCGATGATTTTTCTAGCTTCTATGGGGAGGGGTTGGTGGAGTTAAGTTTTAGGTGCAAAATGTATAAGTTGGTAAGTCGAGATTTGTCTTTCTTCACCAAAAACATTTTATCTTCTACATTCAACTTTCTGTACATAACATATGCTTTGTTGTTTCAACTTCTAATTGCAATATTTTTTGAGATTATGAAGGATTTTTTTCGTTTTTCTAAAGGAAAATGGAAGAATCGCTTGAATGTATGAAGATGGTGGTGAAGAATAATAAAGGAGGTAAATATTTCTAGAAAATAATTGGTTAGATTAAAAAATTAAATTCTAATTTTAATGGGTATACCTACTTCATCTCTTAATTATTTTAATTTTTGACTATTTTTTTAGTACAATATATTATAAAATATAAGATATAAAATATATTATATTAACTTCATTTTATCACGTTGTAGTATAAATTTATAGGTAAAATATTCATTCAAAATAATTATATATATTTATTAAATATTATAATAATGTTTTTGCAGATACTTACAATATGACATAAATGATAAGGGAAACAATGAAAAGAGTTGTTATCACTATGTAAGAATTTATGATTTTTTGTTGATTTTCTATTATAGATATGTATATAGTGAAAATAATGATTTGTCTTGCATTTTTATTTTGCATATATATTTCATCAACAACATCTCCAAAAGTGACCAGATTTGGACAAGAAGTAATGGAAGAATAGGAATGATGATAACACTCGATAAATAAATTATATTGATAAAAACACAAGATATGAGGTTTATGTTTTAAAAAAATAGTGAACATTTTTCTTCTTTTAAATTGAAAAGTTGATGGACTCCACGGATGTGTTTGATCATAAATGTAAAAGAAGAGAACTTGTTGTGTTTCATGCACACTTTTTCCCTTTTAATTTTGATTTTATTTTTCAATTTTGATTTTTCTTTCTTTGATTTCTCTCCATCTATTCAAACTATTATTATTTTTCATAATTTTTTTTATAATTTCTCATAATCTATAATATAAGAAAAGTAGATGTTCTGGAAAATACCAAAATAACTTTTTCTTTGTCCTCCACCTCATTAATGTAGGGGTATTTTATGTCTAAAAATATATTTTTAACCAAATTGTACTATTAATCCTAACTCAAATGTACTTACTTTTAATTGTGTACAAATTGCAATCATATGATTTTGTAATTCACTTACAACTAAATAATAACTAAAAATAGTATAATTTTTGAATTTCAAATCATTTTTCTTTTCCAAGACATCATTTTTCTGTCCTCTCTACAACCTTTCTCATCACATTATTTTTCTTTTCTTCTCACTCTTCCTCTTTTCAAACTTCTCTCTTCTTTTCATCTATCTCTTTCTAAATCATCTCCTTTCTTCCAACTTAAAGTTTTCAACACAAATCTCTCTATCATCTCTAGCAAACAAAATCAAAAGCATGGATCAAAGTGAAATCAAAAGGATAAAGATGTTAATCCAAACCAATGATACGACTATGGTTATGGTGTTTCCGGTGATTTTTTTGATTTGTTGATTTTTTACACTTAATCTTTATAATTTTTTACACTTAATATTTAAACTGCAGTCTGCTTTGTATTTACAACTTACTGGTAGTGATTTTTAAGAAGAAAGTATTGATTTTGTCTTTTATTTTATTATTTAGATCTAGAAAAGTTTGTGGAACTGATTTGATTTTAAACTGACAGATTTTTCTAGCTTCTATGGGGGAGGGGTCGGTGGTGGAGTTAAGTTTTTAGGTGCAAAAATGTATAACTTGGTAAGTCTGAGATTTGTCTTTCTTCACCAAAAAGTAATGGAAGAATATGAATGATGATAACACTCAATAAATTATATTGATAAAAAGTTAAAAACACAAGATATGAGGTTTATGTTTTAAAAAAAATAGTGAACATTTTTCTTCTTTCAAATTGAAAAGTTGGTGGACCCTACGGATGTGTTTGATCATAAATGTAAAAGAAGAGAACTTGTTGTGTTCCATGCACACTTTTTTCCCTTTTAATTTTGATTTTATTTTTCAATTTTGATTTTTCTTTCTTTGATTTCTCTCCATCTATTCAAACTATTATTATTTCTCATAATTTTTTTTATAATTTCTCATAATTTTTTTATAATTGCAAGAAACTATGTTTTTCAAACATCAAAATATTTTTTCGTTTCAATCAAAAATTTCATAACCAAACTATCTCTTTTCCACAAACAAGTCTATTTTTCATACCATTAGATGTAAGATGGCAATCAAATCAAACAAAATATGATTACTTTTCAACTTGTCACTTTACCTGTTTTCACAAATCTATCACTTATCATAACATCACTTATTTTTTTATAAACACGAATAAAAATATATTTTTTAGAAAAAAACAAATAAATTATGGTTAATTTGTATTTAACAATATAAATCAATTATAATGCTCATAAATAAAAATAAATTTATTATTGATTCAAATATTTTTATAAATAATGACAAATAAAAATAATTTCAAATAAGCAAAATATTTATTATTAATTAAAATGTTTTTTTATACGAAAAATATAGTGAGTTTGTTTTGTTTTTGCTTGCTCATGTTCGCAAATTATGATGATATTTTTGTCACGTTCATATTAAACCATCATTACTCTATGTAATGTACAAGTATTTTTATTAGAACTAAGGTTAGCAAGTGAGAGACTCAGCTAACAACAAAATTGTAAACTGCATTTATGATAAAATTTATTGTTGGTTTAAATATTTTATATAAAAAAATTATACTTATGAAACAATTATATTTTTCATTTAAAAAATATATATGAGAAAAAAAATGTATTATTGATATAAATATCTTTATATAAGAAAATTTACTGTTGATCGAAATATTTTTTGTAAAAGATACATAAAAAAATAATATTTGTTTACGGGATAAAATTTTATTATTGATGTAAATATTTTTATATACAAAAATTGTATTTATGATCTAAATATTTTTTATTCAAAAATGATATTTGAGAAAAAATATATTATTAATCTAAATATTTTTATATACGAAAATTTACTATTGATCTACATATTTTATTTAACAATATCTAAACAAAAATAATATTTATATATGAGAAAAATTTATTATTGATCTAAATAGTTTTATATACGATAACAATATTTATGATTCAAATACGATATACGAGAAAAATATATTATTGACCTCAATATTTTTAAATCAAAAAATTTACTATCGATCCATATATTTTTGTAAAAGATACATAAACAAATAAAAATAATATTTGTGGGGGATAAAATCTATTATTGGTCTGAATATTTTTATATACAAAAATTGTATTTATGATTCAAATATTTTTTATTCAAAACTGATGTACCGGAAAAATATATTAATAATCTAAATATCTTTTTATAAGATAATTTACTATTGATCAATATATTTTTGTAAATGATACCTAAAGAAAAATAATATTTATAGACCGTAAACATATATTATTGGTATAAATATTTTTATATACTAAAAACAGTATTTAGGATTCAAATATTTTTTTTCAAAAATGGTATACGGTAAATAATTGATTATTGATCTATATATTTTTATATACGAAAATTTATTATTGATCCAGATATTTTTATAAACGATACTTAAAGAAAAATAATTTTTATATCAGGGGAAAATCTATTATTGATCTAATTATTTTTATTTAAGAAAATGGTATTTATGACCCAATTATTTATAATTCAAAAATGGTATATGAGAAAAAATCTATTATTGATCTAAATATTTTTTATATACAAAAAATATATTATTGATCTAAATATTTTTTCTTTCTATTTTAATCTTCTATTTAAAATAATATTTGTATACGGGAAAAAATATATTATTGATTTAAATATATTTATATACGAAAATTTATTTTTGATCCAAATATTTTTGATAACGATACCTAAGCAAAAATAATATTTGTACACGGGAACATGAAGCTATTTATTAGAATATTGATTATTAACGGAAAGATGAAGTTGTTGATCAAAATATTTTTTTTATTAATTATAAATTCAATTAATTTTTTTTACGAGTAATCAAATATTTTTCTATTAAAATATAAATACGCGTCCCGTACCGGAACCCGTGCGAAATCGCACGGGTTTGTTACTAGTTCAAATAAAAATCAGTCCAGTTAGTTCATTGTTTAAAAAATTGTTTCGTCAACTTTTTTAGGTTATGTTTTTATGAGAAAATATATCAAAATCAAACCAAACTAGCTATTTTTAATTGTTTTTATTGAATCAGTGAGCCGAAACGAAATTAAATTCACAAATATATGTGTCATAGTTTAACTTAAACTAAAACGAACCTACAATCATATCTTCAATGTAGTTGAGACGTTTAACTAGTTGAGTCGTCCGATTTGAAGATTAAAATACTTTTTGAATGAATTCTTACAAAAGAAAAGAAAGGCTAATAGAATTAATGATTAATGCCTATAACTTTCCCAACACCAAGGGCAAGTCCAATAGTTGAATATGTAAAGGACATAATAAGCTAAAGAAGAGGGCCACCATAACTGATTAAAATCAGGAATTTGCGAGAAAAATATTTTCATAATACCTAATAAATCATGTAAATATTTTCATTCATGTGACATTGATTTTTCCCTCCACTGCTATGAAAATTTTAAGAGCTTTTAGTTTCTCTGTCAAGATACAACCAATAACTCCAATTAGCATAAATTACATAGTAACAATCTTTAACTTCATAATTCAATACTTACATCATGCTTATGGAAGCTGATATAGTATATCCAATGACAACACCAAAATTATTAACATATAGAATCAATCCAACAAATTTAACCTTAAAGCCATCCAGATATGTTCTAACAGCAGTAAGTGTAGTTTCTTTGACATTAAGTTGTAGGATGACTTTATTTCATATCAAATAAATTTTATGTGCCCTTAAAGCTTGTTTTACTAATTTGTTCATCTCATTCATAAAAATGAGTTGGACTGACCGACTCTCGAGTTAAATAAAAATAAAATATTTAATTCATATGAATTTGACTTTAAGATTTTATTTTGAAATTTGTTTAATATTATTGAATATATTTTGTATTTGATTTATTTATTTTAAACTTTTATAGGAAGATATAGTGGGCTCACGTGTGTGCGTGCGTGTATTATTTAAATTTTAGTTTCAATTATGAAGATTTGTTTCTACATGAAAGAAAAATATTTATTAATATATGTTCATTGTGATTGATTTTTAAATCATAAGAAAAGTAGACAAATCCATTTTGGGCAATACAGTGTTAGAGGCCAAAATCAAATAGCTCCAATAGGTCTTACAATTCCATTGAAGAACGGTAGAAGCATGGATAATAGTTGGTTACTATCACAAAAGATGACCTCCAAACCAATCTATATCCGAGAACATTTTGGCTTTAGTTTTCTCCACTACTAAGCAAATAGGCTAACAGTAAACGTGAAAAGTGCTCACGAGGTAGATAACAATTGCAACAATTGCTAAGTGCTAGATAAAAATTGCAACAATTGCTATGTTTATTAACTATAAAGAATTATAGAAACCAACACTTATGAGTAAGTTTCTGCGACTAGAGTCTCTAAAAGCAGCGTATCCAAGACAACAACATAGCATGTAGAAAGTTATTATCACTATAACACTGATCAAAGTAGCAGCCTTCATTGTTTTTTATTCTGATGGAGGAGATTTGATTGTGTCCCCATTCATAATAAGATAACAAACATTTGAATTTGAGACTTAAATTTAAGAACATGTTACTCTTGATGTCATCATAAGTTTCATAATTTTACCTGAATTTCATTGAGGATCATTGAGTAGGAATATGCAAAAGTTATGTCACCAAGAGCTTGGAAATACCTCCAAACTTTTTGGGCTAGTGCGACATGACTAATAGTTATAGAAGTAAGACTTCCTTTAATGCCTTTGTTTTCTATAACATATGTAATTTAAATAAAAATCAGTGCATTTAGTTTATTGTTTAAAAAATTGTTTCATCAATTTTTTTAGGTTATGTTTTTTGAGAAAATATATCAAAATCAAACCAAACTAGCTATTTTTAATTGTTTTCAATGAATCAATGAGCCAGAACGAAATTAAATTCACAAACCTCTGTGTCATAGTTTAACTTAAACTAAAAAGAAACTGCAATCATATCTTCAATGTAGCTGATACGTTTAACTAGTTGAGTCATCCGATTTGATTATTAAAACACTTTTTGAAGGAATTCTTACAAAAGAAATGAAAGGCTAATAGAATTAATGATTATTACCTATAACTTTCCCAACACCAAGGGGAAGTCCAATAGTTGAATATGTAAAGGACATAACATAAGGTAGAGAACAGAGCAGCCATAACTGATCAAAATCAAGAATTTGCGAGAAAAATATTTTCATAATACCAAATAAATCATGTAAAGATTTCCATTCATGTGACATTGATTTTTCTCTCCACAATTATGAAAATTTTAAGACCTTTTAATTTCTCTGTCAAGATACAACCAAAAACACCAATTAGTATAAATTACATAGTAACAATCTTTCAAATATGAACTTAACTTCACAATTCAATACTTACATACTTACATCATGCTAATGGAAGCTGATATAGTATATCCAATGACAACACCAAAATTATTAACATATAGAATCAATCCAACAAATTTAAACTTAAAGCCATCAAGATATGTTCTAACAACATTAAGTGTAGTTTCTTTTGCCATTAAGTTGTAGGATGGTTTTCTTTCATATCAAATAAATTTTATGTGCCCTTAAGCTTACATTTATATTGTTTTACTAATTGGTTAATCTCATTGATAAAAATGAGTTAGACTGACCCACTCTCGAGTTAAATAGAAATAAAATATTTAAGTTATATGAATTATATTTAAGATTTTATTTTGAAATTTGTTTAATATTATTGAATATATTTTGTATTTGATTTTTTTTATTTTAAACTTTTATAGGAAAATATAGTGGGCTTACATGTGTGAGTGCGAGCATAATTTAACTTTGATTTTCAGTTATGAAGATTTATTTCTACATGAAAGAAAAATATTTATTAATATAAATTCGTCGTGTTTGATTTTTAAATCACAAGAAAAGTATACAAATCCATTTTGGGCTCCGTTTTGGTATTTTCATTTGAACAATATACATTTCCACTAAAAAATACAGTGTTAGAGACCAAAATCAAATAGCTCGAGTAAGTTCTATAATGCCATTGAAGAACGGTAGAAGCATGGATAATACGTTCGTTACTATAACAAAAGATGACCTCCAAACCAACAATTGCTATGTTTATTAATTATAAAGGATTATAGAAACCAACACTTGTGAGTAAGTTTCTGGGACTAGAGTCTCTAAAAGCAGAGTATCCAAAACAACCGCATAGCATGTAAAAAGTTATTGTCACTATAACACTGATTAAAGTAGCAGCCTTCATTGTTTTTTATTCTGATGGAGGATATTTGATTGTTTCCCCTTTCATAATAAGATAACAAACATTTGAATTTGAGTCTTAAATTTAAGAACATGTTATTGTTGATGTCATCATAAGTGTCATTATCTTATCTGAATTTCAATGAGGATCATTGAGTAGGAATATGCAAAAGTTATGTCACCAAGAGCTTGGAAACACCTCCAAACTTTTTGGGCTAGTGTGACATGACAAATAGTTATAGAAGTTAGGCTTCTTTAATTCCTTTGTTTTCTAAAACATATCTAATTCAAATAAAAAGCAGTCTAGTTAGTTCATTGTTTGACAATTGTTTCATCAATTTTTTTAGGTTCTTAGGTTATGTTTTTATGAGAAAATATATCAAAATTAAACCAAACTAGCTATTTTTAATTGTTTTCAACGAATCAATAAACTGGAACGAAATTAAATTCACAAACCTCAATGTCGTAGTTTAACTTAAGTTCAAAAGAAACTGCAATCATATATTCAATGTAGTTGATACGTTTAACTAGTTGAGTGATCCGATTCGATTATTAAAACACTTTTTAATTGAATTCTTAGAAAAGAAAAAAAAGGCTAATAGAATTAATGATTATTACCTATAACTTTCCCAACACACTAAGGATAAGTCCAATAGTTGAATATATAAAGGACATAACATAAGTTAAAGAAGAGAGCCACCATAACTGATCAAAATCAGGAATTTGCGAGAAAAATAATTTCATAATACCAAATAAATCATGTAAACATTTCCATTCATGTGACATAGATTTTTCCCTCCGCTGCTATGGAAAGTTTAAGACGTTTTAATTTCTCTGTCAAGATACAACCAAAAACACCAATTAGCATAAATTACATGGTAACAATCTTTCAAATAAGAACTTAACTTCATAATGCAATACTTACATCATGCTTATGGAAGCTGATATAGTATATCCAATGACAACACCAAAATTATTAACCTATAGAATCAATTCAACAAATTTAACCTTAAAGCCATCAAGATATGTTCTAACAACGTCAGTGTAAGTGTAGTTTCATTTGCCATTAAGTTGTAGGATGGTTTTCTTTCATTTCAAATAAATTTTATGCGCCCTTAAAGCTTGAATTTATATTGTTTTACTAATTGGTTCATCTCATTGATAAAAATGAGTTGGACTGACCGACTCTCGAGTTAAATAAAAATAAAATATTTAATTTATGTGAATTTAACTTTAAGATTTTTTTTTGAAATTTGTCTAATATTATTAAATATATTTTGTATTTGATTTATTTATTTTAAACTTTTATAGGAAGATATAGTGGGCTTACGTGTGCGTGTATTATTTAAATTTGAGTTTCAATTATGAAGATTTATTTATACATGAAAGAAAAATATTTATTAATATATGTTCGTTGTGTTTGATTTTTAAATCACAACAAAAGTAGACAAATCCATTTTGGGCTCCGTTTTGGTAATTTCATTTGAACAATGTACATTTCCACGGAAAAATACAGTGTTAGAGGCCAAAATCAAATAGCTCTAATAGGTCTTACAATTCTATTGAAGAACGGTAGAAGCATGGATAATAGTTGGTTACTATCACAAAAGATGACCTCCAAACCAATCTATATCCGAGAATCTTTTGGCTTTAGTTTTCTCCACTACTAAGCAAATAGGCAAGCAGTAAACGTGTAAAGTGCCCACGATATGGATAACAATTGCAACGATTTCTATGTTTATTAATTCAAAAGGATTATAGAAACAACACTTGTGAGTAAGTTTTTGGGACTAGAGTCTCTAAAAGCAGCGTATCCGAAACAACCGCATAACATGTAAAAAGTTATTGTCACTATAACACTGATCAAAGTAGCAGCCTTCATTGTTTTTTATTCTGATGGAGGATATTTGATTGTTTCCCCTTTCATAATAAGATAACAAACATTTGAATTCGAGACTTAAATTTAAGAATATGTTACTGTTCATGTCATCATAAGTTTCATTATTTTATCTGAATTTCAATGAGGATCATTGAGTAAGAATATGCAAAAGTTATGAAACCAAGAGCTTGGAAACACCTCCAAACTTTTTGGACTAGTGTGACATGACAAAGAAGTTAGGATTCCTTTAATGCCTTTGTTTTCTAAAACATATCTAATTCAAATTAAAATCAGTCTAGTTAGTTCATTGTTTAACAATTGTTTCATCAATTTTTTTAGGTTATGTATTTATGAGAAAATATATCAAAATCAAACCAAAGTAGCCATTTTTAATTTTTTTCAATGAATCAATAATCCAGAACAAAATTAAATTCCTAAACCTCTGTGTCATAGTATATCTTAAATTAAAAAGAAACTGCAATCATATCCTCAATGTAGTAGATACGTTTAACTAGTTGAGTGATCCGATTCGATTATTAAAACACTTTTGAATGAATTCTTACAAAAGAAAAGAAAGGCTAATAGAATTAATGATTATTACCTATAACTTTTCCAACACCAAGGGAAAGTCCAATAGTTGAATATGTAAAGGACATAACATAAGAAGAGAGCCACCATAACTGATCAAAATCAGGAATTTGCGAGAAAAATATTTTCATAATAACAAATAAATCATGTAAAGATTTTCATTCATGTGACATTGATTTTTCTCTCCACAAATATGAAAATTTTAAGACCTTTTAGTTTCTCTGTCAAGATACAAGCAAAAACACCATTTAACATAAATTACATAGTAACAATATTTCAAATATGAACTTAACTTCATAATTTAATACTTACATCTTGCTTATGGAAGCTGATATAGTATATCCAATGAAAACACCAAAATTATTAACATATAGAATCAATCCAACAAATTTAACCTTAAAGACATCAAGTTATGTTCTAACAACATTAAGTGTAGTTTTTTTTGCCATTAAGTTGTAGGATGGTTTTCTTTCATATCAAATAAATTTTATGTGCCCTTAAAGCTTACATTTATATTGTTTTACTTATTGGTTCATCTCATTGATAAAAATGAGTTGGACTGACCGACTCTCGAGTTAAATAAAAATAAAATATTTAATCTATATGAATTTGACTTTAATATTTTATTTTGAAATTTGTTTTAAATTATTGAATATATTTTGTATTTGATTTATTTATTTTAAACTTTTATAGGAAGATATAGTGGGCAAACGTGTGTGCGTGCGTGTATTAGTTAAATTTTAGTTTTAATTATAAAGATTTGTTTCTACGTGAAAGAAAAATATTTATTATTATATGTTCGTTGTGTTTAATTTTTAAATCACTAGAAAAGTAAACAAATCCATTTTGGGCTCCGTTTTGGTAATTTCAACCATGTACATTTCCACTGAAAAATACGTGGGCATACGTGTGTGCATGCGTGTATTAGTGTAAGTGTTGTTTCTTTTTCCATTAAGTTGTTGGATGGTTTGCTTTCGTATCAAATAAATTTTATATGCCCTTAAAGCTTACATTTATATTATTTTACTAATTGGTTCATCTCATTGATAAAAATGAGTTGGACTTGAACAATTGTAAGGCAACGAGAGAAAATACCCTAGGAGGTGCATGTGTGAGAAGAGTTTATTGTATTCAGATATGTATCTTGTGATTAATGATCTATGTTGATTTTATCTTGCCATACACGTCTAGTTACTAGCAGTTTAATAGATGCGGAAAGTAAATTGCGGAAATATAAAGGTCCTACGCTTTTACATGGCTTTGGGGCAGATACATAATAGGAGGTACGAAAAGTAAAATGCGGAAAATAAAATCCTATGTTATTACATGAAAAAAAACTTGCAACCTATACATCCTTTCTAGAATTTAAAAAAAAATGCAAGAAAAATAAATAGCAGAAGAGAAAACTAGCCCTAGCATTTTTGGTATTTTGAAAATTAGAGTTTATGTGAAAACAACCTAATTCTAGTTGATTTTAATTAAAAAAAATTAGTGAATACTAACCTAAATTAATTAAATTAAATTAGTTAAAAGAAAGGTATTTGTAAAATTATCTAATTAGCCTAATGAATTATCCTAATTACTAATTAAATTAATTATTTTTTAAGAAAAGAAAAGCAGAAAATAAATAAAAATATGAAAAAAAAACCAAAAAAACTAGCTTCTGGCAGAAGCTAGCTTCTGAGAGTGAGAGCGTTGTAGGTATCCAGAAGCTGGAGTTTCTGGTGAGTATTCTGCTGAGCGTGTCTAGAAGTTGTGGACTCTGCATCGAAGGGTCCGTGGAGCTTCGGAGGTTCTGGGCGCCAGTGGAGCTTGGAAGTTCGTGTTTGGAAAGATCCGAAGCTAGATCTTACGGGATGTCCGGCGAAAGGGTCCGTGCGGAGCTTCGGAGACTCGATCGGGACGTCCGAGTTGGAGCTTCTGGGGACTTCTCATCTGGGGCCATCCAGAAGCTGGACCCTCTGGAGGATTCGCACTGGGAGACCAGTGGAGCTTGGGGAGGCCCGTGTCGGAGCTTTGAGGCGTTATTCGGAGATCCGAAACCGCAAAATAAATAGTGAAAATAAAAGAGCAAAAGGTGGGGTTTGAACCCACGACCTGATAGAGAGAATAGCATAGTGCGTGCAAGGTGAACCGCTGGGGCGGTGATACATCCATGCATACTGCTGGACTCATAAACATGTAAGTGTTGTTGGTCCCTAAGTCAGAAGCACCGGAGCAAAGCTCCGATCGTCTTCTCCGATTGACATCAATACTAAAAACTTGTAAAATGCATCAAATAATGAAAAGTAAAAGCCCAGATTGACTGTATTGGAACCTATGATCACGATGGTAAGGTTTGTTTGTCCTAAAACTGCCTGTATTGTGGAATCCGAAACTCCACTAAGCTTTTGCCCTAACAATGGTATTTTGTGATTTAAGCCCTAAAGCTCACATGTAACACGTTGTACCTGTTCTAAACAACATCCCGAGATCATACAAACACAGAAAAACAGTTAGTAATGCATGGATTGAGAGAATTTTTTTGAGACATTTACCAAACCTGAGTAGTGTGAGATGCTTGATCTGGAGCGTTCTGGGATTGTGTAATGATGCAAATCAACTCCTGGGAACTTCAGGAACACGAATGAGTGGCTGGAATGGCTTGAATCTACTTGGAAGTCAAAACACGATTTTGCCAACTCTGAGAAATTTTTGAGAAATTTCTAAGGTTTGTGATAGGCTAGAAATCCGTGTAAGAGTTGTCCAAAAAAAGTCTTCTTGTCTTGTAAGAGTGCTAGGTATATATAGAATAGTGGAATTAGGTCAAGGCTTTAAGAGAAAATATTCTCCTTAAATGGAGAATATTTGATTTGAAAATTTGCACAAAATATTTTCAAATTTGCTCAATCTCTTCCTCAATCTTCTTGCACAAAATTGACAGCTTGTAATGAGCTATCTTGGACCCCAAGCCATGCAAATATCAAGCCCAACTTGCCTTATATTTTATTTTTTGTATTTTATTTAATTAAATTTGAATTTAAGCCATTTAATTCAAAAATAAATTAATAAAAGGATAGAAGGCGTGGCATGTAGCATAGTAGTCATGGATAATCTTATAATCAAGTTTGAATCATAAAACCTTAGGCCCATTTAAAAAATATTTGCTTTTGCTAGGTATTTTCCTTCATGCATCTCCTAAAAAACGCTCAACTTACACAATTTATATCTTGCTCAATTTTCCACATTCTTGGGTGTTCTTGGACTTTTTAGAAAGATCAAGATGTCTTCTAAACAGACCTTTTGGTTTCATCTTCATTGAAGTTTCCATGCTCATGAACACTTCTTTGCAAAAATATGACTTTTGTTGACTTTTCTAGAAGGACCTGTAATGTTTTGGTGGAGAAATTTTTGATGAAGTATGTGAAAGTTATGCTTGGTCAAAGTTCTGTTGACTTTTGTCTAAAGAAGCTCTAATTTGGAAACTTTGACTTTTGATCAGATCTTGACCTTTCTTGATGAATCATGATTAACTCTTGATCAAATGATGAATATGACTTTAAAATATTGATGTTGACCAAAAATTATGAAGTTTGACTGTATGTTGACCACAATTGACTTTTTGTCCAATACAGCTGATTTTCAACTATCTGAGCAATTGGATGAGCAATTTAGACTTATAAGGCTTGAAACTTGATATGAGGATTCTCTGAGATATATGAAGAGATATTATGACCAATTGAATCATTAGGAATCCATCTTGACTTGAGAATAGCAAAACCCTAGTTTGGATTGATTGCATAGGATAGGGTTTGTCTGGTCAACCCTTATGAAATCCTTGAGAATTGAGATGTGAATTGTCTTGAGAAGTAGGAGGGAAAATTTTGGGGTATAACATACATACAGAGAGATTCTAGCAATGGGAGACATGCATACAATACTAAAAAGAAATTAATAACTAAACAGCTAGCCATGGCAGACATGCATACAGAGACATTGCTGGAAACGAAATAGAGAACGCAGCCATTGCTGGAAATCAAAACAGAGAACGCAACAATGAACATATTACTGCTGGAAACGAAACAGAGAACGCAACCATTGTTGGAAATCAAAACAGAGAACGCAACAATGAACATGTTATTGCTGGAAACAAAACAGAGAACACAACCTTGGCAGAAGAAGAATCTCAAAATCAGAAACTTACCAAGGAAGACGATGATGGCAGACGAAGAAGACTGAGGGCTGAACGATGGCGAATGGCGGCGAGTGAGGAAGAACAATAATATGCAGGAACAGAGGTTGAATGCAGGAGCAGTAGGCAAAGGTAGAAGATGAACAAAACGCGCAGGAAGGGGATTGTGGTAATGAAATCGTATTTAGGATTATAATTTTAATTATAAAATAATCTATGAAAGCGCTTTTAAAAGCGCTTTCTAAGACCCAAATATAAGAGTGTTTTTTCCTTCAAAATCGCTTTCGTATCATAGGCCTATAGCAGCGCTTTTAAAAGCGCTTTCTTAAGGCCACCTATAAGAGCGCTTTTTAAAAGTGCTTTCTTAAGGCCACCTATAAGAGCGTTTTTCAAAAGCGCTTTTTTAGGTTAGATCTTTCCAAGGCCTTTAGCAGCGCTTTTTGAAAAGCGTTTTCTTAGGGTACCCTATGAAAGCACTTTTTTTAAGCGAAATTTTTTTAAGGTCTATGAAAGCGCTTTCTCTTAAAAGCGCTTTCGTAGAGGCGCTACCAAAAATTATTTTTGTTGTAGTGCATCCATGAGCAAGCCTTAATGTTATTTTTTAAGCTAATCTACCAAAAATAAAGGTTAATGGAAATGAGGATCAAAATCCACCCCAAAATCGTAACCTAAAAATCTGTTTTGAAATGAATTTATAAAACAAAATCTCGCAGATCGCGCTAAGCGCGACATCCGCGCTAAACGTGATCTACTTTATTACTTAAACCGCCTTACCGCGCTCAAAATCGTGCTAAGCGCAAAAGTTTTTATTTTTATGGCCAAAATTACGTCTTCGGAGCCGTGTCTTCGACACTTATTCCTCCATGCTCCAAATATGCAACAAATACCTACAAAAATAGATACAAAACTATCAAACGATATGTACACAAAACACAATAAAACGTATTTACAACAAAAAGTGGGGTTATTCAATGATTATTAACAAACAAGAACAGATAAGTGCCACAAAATATACATACAAAATAACTACATTTTGGCACTTATCAACTCTCCCCAACTTGACACATTGTTTGTCCTCAAACAAAGTCAAATAACTCAAAGAAACAAAGGATGATAATGAAATAATCACGAATCAACAAGTTTTTAAAACGGAAAACAAATGTATGGTTCAAACGAAAACGTACACGCAAAATACCTACTTACCACATTACTACAACAATACATATAAACGAAACAAATCCTATGTACAAAAATCATGCAAAACATTATAAAATAAAACAAGCTCAATCATGAATCACACCTAGCAAAAATTCATCGGTAGATGAATAACACACAAAGGTGAGGGATAAAAAACACTCATCCACAAATCTTGCAAACAAAAGACTAAATTATGCATTCATCCCAAAAACATATTGAAAATACAAGTGCAAGAATTACAATGGCTTTTCAAGGTTATAATGTGGCTTGGTTAACAAACAAGTGATAAGTCCTAAAGTTAATCGCAACAAAAACTTGCCTAAACCTAAGGGAGTGATCAACTCACAAAGCTCCAAACAATATAACTCACAAAGCAGTTATTTTAAGCTATTACTGACTTTTAGCTTTTCTTGAAATTGAATACTGAAATTGCATGCAAATTCAATGTAGATTATGATTTGAGAGCTTTCGTTATCGAATTCTTTGATTTGAATTGGTTTTTGCAGCCTTATTTGTGTCGGTGTGAGGATTTTTGTACATAGCATGCATATACTCTTGTGCATTTGTATTTACCTTGCATATAGGTCACAAATTTATGCAGCTTGCATCATCTATTACATGCTCATGCATTAGAGAGCATTTAGTTTGATTGATTTGCATTGATTCGTGATGATTTGAAGCATAATTTGCATTCAAAGTGTGTCGACATGTAGATACCAAAACATATTGATCGTTAGGCACCTTATATATTGTGCATAAATCCATTGCATATGCATTCCAATTGTTTGTGCTAATGCATAACCTAGACTAGACATAAGCTCCCAACACTTCTTTGTAGTATGACTTGCTCGCATTACCTCTTCGCACGTGAACATTAGGATTGTTACCCTAACTTGCATCCTTAGCATGCTCATGCATCGATTATCATCATGTGAACATTAGGATTGTTATTCTAAGTTGCATCCTTAGCATGTTCATGCATCGATTATCATCATGTGAATATTAGGATTGTTATTCTAACTTGCATCTTTGGCATGTTCTTGCATCAATTATCATCATATGAACATTAGAATTGTTGTTACAACTTGCATTCTTGGCATGTTCTACATCATCTTATCTATGGACATTAGAATGGTTGTCTCAACTTGCATTCTTGGTATGTTTATACATAATCTTGCATATGAAAATTAGAATTGTTGATTTAACTTGCATTCTTGATGTATTTATACATCATAACGTTGCACATGAACATTAGAATTATCATTTTGGTTTGCATTCCTCGCATGTTCATGCATTTTCTTCCCTCTATGAACATTGGAATTATCATTTTGATTTGCATTCCTTACATGTTCATGCATTTGACTTGTATCCTTGAACATTGGAATTATCATTTTGATTCGCATTCCTCACATGTTCAAGCATTTGCTTTTCATTTATGAACATTGGAGTTATCATTTTGATTCTCATTCCTCGCATGTTCATGCATTTGCTTTTCATTTATGAACATTGGAATTATCATTTTGATTTTCATTCCTTACATGTTCATACATTTGACTTGTATCCTTGAACATTGGAATTATCATTTTGATTCGCATTCCTCGCATGTTCATGCATTTGCTTTTCATTTATGAACATTGGAGTTATCATTTTGATTCGCATGATCATGCATTTGACTTCCATCTATGAGCATTGGAATTATCATTTCGATTTGCATTCCTCACATGCTCATGCATTCAATAGTCATCTATGAGCGATGGAACTGGTGCCTAAGGTATGGATTAACTTTTGGCATGAGAACGTCATGGGTAGGTGATCTGAATCGAAAACAAATTTTGCAGGTTCCAGACTGCAGCGCCACCAGGAGCGCGCTAAGCGCCAAACTTACTGACTTTTGTTTTGCAGGTCGCGCTTAGCACGGTCTAGAGCAGGATAAGCGCCAAACGTTTTGTTTGGGTCGCGCTTAGCGCCATATAGCAGGCTTAGTGCGACCTAGATTGGTTTTTTTGTTCTTTCTTAGTTTTAACTACAAACAACAGGTGTTTTAGCATTCCTAAGCATGGTTTGACATGTGTTTAATGCAGGGGCTTGTGTTGTATATACATACGACACAATTCTCCGATGTTTTTCTTTTGTATACCCATATATACATTCTTTTGCTTGCTTTTTGTGTCTAACTCCCTTCTTGCAGGTGTTTCGTGTTTTTACACCCACGTGTGTATCCCTCCTACCTTGTTTGTTCGGTCTAATCTTGTTCTTGCAGGCGTTATCACTTCGGATGCGTATTGATATGTGCCAAAATGTAGTTATTTTGTATATACATTTAGTGGCACTTATCGGTTCTTTTGTTGATATTCTTCGAATAAATCCCCTACTTTTTGTATAAATGTGTACATAATAGAATAATTGATTTTTTGTGTAAATATTGTATTATTTGATAGTTTTTCATCTCTTTTGTAGGTATTCATTCATAATTGGAGCATTGAGTAATAAATTGTCGAAGACACGGCTTCAAACGCGCAATTTGAGCAACTCATCAACGAATAAAGCTCAAAATCAAAGAATAAAAATCATCAATTTGATTGATATTTTGTCATGGTTAGATAGGAAATTTAATAAGCTTTCCAATGCTTCAAACCGGGCGCAATTTTGAGTTACGGTTCTCAAGATACGGCAAAAACAAGATGTTGAACATCACAGACTGCGCTTAGCGCGAATACCGCGCTTAGTGCGCCCTGCGACTTCAGAATTCTTTAAAAGGGGCTAAAAACACATTTTTAGGTTATGGGTTGGGTATTTTTGAGTCCCAACACCGTCAACATCATTTTTTTGATAGATTTGCTTAGAAAACAACATTGGAGCTTGCATTTGGATGATCCGGAGTCGAATCTCTCGTCGATTGGTGTTGACAAACCAAGGAATGTTTGGTTCCTCTTCTTTTCTTCTCTTTGTAATCTCTTTTGTTGGGTTTTGTATGTATATCTACTGTAACTCATGTATGTTTATCCCCCTCGGCGTTGTATAAAGTTTATTTTACGAATCTGTGTTGGTGATTATCTTGGGTTTTTACTCTATGTTAGGGATTTAAGCTTTACTAGAGATAGATTGCTTAGATTCTTACCTAGGATGATTATCTATTAGTTTCTGAATACTAGAAATGGGTTTAGATCTAACATTCACTATAGAGTACCCGAACTTAATGCCTCTGCGTTGGTGAAGTATGTTAGAGATGGTTATGGAGGTGATGCAATTGACTTTTGTGTTGTTGAGATAGGCCAAAGATGGCTATTGAGATGATTTAGGAGGATTCTCAATTTGGGTTAGAAATAACCAAGGTTGTGAGAGGTATGTGATGACACGGACGAGTATCGTAGGCCGAGTATGACATGGGTGGTAGATTTAAGTCTGTGATGGGTAGTTTACATTCGTTCCAGACAAGCTGTCTATCTTTTATACTTTTTGTTCATTTACTTTTTGTCTTTTATTTTCATTTCTTTTAATCTCAAACTCATTAACGGTAGAATTATCGAACGACGAATCAATAACCAATCTCTGTGGACACGATACGATATAACCTAACCGGTATATATCACCCGGTAAAAATAATACCAACTCTTTGCTTGTCGCTATACCGCAGCAACACGTATCGACGCATATTCCGCTTGTTTTTGATGCTTTGAACCATTCTCACTGGTTTACTCTTATTGCATGGCTGCAGTACTTGAAGTTTTTTGGAGTATTTCATTTAGCTCGCGGTGCTCTTCGGATTCTATATCCGTTTGGTAGTTTCTACACCATTTATCGCATTCTCTTACGGCTTTCCTAAATATCATGAGAAGTAGGGCTTTACAGCTTTCTTTTGCCATGAGAAGTAGGAATAGAGATGCATGATGGGGCTTTCGTAGTTGGAGCATGTTCAGGAACCCCTCTGATTTATTTAAAGACTTATTTAAGGCGATTTTACTTGTTGATTGTGTTTGATTTGTTTGTTTTCCCTTAGGATTGCTCGGTTAGGATAGGTTCTCGATCCTAGACATTAGGATTTGCATCATTTGCATGTTAATATAGGTAAAGATTCCCTCACATACTCAACCGTAGGTCCAATTTTTGCATGACAACATTAGGGCTAGTACTAGTTAGTATCCCTTTTGTTTTGCTAGTTTCTTTTGCATCCTTTGCATGTAAATAAAACTAAAACTTTCTTTCTTTTTCCTTTGAAAACAAAACACTTAATAATGGTTAGAAATCATTTCTCAAGGTAAAAGCAACCAACCAAGACAAACTTTTTTCGCCTTTGTGCGCTTTTCTTTTGTTTTTAAAACGTTTTTCACAAGTAAAAAACACAAAATCCACCAAAACAAGTGAGCTGAACTACGACGCTCTGACTTTCCCATTGCACGCGGAAATACGTAGGTGTCATACCCCAAAATTTTCCCTCCTATTTCTCAAGATATCACATACATCCATACTCAAGGATTTCACAAGGGTTGACCAGACAAACCCTCTCCTAGGCAATCAACCCAAACTAGGGTTTGGCAATTCTCAGATCAAGGTGGTTCCCAACATCTCCAATGGTCATCATGTCTCATCATATGCTTCAAAGAATCTCCATGTCAAGTTTCAAGCCTTACAAGTCAAGTTTCCTCAGACAATTGCTCAGATGGTTGAAAATCAGTTGTATTGGACAAAAAGTCAACTGTGGTCAACGTACAGTCAAACTTCATATTTTTTGGTCAACATCCATGTTTTGAAGTAATACTCATCATTTGATCAAGGGTTGATCATGATTCATCAAGAAAACTCAAGATTTGATCAAAAGTCAAAGTTTCTAAATTGGGCTTTCTCTGACAAAAGTCAACAAAACTTTGACCAGGCATAACTTTCTCATACTTTATCAGAAAGTTTTCCACCACCTCTCATTTTGAAGAGAATTCAATTCTCTACAACTTCATGTCTCACAAGCATGGTCAGAAAATGCTTCATTTTGAAGATATGGATCAAAACATTACAGGTCCTTTTCCAAGTCAACTTTTTGTAAAGAAGTGTTATTGAGCATGGAAACTCCAATTGAGATGAAACCAAATAGGTTGTTTAGAGGACATCTAGAGATTTCTAAAAAGTCCAAGAACACCCAAAAATGTTTAAAATTGAGCAAGATACACCTTGCACAAGTTGAGCATTTTTGAAGAGGGGCACAAAGAGAAATACTTGTCAAAATCCAAAATTTTGCAAATGGTCCTAACTTTTCTTGATTCAAACTTGTTCCTAAGCTAATTTGGAACCTCCAAGCCCAAGGCCACGAATTTTATCTTTTGTTTTCTATTTATTTTGGATTTTAATCATTTAAAAGCCAATGAAATTAAAATAAAAGGTAGAAAATAAAAATTAAATGCAAATTGGATTTTTCTCTCATTCTTGAGGTCCAAGCAATCCACACAAGCTGGAAAATTCGAAATTGGCATTGATTGGCAAGAGAATTGATTGAAATTTGATCAAAAAGACAATATTTGGTTTTAAACCAAATCAAATATTTTCTCAGTGATTGGTACATTATTTCTTCATGATTCTTGACCTAAATCCATCCAGTATATATACATGATGCTATTACATGACACAAGGACGAAAATTCTGCCTCTAAGAACCCTTACCAACTTCAAAAAAAACTTGTATTTCAAGTAACTTGCAGCCCTAGTTTCAGGTGGTTTCAATCGATTCTAAGCATTCCAATACATTCCTGGAGGTCCCCTGAATCGATCCAGATACTCACAAGCCACCCAAACACCCAGAATCACGAATTCTAGATTTCGGTTTGTTCATTCTAACTCAATTTCGATTTTTGATTTCCATGCATATTTAACATGTTTTGATGTTTGGTTTGTGTTTAGAATGGAGTTTCGAAGCTATCTGCATCGTTTAATTGTGTTTTGAGTACAAGAATCACGAGATGCCATGGTTAGGGTTCGTAGCTCCGTTTTAGGGCTTTGCGTTCTAGGCAAAATTGGACAAAACTAAGACCACCATCGTGTTTAGAACGATGTTTCCAATCGAACCATGTACTCATAACGAATTTATATTGCTTGTGTGTGATTTTGGAATTTTGCAGGGGCTTTAGCGTCGAACCAGGCCGACGCTATCCGTTCAAAAATTCAAACGAAGAAGATGAAGATCTTTGCGCGTGTTTTGGGTTTCCAGAAATCAATTTCGTTTAAAACGTTTTCGTTTCATTTAACTAACACCATATGTAGGATGGCCTAGTGGTAACAGCGCGCGCATGTGAAAGGAAGGTCAGGGGTTCGATCCCTGGCTTTGCAACTTTATTTTCACCACTTTTCCAAACTAACTCTTTTTCTTTATTTTCTTAATATTTTTTATTTCATTTATTTTTTATTCAAACAATTTTCTCATGCATTTAAAAATCACCAAAAATATTTTCCTTTTGCATTTTAATCAGAAAAATGTTTATTTAATTTTTGACATTAAAATTAATATTTTTGCATGCATATTTTAATTAATTGTTAATTAACCATTAAATTGACTTTTAATAATGTTTCCTTATCAAAAACGATCCAGAAAATTCCTAAAAAATTACTCTATCATCTAATTATCATTACTAACCCAAAAACATTTTTCTTCATTCAAAATTTTCTTTTACTAACATATTTTTCTCTTATGCGAATTTCTTATATTTTCTGATTATTATGTATCTGCTTACAGGTTGTAATAGTTAGGATTTATTTTCTCGCATTCTTTTCCAATATTATGTAACTGCTCATGGGATGTAATAGTTTAATTTGGATTTTACTTTCCGCACTCCTATATTATGTAACTGCCCCAAAGCCATGTAATAAAGTAGGATTTACTTTCCGCATCCTATAAACTGCTAGTAATTAGGTGTGTATGGCAAGATAAAAACGAACGTAGATCACTTCTAATTCCAAGATAAAATATCTGAATTTAACACACTCTCTTCACACATGCACCCCATAGGGTAATTCTCTCTCGTTGCCTTTCGAGTAAATGGTCAAGTCCCTCGAACGTAGAGGTATCCTAGTATCGTTTCCTACAAACATATCATCATAGTCCCTTCGAATCAAAGATCATGAGTCCCTCGACGTGGCCTAGTAAAACATGATCTCGTCCCTCGATTGTTGCCTACGAAAAGTGATGATCGTCCCTTCGAATGTGCTAGGATACTCCTACAAGTTGCCTTCTATGACCATCCGATGCCCCTTCGAATGTCCCTTTTACATCCAACGAATAGGGTTACCTACCAACTAATGGTATGGATATCGCTATTCTAAAGGAACGTAAAGCAACACGAAAATGACCATTCTGAGTAGGTAATAAGACTTTTAGTTGCTTGCTCTATCAAAATACTTTTTCACACCTCACACTTTGGTCAAAGTTCAAACACTTTTCAAAAATAATACATTTCCGAACACTTTGTATACATTCCTACATGAATCATTACAAAGTCAAAGCGAAATGTCTTTTCAAAACATTTTTGTCAAACACACAGAAAGCACTTTTTAAAAGATGAGCTAGAAGCAACTAAGAGCCCGTAGATAACTACGGATGAAAAGGGGTGCTAATACCTTCCCTTTTCATAACCTTCTCCCTTACTCAGAATCTAACGAAGGTCTTTTTCTATTCTTTTCACCTTCCCTTAATTGGATAAAAGAAAAGTCGGTGGCGACTCTTGCTATCCGCAACATTTGCGATAAAAAGCAAAACAAATCTCAAAGTCAGTTCTCCCACCGTATTACAGTAGGCAACTTGTCACGGATCTCGATCGAGCAAACTTTGTAAATACTTCCTTCTCTGCCCCGTGATTTCTTTATTTTCTCTTTTCTTTTACATGCATTGTAGCGTTTGAGCATAGATAGATATAACACACCCTTTAACTAGAAAATAGAAGCGGAAACCGTAGAGTACTATGGGCGTGTGGGGTGCTAATCCCTTCCCCTCACGTAACTAACTCCCTTACCTAGATTCTCTCGATCTCTTGGTCGAAGGACCGCGATTTCTCCCTTCAGGTTTACTCGATGTTCTCCTTTCTCCGTCATGAGATAAAAGACGTTTGATGGCGACTCCATTGATACACCCCTATCAGTCGGAAGTTCAGCCGGGTGGTTTTATGTGTTAAGCGCTACACCAGTTGCCGAAAAATAGGCAGCAATATGCGAGCTCCACTTACACACCTACACAATCTCATTTACACATCTAATAATATTTACAACACACACACACTTCCACAAGCTTAAACACTACAAACTTGTGAAAAACAACAAATTTGACATAACAAAACAAACACAAATAACAATACAAAAACTTGGTGAAAATGAATTAACAAGTTAAAAAAGTGAAGATTTGAAATAAAGAACATGTCCTATTTCAACTTGTTAAAACACAAGCCACCCACACACGTAAACAAACATAAACAAAACATGCTTGTTTTACGTCGTAAGCTCGACGCCTTTATTATGCGAGATCTAGTAACCTCCTCTCATCATGCCATGGTATTGTCACACTGCGCAAACCTAAAAAAAGTGTCATATCATTCACACAACAAATGTTACGATATCAAATAAATCACAACAATACGTGAAAACGAAGAAAACATAAATATGCACAAGTATGGAACATAAACACACAACATGTACAAGTAACAATATACAAATTCATAAGTAAAGCATATACAACATATACATTAATTACAAAACTCAAAAACAACGAAATTCTCACAATACAGAAACAATAAAACCAATCCCCGACAACGACGCCATTTTGTTGTTGCGGTATTAAAGCGGCAAGCAAAAAGTAAAGTATTATTTTTACCGGGTGATATATACCGGTTAGGTTATGTCGTATCATGTCCACATAGATTGGTTATTGGTTCGTCGTTCGATAATTCTACTGTTAATGAGTTTGAGATTAAATAGTTAAAAATAAAAGACAAAAAGTAAATGAACAAAAAGTATAAAGGATAGACAACTTGTCTGGAACGAATGCGCACTATCCGTCACAGACTTAAATGCACGGTCCAATTATACTCGGCCTACGATACTCCTCTGTGTCATCACATACCTCTCACAACCTAAGCTATTTCTAACCCAAATTGAGAATCCTACTGAATCACCTTGATATCCATGTTTGGCATACCTCGACAACCAAAAGTCAACCGCGCCACTCGTAACGACTATCTCTAGCTCGAAACAACCAACACAGAGGCATTAAGATCAAATACTCTAAGTAAATATCAGCTCTAAACCCATTTGTAGCATTTAGAAACTAACAGATAATCATCCTAGGTAAGAATCTAAGCAATCTATATCTAGAAAAGCTCAAATCCCTAACATAGATTAAAAACCTAAGACAATCACCAACACAGATTCGTAAAGCAAACTTTATACAATGCCAAAGGCGACAAATATACATGAGTTAAAGGTAAATATACATACAAACCCAACAAATAAAGAAATACAAAGAGAAGAGATAAACCACTCATTTACACCGGTTTGTCAATGCCTAAGCTAATCTACCAAAAATAAAGGTTGATGGAAATGAGGATCAAAATCCACCCCAAAACCATAACCTAAAAATTTGTTTTGAAATGAATTCATAAAACAAAATCCTGCAGATCGCGCGCTAGCTGCGGTAAGCGTGATCTACTTTATTACTTAAACCGCCTTACCGCGCTAAGCGCGCTCAAAACCGTGCTAAGCGCGAAAGTTGCTATTTTTCTGACCAAAATTGCGTCTTCGGAGCCGTGTCTTCAACACTTTATTCCTCCATGCTCCAAATATGCAACAAATACCTACAAAAATAGATACAAAACTATCAAACGGTACACTCTGTACACAAAACACAATAAAACGTATTTACAACAAAAAATGGGGTTATTCAATGATTATTAACAAGCAAGAACAGATAAGTGCCACAAAACATATATACAAAATAACTACATTTTGGCACTTATCAGTATTCCAACAATAATAGAAGCTTGACCAAATCAGAACATATTCATCAAGTTCTTAGTTGTTAAAGAAAGGGTACAAAGTGCACAAATTTTCATAGAACACATGGGGAAAAAATCTATGACAATATATCCGTTTACAAAAGGTCTTTCGTCCAAGATCTTTCATGAGTACACTGCTCGCATGGGTGTTTAACTGTTAGACGAGTCTTTGGTTTAGTAGGAGTTAGTCAATTATGAATTTTATGTTATGCGTTTTGGTATTATGTATGCATTCTGTGATTTGAATATTTTTCCAAATTAATAAAGTTGATATTAGGCAGTTTACATTCTATTCAATAAAGTTATTAAATGGTCTCCCTAAAGTAAAATAGGACCAGTTGATAATCGACATATACAGACCAACCTCATGTGATTTTTATGCGGCACATTTCATTATAGATCTATGTCATTTAATGATGTCGCTATTGGTAATCATTGATGGGTTTAATTATGATTGATATAACGAAAATTAGCTTGATTTTGTTTATTGGCATGACTATTGGACAAGATAATTTCGATATGTTTTAGAAATATAATGACAAATTTTGAGCTCATAAAGTCTAACACATGTGTATAATTACATATATGATAAGTGGAATATTGTTAGAATTTTTGAATCACAATTGTACTATTACATATGTTAGAGCCATTATGTAATTATGCAAAGTTATACATGTCTAATTAATAATAGGTTTGTGGATAAAAGCACAAATATCATGAAATATAATATTATTGTGTAGTTACCATAAGTCAATATTTAATTTGATGAAAAGACAAATTAGAGTGTATTGAAAGAAAAAAAAAAACCTAAAGTTATTTATAGTGGTTATAGTGTCCATTTGTAGACAACAAAAGAATAACTTATTTGTAAAATATCTCTTCATCCCCATCAAAAAAAAGAAGTCATAAAAAATTCTACAAATTAAAAAATTAAATATCTATATACCTTCAGTGATTCTTTATGACAAATTCGAATACGCTTTCACTTTCAATCTCATAATATATATATAAATATAAAGAATGAGTCAAACTTCACCAAAAATAATTTAGACTTTTATTCTTGATTTCTTACATAATCAAGTAACACAAAAGCAAGAAAATTAGTCTCCAAATAGATTGACTATATATATATATTACACCAAACAATTCTTACAAATTAAAAATACATAATACAAACTATTGGCTCCAAGTTGAAAACCGAATAAGCCAAAAACTAATATATGAACTTATACTTTTAGGTGATAACCATGGACATGTGAAAACTAGTCCAGAAACAGTAGGATTTAGGATTAAGACGAAACAGTATTGCACACAAATTCAGCACCAATACCACATGAAAAGAAATTTCTCAATTATTACTACAGGTTTGATATTCTTACACGCTTATATCAATACTTACACATTCATCTTATTTATATTGTGAACAGTGTATAATTTAATAAAATAATATTAAATAATGAATAGTATTTGTGAACAGTACTAATGAATAATATCTGTTAATATGTTTTACAAATAGTGTATGCAGAGTAACTTTTAATAGAAAAACAGTTGGTTAATAAAGTGTAAAACATTGGTTAATGAAGTGATGAAGTTGATTAATAAACATTCAGATATTAAAGATAATTTTTAGTAGTAAAAACGTTGGTTAATGAAATATAAAAAGTTGATTAATAAAATTATGAAGTTGGTTAATAGATTCCTCAGATTTTTAGTAGTTATAAAGTTAGTTAATAAAATTAAAAATATTGATTAATGAAAAAAAAATTATTTTCATACTGCTTTAATTTATTTTTTAAAAAAAGTAAAAAATAATAAAAAATAATATTTTTTTATTTTTTTATAAATATATTATTATATAATATTTTACTGTTTACCGTATTGATAAATAGTGAAATACGGTGTACAGTGAATAATTGGTGTACAAATAGCAATTTTCTTATTATTATTTGTAAAATATGCATCAAAACTAAAAGTATTCAATTACTCTAAAGTAAACTATAATGTAGAAAGAAAGAGAAAAAAGAGCAAACACATGCTGCCAAAATAGAATTGCTGAAGCTTCACTAACTGAATAACCCCTCAAGCTAGCAATTGCTCCAAGCAAAATAGCACTTGGTGTTGTATACTGCATCAAAAGCACAAATCTAAACATAGCATCATTCTCAACCAAAAAATTCAACTTATCAGCCAACACAATAATTCCAATTCCTATAACAGGAAGCACCACAAGTCTTGCTACTATGATCCCAATAGTAGTTCTAATTCCAAGTGTAGATTCATTTGGTCCTTCAGCTAGCATACCTCCTAATATAAGCATCACACAAGGTACCATTGCACCAGCCAATATTTCCAAACTATCTGTCATAAAGGACATTGGTGCATTGTCTTCAAAGAAAAATGTTTTCATCTGAGGCACAGTTCCAATGATGATAGCCAACAATGATGCAATTGTTGGTGGCTGAAGTATTTGATGAATTGGTGTTTGTTCAGCAACAATTCTTATCTTTCTAAAAACTCTAGGCTCGGCTAAACACCTAATAGACATAAGATTATTTTCACTACTTTCTTCCTCGTCCATTATTTCTGGTCCTGACTCAAAATCAAGATCAGGAATACTAGACACGGATCTTCCAGAAATGCTCTTAAAGATTCTAGCAATAAAAGGAGTCTTAGAATGTTGAGTTTCTTTATCCTCAATACCAGGCCACTCAGCTTCAACAAGAAGTGGTCTACTAACATCATTAAGTGTTGTTTCTTCTTGTTCTTCTCTAATTTCATCTTCATTTTCAACAACCTCAAAGTACTCAAAAGGAGGCTCCATCATGTGATAAACAAAAGTGTAAACAAGAATCACAGAAATCCATTGAGATAAAGAAACATAAGCTACACCTCTTGCTTTGCATTGTTTTCCAAAAGGGTTATTTTGAGTGTGACAAACAGATCCAACTACAGCAATGAGAAGATTACCAGTGTTTCCAAAACCTGTCATTATGATTGTGAATCTATTAAACCTTTGAGGCGGTTGACATATAGTCACCACTATGAATCCAAGTAAGCTTCCAAAAAATGTACTGACAAGTACATTAATTGGTATGAACCACCATTCCTTAAAATTCTCTAGGGTTATGCTTGTACCAAGTTCACTAAATATTAGGCAAGGTAAAAACAATGCAAATACAAGTTTACTTAGGAGTTTAAATGTGGCTCTGGGAATTAATTGCATTTTAGGGTTTGCAAGAAATAGTCCTATGAGTGTGAGGCAGATTAACTTCAACAAAGGCTGAAGAGAAGTTCGAATATCTTCACTGTTAGACCTCATATTTTCATGCAAAATTTCTGACATGTTTGATTACCTTCACAGCTTGTTGAGAAAAAAATCTCTGCAAATAAGTGATTATCTAAATATGAAGTAGATAGCACTCACAAGAAAGTGGAGAAAGAAGAAACTTACGGAAAAGGAAATTGAGGATCCATTTTGTAGTGGAAAAATATATTAAAAGCTTTCACGCTTCACTTTGAAAGTTTTCAATTCACAAGAATCTTAACAGAGTTATTATGACTTCAGCATAAGAATTGATCTGACTCTGCCAAATGTTCACGTCTTCATGGTCATTCGGTAGGGATCCATGAATTACATGAAAAAAGATTTGAGTGAAAATACATTTCTGTCCCTCACAAAATCTATAGAACCTAAATTAGTCCTCCACAAAAAAAAGACTCGATTTAATCTCTTACAAAATATAATGACTCATATTAGTCCTCCCGTTAATATACTCAGATTTTAAAATATTTAATCTCTTACAAAATATAATGACTCATATTAGTCCTCCCGTTAATATACTCAGATTTTAAAATATTTAATCTCTTACAAAATATAATGACTCATATTAGTCCTCCCGTTAATATACTCAGATTTTAAAATATCAAAAAAGATAAGTTTGGTTCTAAGAAGAAATTGAACTCAACACATTTAAGCCACATCCTCTACCTTTACCACTATACCAACATACATTCATGACAAATAATTCACATGATCTATAGTAATATTAAACAATTCTGAATTTAAAACAAAAATCATAAATTTTGGTACCTACGGAGTCTCAAACTCAAGTCCCTTCAAATTAATAGTAGTCACTTTATTGTAAATATGAAAGTAATCTAAGAGGGGTTGCATGAATTAGATTAATCGATATTAGTGAATTTTTTTCGATAATGAATGTTAATAATGTCTGGATTTTTGAAACTATTATAACAATTTCGGAAAAATAAGAACAACATTGATAATTACATTCAGAATCGAGAAACAATCACTACTACCAATTAATCTAACTAATTCACCCGCTCTTATATCACTTTTCATATTTACAGTGAAGTGAATATCATTAAATTTGAAGGGACTTGAGTTTGAGACCTCATAGGTACAAATTATATATTTTTTGTTTTAAATTTAGAATTGTTTAATATTAGTAAAAATCATGCAAATTATTTATTATCAGTGTACATTGGCATAGTGGTAAAGGCATAAGATGTGGCTTAAATGTCTTGAGTTTAATTCCTTCTTAAAACAAAGTTTATCTTTTTTGATATTTTAAAATCTGAGTTGTTTAAAATAAAATCGAAATTAAAAATAAAAATCAATTTAGTATTTAAAAAATGAAAAATAAAATAAAATACGACTTGGCGATTCAGTCACGGTTTAAAAGTAGAAGAAAAAACCGGTTTAAAAAAATTAATAGAAGGACTAATATGACCCGATTATATTTTGTAAGGGATTAAATTGGATCCTTTTTTTGTGGAGGACTAATTTGAATTTTGTAGATTTTGTGAGGGACCAAAATGGGTCTTCACTCTTTTTTTTAGGATTACAAAATCTGAAACTTTTTAATCTAATGTTTTTCTTTTTACAAAACTCTTGAAATTTAATATAGTAGTATATTGATTATTATTTTTTGTTACATGTTTTTCTTTTTGCATACAGATATTTTTATCTTCGTAACTGTTATGGGTGAATCATATCGACCACAACCGACCATCATAAAGGAACCACACTCTTTTTAGAATCTTCCTTGCATATTAGAACTACCATCCCGATGACTATGAAGGATCTCAAGTGCAAGTGCATCCAATGACTTTATCCAAGTTTCAGATAACAAATTTAAGTAACCTCCTGATGTATATAGAGAAGAGGTAAATCCAAATAATAAGTTTCAAATTCAATCTCACTTCACTCTTCTCCCTCATAAATTGACATGAGCATTGGAGTGTTAACCATACAAGTTAGCCCCCTATCTACTACGTCTGAAGCTTTGATCTGGTTATAAATGGAACAACGGCACCATCTATGGAAATCTTTTTTTATTCCTACAATTTCACGTTCTCTCTTCGATTCATCAGTTCGTAACCTACTCAAGTCACCGAATCAAAAGCATTCAAAATCAAACACGAAGATCCATTGTGTATGATCTTCTCAAGCATCATATGGATTTCAATTCCTCGAATCTCCAAATCTTTAGTTCATGTGACTCAAAGTGATGGTTGGATCTAAAGTTACTCGATTTATCGTCACATGCGAAGCTCCTTCCACTGCTCTGACAACAATCAATCAACCACTTCTACCTACTCTGTGGTGCATCTCAAATCTTGGAGCGGCGATTCCATGGCATCTTAATCTGGTTCAGGCTCCACAGACATCTAGATTTGTTAAAATAACTTGGTTCAAACCATTTGTTTTTCCTTCAGTCTTGCAACTAGAAGCATTACCAGGCCTCTAAGTGATACAATAAAACCCTAGAGCGTAAGGTGCTAATAAACTGTTGAATAGAGTGTACGACATTGTTTGACAGTAAAATTGACATGCACTCGAATAAAGGCTAGAAAGCCTCCAAAACACTCTCAATCACGTAGACATTGTCCAGTAAGTTGTGTCAAGGAGGACTCATACTTCTGCCCCAAAGTCGACTAGGGCGAAGAAAGACGAAGCTTCTAATAGAAGCAACAAACATCTAACTCCTTCCCAAAGTTTCCAAGGAGGCCGAGGTAGTCATGCTCATCCCCTGACTCAAGTAGAGAATCAAGCAGAAAAGGTGCATCCATTATAAATTCGTATTTTGGAAAGTCAGGTACCAAAATTCATGGAGAAGTCGTCTAAGCTATGTGAATATGATGGCAAGGGGAACCCCAACAAGCACGTACAACTCGTATATGACCGGCTGAATTACTTTAGCATTAATGATACATCCAAATGCAAATTATTTAAATTAACTCTAATTACATCGTCTAGGTTGTGGTGCAATGGATTTCCAGACTCGAACATTGTATCCTGGGAAAATTTATGTGAGAGATTTTTTGGACACTTCACTACCCAAAAGAGGCGGTCAGTAGTTGAAGGCTCCCTAAGCAGGACCATCCATGGAAATAAAGAAAGCTTGTGTTCTTACATTGACTGATTCTTGCAAGTTATTGTCGAAGTCGAAAGAGTTGGAGAGAGTCTCTAGTGTTGGATATTTGAGAATGGACTTTTGGGGGACCATCCCTTCAAGCTAAAGATAAAGAGGGAGAAGGTGTGGACCATCCGAAAGATGTTGACCATAATCGAGTCTTGCATGCTCTTATAGGAGAAGTTGAATACGTGTTTTGACAATATCGTTTCCGTCGAGACCCATTATAATGGCCTGCCAAGAGAGAGTACCACCACCATCGAGATGAGTCAAACTGAGGTATGTGAGGGGGACATGTGGAGCTGGCAGTCTCTATAGGAAATAGGAATGACATTTGAGTGATCAATTAACAATTACTTTTTGTCCCTTACAGGAGTGTCTATAATTGTAACCTAGGAAGACCTTTTGCAGCCACAATGGACGTCATAGCCTCATCGGTGCATCTCAAGTATCATAATCATTTGGGAGAACCGACCACTATGTAAGTCGATTTCGAGGGAGAAAATAGAATATATATAAAGAACTTCAGAAAGATTAGGGAGAAGTCGTGGCCATGGATATTAATGTAACTTCCCTCACCAGTCATTCCGACAGGATGGGCATTCGTCCTCCAAGAAGTGACTAGAGACACGAAGGAAAACAAGAAGAATAATTGCCGACGATACTTCCTGGTTATGTTTCCTCTGCCCCATCTATATTAAATATTGTGATTGTTTAATCATCCTCCTTATGTATAGGGGTATCTTGCGATTATAAATGAAATACAACATTTTCTGAAATATTTTTTCCTTGTATTTATGGATATCGACAACGAGTCCACAAAACGACCAAAGAGATCCAGGACCGATACACCAAAAGTTAGGGGTTTTATCGGAGTGATGATCAAATCTCCTGGGATCACAAACACTTCATCTGGTTTTTATTCAACTATGATAAAATTAACCTTCCAACATACATCTTTAACCACTTATGTGATGCCATTAGAGAGACCACTAATATCATCGTAAAAGTATTCCTCATGCAAGACTTCTCTTTGAATTATTTCATCAGAATAGTTGTTTGAAACTCTGATGAAATTTGGGCTACACATATTGTCCCTACTAGTTGAGATTGGCGGCGACTGACTATATGAAAGATTCCAAATTGCAACTTTGCAATTCGTAGTTACAACAGATAAATGAAATTTCTCGAAGTTATTTTTTTCGTCTTTCAGCAATAAAGGTTGTGTGTTGACAATTTCTTTTTCCATTTATTTTGATATCTCATGAGAAGGAAGTCGAATGTTCTTCTTCTTTAATATGGGTTAAGGGTAGAAATCAATTTCAGTGTCATCAATGAAAGAGACAGGATCATCAAGTATGGGAGACTTATCTTCAGAATTCAAAAATTCATAAGCTTCTTCGATTTTCTTCTGTTTCCTCTTTCGTTTCTTTTGTAGCACAAATTTGATCCAAGGTGTCACCTTTAAGATATTTTATGCACAAATCTGATGATGACGATTCTTCAACGTCTTCTTCAACAGTTTCGAAAATTGGATTCGTGGACTTCATTGATTCATAAGTTGGTTCCATTTCTTCATCTAAATCTTGAAAAAGATGTCCCCGTTCAAGTTTAAAATTCCAAAGAAATTCATTTGTGAATATATTACAGGACATCGATGGATGAGATTAAGATCACCATTTCCACTATTTTAGAGCACGACCTCTCATTGCAATTTCAACCACCTTTATCTTCTCCTCATCTTCTACAATATTTTTTACTCTAAAATATTTCTCAGTGGAAAGGATCCACCAATATGCTTCTTCTACTCCTTAAAAATTCATAAATGGCATCACAAATTCCATTTAGAATAAATGAGATCAAAACGAAAGCACCATTGTTAGGATGCTAAATAAGAATCCTAACAAAGCTAATAAAAGTTATAAATCTAACAAGACAACAAAAACTCTCTAAGAAAATAAAGGATAAAAGTTAACTTTTTCATTTCATTGATTATCAAATGTGTCAAAGACACTATATTATATAACATCAATAATGAATAATAAAAATAAAAGCCCAAATAAAAATAGAGTCAAATAACAATACTTGTAACTAAAATTATAAATTCTATCACACCTCCTCTATAAGTACATTTTTTGGAAGCTTACTTGGATTCATAATGGTGACTATATGTCAACCACCTTATAATTTTAACAGATTCACAATCATAATGACAAGTTTTGGAAACATCGGTAATTCAAGCATACAAGGAGCACACAAGGATATAACAAGGATATAGCAATAGAAATCTTTTGGATGTGCAAGGGGACTGAAATACTCCTGATATATAGGAAGAACCAAGATAATTGTTTGTGTATTGTCTTGCTATTTTATTTACTTCTGTTCAATATCATTTCACTACTATCCATCAAACTCTGAATTAAATTCTAAACATTATAATCAGAATCTAATAACGGATCTTAAGGAGAAAAAGAAGAAAAAGTCAATCTAATTCATCCCCCTATTGTGTTTTTCTCACCTTTAGTATATCTCGAAATACCTACCAGGGTACTAAATAGCTTAACCGCTTTAAGCTTCACGCCTCGCGCTTGTGGGGATATGTACATCCATGATGTATATGCCATATTACCTAGCAAGACACCAAATAGCTTAAGAGCTTCAACCATTCACGCTTCGCACTTGGGAATCTATGTACATCCATGATGTATATCCCATATTACCTACTAAGATTCCAAAATAGATTAAAGCACTTCAACCCTTCATGCCTCACACTTGGGGAGTTATGTACATCCAGGATGTTAAGCCGAACATGCAGCTCCAAAAGACACTAAGTCGTTTCATACACTCCTAAGTTAGACCCGGGAGTATATATGAGGTTTTTAAATTGGCAAGAAACCCATAGGGAAAGGAAAAACGAGAACCGAGAAGAACACATTGAATTGGTTATAAGTTGTTATTCTTTACTTTCTCTTTGAAACAAGATTACAAGTGTTACAGAATAACAAATAATCTTTCTCACCCTCATTAAAATTTGTAATGTTGCAATTATGAGAGATTAGTATGTTATTTATTAGAAACGTAACACACTAAATTAATGGGATTTTACACACATGCCCATTACAAGATAAATTAGGGAACAAACTAACGTAAACAATTAGGCATAACAAACAGGCCCAGTTTCACATGCTAATAAACCTAGCAAATATCGACTAATGCATGTTAGAAAAAATTCACTACAACACACACTATTTTGACATCAACATGTTATCAAGCTTCAACCTCATACTTAATTCTTATCGAACCAGAAGCTACATTTTTGACCATACTAGAGTTCGATCCAATATCTCACAAATCTCCACCTTGGAAAAACTCTATAACATCAAGGGAACAAACTAGCTTTCTTCATGCAGCTTTATCAACTGCATTCAGTAGAAAAACTTGCAACTTGGCAAAGTATTGGTGATCATATCAACAACATTGTGATCTGTCAAAACCTTCAGCACTTAGACTTATTCATGCTCAATTACCCCTTTTACAAAAGGAAGCCTTACATCAATGTGCTTGATTCGCTCATGATAGTCGGAATTTTTTGACAGGTGTATTTCACTTTGAATTTTACATTTAATAGTGATAAATTGACCTTGAAGTTTTAGCTCCTTAGCAAAACCTTCAAGCCACAATGCTTCTTTCACAGCATCAGTGAGGGCGATATATTTCGCTGCAGTGGTTGATAAAGCAACAACCTTCTGAAGTGTCGATTTCTAACTGATTGTTGTGCCAAATATAGTGAACACAAATTCAGAAATAGATTTTATGGAATCCATACACTCTACATAATCAAAGTCGACATACCTTTCGATTACGGGTTTACTATCTTCACCAAAGGCTCCAACATAAATTAGGACTCTGTTCATAAACCTATTTATGTACTTTAGAATCTACTTGAATATTTGCTAGTAAGCCTTTCTAGGATTCGTCATGTATCTGCTTACAAGACTTATTTGATATGTTATGTTGGGTCTAGTATAGACTATAACATACATCAAAGAACATACTATGTTAACATATGGGATGTTGTTCATATAAGCTCTTTTGATCTTATTAATGATACACTGATCTATACTCAACTTGAATTAGAGGTTTGTTGGAGTAACAATAGGCTTTGAATTCGATATACCAAACTTGTCGAGAATCTTATGTAGGTATGCCTCTTGAGATAAGCATAATTTTGACATTTTTCAATCTCTTCAAATGTCAATCCCAAGAATCCAGATGCAGCTCTTAGGTCTTTCATGTGGAACTCCTTATTGAGTTCAGCCTTCACATTCATTACATCCTCGACATTATTGCTTGTTATGAGAATATCATCCATATAAAGAAACAAAATAATAAATGAATTTCCAAGTTAAAATCAGAAGTAAACACAGTGGTCGAACTGACTTCTAATGAAACTTATGTATGCCATGAACTTGTCGAAACTCCTATTCCACTGCCGAGGAGATTTTTTTAGACCATATAATGACCTATTCAGCTTGCACATATAATCTTCTTTTGCCCTTTCTGCATACCTTTCAGGTTTCTTCATCGTGATTGTTTCATCTAGATCTTCATACAAGAAAGCAGTCTTCACATCCATTTGTTCCAATTCTAGGTCGAACTGTCCCACCATGGAAAGTAACATTCAAATGGATGTATGCTTCACAACAGGAAATAACACATCATTGAAGTCGATGCCTTTTTTTCTAAGTGAAACCCCTTGCGACCAATCTTGCCTTATATCTCTTCGACGTTATTCCTTCGATTCCTTCCTTAAATTTGAAAATCCACTTCCAACTGACTAACTTGGCTCCAACAAGTTTCTTGATCAGTTCTCAAGTGTGGTTATTATGAACAGATTCCATCTCATCATCTATGGCCTTCACCCATTCCGTCTTATTTTGACTCCTCGTAACTTCCTTATAATTTATAGCTTCTTCATCTAGAACCTCACTTGCAGAGGTTAAGGAATAAGCTATAAATTCTGCATACCCAAGTCTTTAAGGTGGATTTATGACTCTTCTCGACATATATCTTGCCAATTGGTATTCATCAACAGTTTCCTAAACTTCCTCAGTATCTTCAGCATCTTATTATGCTTCTTCAAACTTTATCTGGGAACTCAATTCAGCATCGACACGATCCACCTCAATAGAAATCTCTTCGTATTTTAGCTCTTCTTCTGATATCTCTACACTTCGACCAACGTCATCAGTTTTCTTGAAATCCATCTTAGCTTCATAGAAAACTAGATCTCGACTGGAGATACATATCTTGTGACCTGGATCTAAGCACCATATCCTATAAGCTTTGACTCCTTCATGATAAACCATAAACATGCATCTCAGAGCTCTAGGTTCGACCTTGTCTTGCCTAATGTAAGCATAGGCTTCACAGCCAAATACTTTAATTTTATTGATGTCTAGTGGATGTATCGACCAAACTTCTTCAAGTGTCTTCGTATCTAATGCAGTCGAAGGATATTTATTTATCAAATATATTACTCTCAAAACAGCCTCTGCCCAAAACACCTTCTTTAATCCAACACTAGTCAACTAGCATTTAACTCTTCCAAAATGGTTTGGTTAAACCTTTCATCCAGACCATTTTATTGGGGAGTACCTGCAGTAGTTATGTGCCTTCCAATACCAGAGGCTGCACAAAAACTGTTGAACACCTCATTGCAAAATTCCAGGGCACTGTCGGATCTTTCTCAACCTCTTGACCTTTCTGTTAGTCTGATTTTTGACCAGAGTCTTCTAAATTTTGAAATTCTCAAAAGTTTCATTCTTGTCTTTTGAAATAATACTCATAACTTCCTGGAATTATCATCAACTATGGACGGGAAATACATTGCTCGTGAATGTGATGGACACCTTGCAAATCCCCAAAATCAGTATGAATGTAATCAAGGGATCCATGTGTTCTCTTTTTGCCTTTTAGTCAGCTTTTTGACTTTGTCCTCACCAAGCAGATTTTGTTTCTCTAATTCGACCAGACCTCTTTCACTGACATGGCTCAATCTCATGTGCCAAACTTATGCCTTCGACAAAGATTTCGTGGATGCAATATCTGCATACACTTACAACTTCAGCCTCAAGGGTATACAAGTTGTGTTTCTTCATGCCTCTCGAGACTTCCATCGACCTCTTCATGACTCTTAGGATACTTTTCTCTCCTTGGAAAACATGTCATTTCTTTTCAAATTCACCGAGAGAAATCAAATTTCTCTTTAAATTAGGTGCATACTGGACTTCATTCAACAACCTTTTTGACTCATCATGGAGCTTGAATCTCACAGTTCCAACTCCTGAAATCTTGCAAGCTTTATTGTTTCACAGCAATAAAGATCAACCATCTTGATCACAGATTTCCTCGAACAAGGCTTTGTTTGGAGTCATATGTTAAGTGCAACCTTAATCCATAATCCACTATTTACTTGAGTCTCCGCTTGAAACCACAAGAACATCTAACGAGTCGAAATTATCTTTAACAATGGTTGTGTTTTCCATTATCCTTACCTCCACGGGCTTTCAGGCGTTCAGGGAACACCTTTCTTGTATGACCCTTCTTCTTACAATGATAACATTGAATACCAGATGCATCACCACTATAAGACTTATGTTTACTTTTACCCTTCTTGTCGAACTTGTCATCTCTCTTTGTGAAGTTTACCTTAACCAACAAACCTTCACCATTCGATGATGGCTTGTGCTCCTTTTGTTTGTTCAAATCCTTAGAATACAATTTTGATTGAACTTCTTGAAAGGTCAGAGACTCTCTTCCATACAAGAGAATTTTTTGAAGTGAGCATATGTTCTGGACAAAGCACACAACAATAAAAATGCTTGATCTTCGTCCTCGATTTTGACATCAATATTTTCAAGATCAAGAATCAGCTTGTTGAACATATCCAACTGCTCCGACAAGATATGACATTCACTCATCTTGAATGAATACATATCTTACTTCAGGTAGAGTCGATTGACCAACGATTTGGTCATGTACAAACTTTTGAGATTCTCCTATAGACCCGACACAGTTGTCTCCTTTGAAACCTGTTGAAGAATCTTATCTCCAAGGCTCAATAAATGGCGTTGTGGGCTTTCTTTATCATAGTCTTTTTCTCCTTATACTTAATGCAACATCCATGGTAGTGGCTCCCTTCAACGCTTCTAAACAACCCTGTTAAACTAGTAAGGCTTTCATACTCAAGTGCCACTGATCGAAATCCTTCACTCTGATGAACTATTAAATCTCATACTTTGTTGACATCATCTTCTCACGCTTATTGCACCAACTTGTTGTGAAAAATAAAGTGTAAATGCATTACAATAGTATTACAATAGTCACATGTAATGCATACTAATATTATTCACTACAAGAACATGTATTACAATGGATTACAATAGTCATACATGAATGAAGTGTAATATAATGTCGAAGAGGTAATTTCTGGTCAGACATGAATTAAGTATGAGATCGAAACTTGTTAAATTAAGTATGAGGTCGAAACTTGTTAAATTAAGTATGAGGTCGAAGCTTGTTTCTAGTAAAACATAAATTAACTATAAGGTTAAGATATGTATTCAATTTTTTGTGAAAAATAAAGTGTAATGCATTACAATAGTCACACGTAATGCATACTAATATTATTCACTATACCATAACATGTTTTACATAATATCATTTATACATATGACATATTAGCAACGCATGCAAAGTTAAATTGAATTTGAAAATAATATGGTCTACCAATATGTCTATAATAGCATAAATTTAATTTCAGCATTTCTATTATTTATGTCATTTTTTCCTTTATTATAAGGCATGTGCGAAGAAAGTCGAGAAAAACGGGCAAATCATACTCAAAATCCACAAAAGAGGAGTAATTATGCAATTGTGGGGTGTATGGCAAAATATGGGTGCATTAAAAGTAAAAAGGCCTTGCAAATAAAATAAAATAAAAGGAGCAGGCCCAGCCCAACGCGCAAAGCCAACCCAAGAGTCCAAGGGTAACGATCGTTACCACCTGCCACACGTGCCCTAACGGTCGCGACGAAGCAGAAGACTTCCTCAAGAAGGAACGTGTGACGACTGTCACACCCTAGCTCAACGGTCCGTAGAGATTGCTACGGTGGAGAAAACGGAGGCGAGAAAATCTCAACAGCCCAGTTTTCTCAATGCGCCTCCAAGTCTATAAATAGGACTCTAAATCCTCATTTTTCACACGCTTTCTTTTCCGCTTCCTTTACTGTTACTCTGCCAATTTTTCTAGTATTTATTTTCCTTGCCTTTTACCGATTTCAGTTTATTAGTTTTAGTATTTGCTTTCATTTTCTCGTAGGAATTTCCACATTGGGGATTGCTGCGAACCTTTGTTGATTCTAACCTTACGTTAGAATCATGCCTTTTAATTTCCTTCATCGCATTTAATTTTTGGAGCAACAAAAGGGCAGTTCTCACCGACCTGTGGGAGACACCTGAAGTTAAACAAATATTCTATATTTCTATTTTCAGGTTTACTTTAATTATTTTTTTATTTTATGCCAAAATTGTCTGAGATGCGTGGTTTATTTGAATTGTCTGATATTGTTTATTTCTATTGCGCTGTAACTGAATTATACAACATGCTAGGATAAATTTAGTTATCGGTATGTAAGTTCATATAGACGACAGGGTTTAGCAACACCATTTGATTCATTCCGTTTTAAAAAGAATAATTTTCTAGTTTCAATTACTAGTTCTGAATACCAACTGTTTTGTTACGAGAGTAAAATACAGATTAGAAGTTAGGATCAATAAAACGCGAGATTGAGATAATAACTGTAAACTAGTAATTGTGCACCAACTTAAAATACAGCGAGATCGCTTTTAAGTTGATTAGGTTTTTTTTGTTTTCAAAAACTATTTTTAAACTCTAATTGAAACAGCGAGAGCACTCACTTAGGTTTGATTGTAGGATCTGAATCAATAAACACGAGAGTGTAAGGAGAGGGTTTTCAAACAAATATTTCCAACTGAAACTGTTTTAATAATTCTAGTCCAAGTCGATGAGTTGCTAAATCCCCAAAGTCCAACCATTACATATCGATATTCCCCATCTGAATATAAACTAGATTATAATCAGTTAGGTTCCCTAAACCCAATTATTTATAATATTAGCCTTAGATTAACGTAGTAACCTTAGATAATGATAGGTCGACGTTTAGTCTCTTGGGATTCGATAATATTTAAAGCTACACGCGATAGGACTGTATACTTGCGGTCTAGATTCTTTAAGACACATAAAGTCGCGATCAACAATGTAGACAAAGATGTGCCTATCCTAGGCAATATCAAAATATGTATCGTACACATCTTAAACAAATAAACCTGCAAGAGATAACAATCCACGATGCAGACAAAAGGGTGCCTATCATAGGCAATATTAGAATGTATATCGTACACATCTAAAACAAATAAACCTGCAAAAGGATAACAATCCAAACAATGCAGACAAAGAGCTGTCTATCGTAGGCAATATCAGAATGTGTATCATACACATCTGAAATAAATAAACTGTGAAGTCAAGTCTCTCCATCTATTGTGTTTTGATGAATACAAAATGATAAATAAATGAATAGAAAAAGATTGGAAAAAGCTTCAAGTTTAATTTTAATATCAAGTGATCAAGACTTATCATAATGAAAGCTAGCAACAAATATATCAAGTATTCTACTTTGAAGACTAACATTGATCTTGAATTATTGAGGTACAAGCATGCAATATATATTGATATTTTAGTGCTCAAAATACTCCTAAATATTCACTTGCATGCATGGTACAAAAAGTTATAGTATTACACTATTTATGTACTCAAAATATTTTTTATCATGTATAAATAATAAAATTTCAAGAAGGTATAATGACAATACTTATTTTCACTAAAATCTTTATATTTTCAAAAAATAATATTCATTTTCATCTTTAAAGTTCTTAAGTTATTATGCATAAATGTTTTTGATTCAAATGCATAAAAACTTAGTTTTAAAAAAAAAGTTGCCAGGACTTGTACAAAGATCTAACAGTAGTGAAATATCTTTCATGTTAAGAGGGTATTGGATGTACTCCCGGACTGTGAGGGGAACTAGTATACATCCTTGTGTTCTTTACTTTCCGCAATTTATCGCTTTCATCATAAATCATAACCAAGAAAGAAAGAAGCACATATCTAAACTCTTGAACCAAACCAGAAAAATAAGAACAAGTATTCATAAAACTGGATAAATTTTAAAAGTCCTAATTCACCCCCTCTTAGGCGCACTTCATACTTACAATTGGAATCAGAGAAAGTTATAGGTAACTTGTTCCTAAAGATCCAGAATGGCTTCCGCAAATCAAAACCCGGTTTTCAAATATGGTGGTGGTAATAACAAGCCTCCATTGTTTTGTGGTGAATACTTTGATTTTTGGAAAATTCGCATGAAGGCTCACCTAGAAGCGCAAGGAGAATAAATATGGGATAATGTTGATAAGAAAAGATTCGTACACTTAACAAATCACTTGAAAGTACTTGGTAAGAATTTAACTAATGATGAACTTAATCTTAAAGTGCTTAGATCTTTAACCAGGGAATGGAAACCAAAAGTGACGGCTATATCAGAAAAGAAGAATCTATCCACAATGACTTCCGCAACACTTTTTGGAAAACTTCAAGAATATGAGACGGAACTTGCAAGACTTGAAAAGCATGAAATTCAAGTAAAATATTCAAAATACATTGCCTTAAAGATGAAATTCAAACATCATGATAGCAATCAAGAGAATGAATCCACTAGTAAAGAAGATGATAATCTTATCAAGAAATTTGAAAAAGTTCTAAGAAAAGAAAGAAAGAAGGAAACCATTAAAGGGGAAGCATCAACAAGGAAGGTTACATGTTTTGAATGTGGAGAAAAATATCATGTTAAAAGTGAATGCCCTAAAATTAAAAAGAAGAATAAATATTTCAGGACAAAGAAGGATAAGAAGTCAAAGAAAGCATATGTAGCATGGGAAAATTCATCTTCTGATTTTGAAAGTGAAGAATATGTTAATCTTGCATTAATGGCTTCACACCACTCCAATGATGATGAAGATGAGGTTAGTAGTGAATTTTCTCTGTATGATAATGATGCACAAGGTGCAATAGATGAACTTTTAAATGAATGCAAAATTCTATACAAAACTATTTCATCTCAAAAGTAACATATTTCATCTTTAGAAGAAAAAGTTGAAAATATGGAAAATGATTTCAAGAATGAAAAACAAAAGATTATTGATGAACAAAAACATAATTTTGTATACAATAATTGTGAGTCACTTTCTTTTCAAATTTTCCAATTAAAAAGAATTCTTGAAAGGTATGAAAAAGGACAAGTTGGATTGGAAAATGTTCTTGTTCGCGTTAAAAAGTTATGCGCGAGGGAATCGAATCTGAATTCGGATTCTCTAGCTCGAAACGATTTACTCTTTTGATTTGTTTACAAAGATGCCGCGAGCATCAAGCTTTATTTTTTCCAACACAAGAAAAATGATTATGAAAAAGGGGAAAGCTGCAATACCCTCAATTGTTATGATATGCATTACGACTAGCGCGAACTAGACGCAACACATTGGGGAGATTCCGGGCAAGGGGGTTTGTTATATAAAGGGAATAGATGGAGCACCCTAAATATATATAGTTATATATAGCTTTATATATGAATATCTTTGATATGTTTGTGTGTTTTAAATTGCTATTTCTATTGATGGGAAAATTTCTCCTTTGGATTTTAAGAAGGGAAGATTATGTGGGATCCTAGGTTTTGTTATTATTGTGCTCGCAAAGATCATTGGGATCTTCTTCATACATATCCCTTAATGGGAATCAGAGTATTTGTAGCTCGGATCTAAAGGGATCTATGGTTTTGTTTGGTTTGAGGGAGAAGTTTTGCTCGCCAAGGATGAGACCTTGTGCCTACGTATTCTCAAAAGGATGTTGAGAAAGTCAGAGCAATCGTAGTTCCCACTTATGCTAGTGGAAGCAACGGAAGTTATTAAGAGACAGAGACAAATGTCATCTTAATGAAAAATGTATCTAATCTATTTCATCACATACATTTTGAAAGGTTGATTGATTGAATCTTTCATCGTAAGTTATAGGTGTTTTGCTTGAGTGTACAAGCGTTACCACTTACGATTTTAAGAAAGATGTTTGAAAAAGATGATCGAATCTTTTAATTGTAAGCATTGGGTGTTTTGCTTGAGTGTACAAGCGTTACCACTTACGATTAAGAGATGTTTTTTGTTTGAAAAGAGTTTGAAAAGTTTTTGATTGTATGTAATGTGATAGATGAGATACTTCTTCCATAGAGATGATAAATGTCTAAATCTCAAGGAGAAATTGATTGGATTAGGGGGATGCTTTTAAGAAGCCCGTGGGTCCTTGTATTGTAAGCCCAAGAGGAGGCATTCCAAGGGTCATCGAGGGTCATCGAGGGTCCTTGTATGAAGCTCAAGAGGAAGCTATAGGGTATGGCTGGCTTTGGCTTTAAGAGTGGTTTCACCGGGAAACCATCCTCTTAGGATTTCAAGAGTGATTTCACCGGGAAATCATACTCTCAAGGTTCTATCCTAGCGCGGGTGATTCTTTGTATTGGAAGCCCAATAGGAGGCTGTTAAGAGATTTCCTGGTCTCTTTCTTGTTTGATGCCCAAGAGAAGGCTAAACTCAATAAGGAGTTCTTTGAACGAAGCCCAAGAGGAGGTGACTCAACAGGAGTGTTGTCTTATATGAAGCCTAAGCGGAGGCTAAACTCGATGAATGAGTTTTCTTATATGAAGCCTAAGAGGAGGTGAACTCGATGAATGAGTTATCTTGTACAAAGCCCAAGAGGAGGCTAACTCTGTAAGGGATCTAATTGTTAGACTAGTTGTTATGTTATAACTAAACAGTTATATAAACAAGTGTATGAAGCTTATTCACAGGAGTTTATGAAGGAAATATAAACAAGTGTGTAATGTTTATTCACAGGAGTTTATGAAGGAAAAATAAACAAGTGTGTAAAAACGTGCGTTTAAAACGAGCGTAACTTGATTATTTACAAGTTTGATTGTGTACAAGGGAATGAATATGTACACGAATGGGTATTTATGTACAAGGAAATATGTGTACATAGGAGGGTTGGGACTTACACCATAAGGGAGGCCCATTGGTTTAAGAGAAGTTTTACCGAGAAGGACTCTTCTTTTAATACCAATGGTATTCAGTGTATAAACAAGCGAATAAACGAACGAAATTCACTATACTTGAATATTTACAAAGATATCTGTATTATGTACAAGTAAAATTGATATGTACATAAAAATAATTGGATATGTACAAAGAAATAATTATGTACATAAAAAGAATTGGGACTTACACCGTGAGGGAGGCCCATGATCGATTAAGAATTCCGAGGAAAAACGGGTTCGGTTTTATCTTCAAATCGGATCGATCATGGAAAAAAGATGTGTAAGTATGTTGAAAAGTTTTGAAAAGATTTTGAAAGTGTTTTGAAAGATGAAGTATATCCACAAGAAGTTTGGAAAAGATTCGAGTTTCAAAAGTTTGAAAAAAAACATCTTTGAAAAGTACTTAAAATGTCCCGTTTTCGGCTTAATGAAAATATCATCAAAAGAAAACATTTTTGGATTTTTTTGACATCATCATAAAATAGATATGTTAAATGACAAGTGTACAAAAAATCACCTCAAAATGAGGAGTTTTGATTGGGTTTTGAAAGCATTGAAGTTTGAAAAAAATGTGAAGAGAAAACAAAAAAAAGTAGCAAAATGGTCCCAAGGGGATTCGACCCCAGGACCATTAGGCTAGGCAAGGCAAGGCAAAGTGTTAAGAGTGAGCTGGCAACCGCTGGGGCGGCAATACATCCGTTCATATATCTTACTCCATGTTATTATATTATAAAATGAATTTTGAATTTCTGAAAACAAAAACACGCGCGTAATGTTCTTCTTCTTCCTCAATCCTCATTCAATCATGGATTCTTCATTTCTTGATGAAATTGGATGATGTAAACATCAAACTTGCTCGAAATTTAACCAGGAACATGATGGTAATGATTAATTTCATTTATTTTTAGTTTTAAAGGATTAATTTTCCCAAAACACGAAGAACCCTAATTCTGAAAATTCAAAGTGAAATCGTGTATGATCATGGAAACAGGCAATTGATTGAGGGTTAACAATCACTGAAGGTGCAGAAACAAAACGGCCAAGCGTTTTTTGAACTGGAATGCATGAATCATAGAGTTCGAAGTATGAGTGACTTACCTCCTTAAACTGAAATTGAAATCTTTGTTAGAGTGTTTCCAGTTGATATTTGATGATGGCTAGAGCACCACTGAACCTTATGGAAGGTGTTTGATCACTATGCTTGCTTTGAAATGGTCTGAACTACTCCACCCAAGTCCAACTGCAGCTCCTTGGTATGAGTTTCGAATTCGAGTTTGGAGGTGTTACAGATCAAGGATGATGACTTGGATCATTCATATGAAGTGTATAGATGATGGTCAAATGATAAAATCAAGACTAGCTCGAGCAAATTATCAGTTTGGATGTTAAGGCATCATATGCAAGTTTTGAAACTTTGAAAAGCAATTCTGATTTTCAGTTGTTCTTAAGTTGATTTTAAGTTTTAAACAAGTTATATTTGATGTTTAAGACATGTTAGACACCAAGTTTCTCTCAGATTTTGCAAGAATCACAAATTCCAAAAATTCCTCACTTTGAACTATGAAACTTAGAATTCAAGAAAGAAGAGTGAAAGCTTGATTTGCATAGCTTTGGTGTGGTTTCAATTTGAGAATATGACCTCTATTTATAGGTCAAGAACTCTGAATGGTAAGTGAAGAAGATTGGCTTGAACTTGAGTAACTTGCCTTAAAGGGCAAGAAAGTCATTTTTGCCATAAATGCAAATGGAATATTCTTTTAACCATGGTTAAAATCTTACTTGATCTTATATCCATCATAATTACTTCTCATCTGATTTTTATCAGCTCTAGCCTATCTCAACTTGGTGACAAGGCTTCTAGAAGGAGATTTTTGCAAAAATTACCTATAACTTTGAAGTATGAACTTGAAATCCATGGCTTTTGGAGCTCTATGTTTCAAAATTAAAAGTATAGCTAGAAAAAATGGTTTTGCAAGTTCTTGGACATTTTGGAAAGCTTGTAACAAGGGCTACAACTTTCATGTTTTGAGTTTTTCCTAATTCCAAATGGAACTATGTGAAAAATTGCCATGAAAGTAGGAAAAAACATGAAATTTCTAACACTTGAAAAATTTTCTAAGTGTTGGAAATTTTGACTTTTTGTTGACTTTTCCATATTTCTTGATTTTTTATGATCATGATGGATAATTTGAGGTATTTTGATGATTGAAAAAGTTTTGTCTTGAAAAAGTTGACCAAAAGTCAAAGTTTGACTTTTCAGTGTAGATGAAATTTCATCAGATGATCCAGAAATTGACTGATGAAAAATGTGAACTTCTGTAATGTTTTGAATCAAGAAATTAGGTCAAGATGTTGAATTGAAGATATAAAGATTAATTTCCAAGCAAAAAAGTCATTCATTGATCAGAAAGTCAGTGAATCCCTATCCTCGATGAAAACCCTAATTGGTCGATCCTTGATAGATCATGAGAAAAAGTTGGGAATCTGAAGATCAACTGTTGATGATTGATTAAGATAGATCAATTGAGATGAGTGGAAACTCAAACCCTAATTAATTACCTCTTGAACAAATGAAAAATTGATGAAACCCTGATTTTGACTTGTAGAAGCCACACCCGATTTATTCTATTCTGAAACTGTTAGTGATGCAGTGATGCATATGTGAGGTGGTATATTAGGTCAAAAATTGGGGTATGACAGTTCTTAGCCAACAAAATTATTCAAATGATAAAAGTGGTCTTGGTTATTCTAAGTTTTCCAAACAAAGTTCTAACAAAACTATCTTTGTTAAGGCTAGTGATCAATCATCCAAAGAGAAAGCGAACAAACCAAAGGTTGTTCATCATTATCCTAAAAGGAAAATATTTTTTAAAAAGAAATCCTATGTTCCAAGATATATATAAAAGTAATTTTGTACCTACTTGTTTTTATTGTGGTATTGTTGGCCATACACCTAATGCTTCCTATGTTAGAAACTTTATTGTGGCAAGTGGGCATTATGTGTGGGTTAAGAAAGGCACTAACTATGATGGACTCAAAGCACATTGGGTACCAAATCAAACTTAATTTTTTTTGTAGGTTTGCTTGAGGACCACTTAAATTTTATGGTGTTTTGATTAATGGTGGTTCTAAGCATTCTATGGAAGACTTAAACTAACTTTCAAATCAAGTTCTAAATTCCAAGAATTATTTCACATATGGAGAATATCTTAAAGGAAGAATTCTTGGCATTGGAAAAGTTGAAGTATTAAATTTCACATCCATTGAAGATGTGCTTTATGTTAAAAGACTAAAGCAAAATCTTCTAAGCAAAGCCAACTTTGTGTCAAAATCTTCAAGTTCATCAAGGATGAATATTCGATGAAGTCACTCATGAGTTAAAACTCATAGGTAAAAATTGTTTTCATTTTAATACATTTTTATATTTCAAGTCTTTTTCCATCCTTTTTGCTAATGACAAAGGGGGAGAAGAATCTATGTATTGTGTATATATTTCTCTAATATTTTGTAGCAAGCATAAAATGTCAAAAACTCTTAATCATGGATCAAGGGGGATTTATCATTGTTAAAGGGGAGTATAATCCATCAAACTTTCAATGATTTTGTCATCATCAAAAAGGGGTAGAATGTGAAGTCAAGTATCTCCATCTATTGTATTTTGATGAAGACAAAATGATAAATAAATGAATGGAAAAATAATGGAAAAAGCTTCAAGTTTAATTGTAATATCAAGTGATCAAGACTTATCATAATGAAAGCTAGCAACAAATATATCAAGTATTCTACTTTGAAGACTAACATTGATCTTGAATTATTGAGGTACAAGCATGCAATATATATTGATATTTTAGTGCTCAAAATACTCCTAAATATTCACTTGCATGCATGGTACAAAAAGTTGTAGTATTACACTATTTATGTATTCAAAATATTTTTTATCATGTATAAATAATTAAATTTCAAGAAGGTATAATGACAATTAATACTTATTTTCACTAAAGTCTTTATATTTTCAAAAAATAATATTCATTTTCATCTTTAAAGTTCTCAAATTATTATGCATAAATTTTTTTGATTCAAATGCATAAAAACTTAGTTTTATAAAAAAAAAACTGTCAGGACTTTTTAAGTCAGGTATGGTTAAGTCATTCTGGTTAACTGACTTAACAAAACCTGATGCTGTTTGAAATTTGAATATTTTTTTTTGAAATTCAAAATAATACGTACAAAACTTGTTAAGTCAGATATTCGTTATAACTGACTTAAGAAGTCTTGTACATAATTCAAAATTATACCTTTTCATGAATCATTGTTACTCTAAATTCTTGCAAACCTTCATGAAAATGTTTCAAATTTTACCATGTTTCATAGAGGTGTTATGTACTTAAATACATTAAATTTCAAATTTAAAATAACATCTTCAATAGCAATTTAACATTATTTTTATCATTGAAATTTCAAAACAAGTGTTTGTGTTCTTGAACTTTCACCAAGAATTTTTCTCCATATATTTCCATATTAGTTTAGAAAAATTCATATTATATTTACAAATACTTGAGCACTATATTCTATCATTATAAGTTGCTTGTTTGAAGAGAAGATCAATTATATTGATAGACCACTCGAAGTGATAATTGTTCTACAAATTTCATATTATTAAAAACTCTTGTTGTATTCATATCTTATTTTCCAGGATTGTTGGAATTAAGATTACTTGGTTTTGTATTCCTTGCTATCTAGGATTGTTAGAAGGAAGAGGTTGAAAGTGAGAGGATTGTTCTCATTTCAACTTGGTTGATCCAAGAGGATTGTTCTTGGTGGTATTATTGTTAGAAGATTGTAGGAGAAGTCTCGGGATTAGGCTTGTACAAAGATCTAACAGTAGTGAAATCTCTTTCATATTGAAAGGGGACTAGATGTACTCTTGGACTGTGAGGGGAACTAGTATACATCCTTGTGTTCTTTATTTTCTGCACTTTATCGCTTTCATCATAAATCATAACCAAGAAAGAAAGAAGCACATATATAAACTCTTGAACCAAACCAGAAAAATAAGAACAAGTATTCATAAAATCAGGTAAATTTTAAAAGTCCTAATTCACCCCCCTCTTAGGCTCACTTCATAATTACATAAACTTGCAAGAGATAACAATCCACAATGCAGACAAAAGGGTGTCTATCATAGGCAATACCAGAATGTGTATCGTACACATCTGAAACAAATAAACCTGCAATAGGATAACAATCCAGACAATGCAGACAAAGAGGTGCCTACCGTAGGCAATATCAGAATGTGTATCGTACACATCTGAAACAAATAAACTTGCAAGAGATTACAGTCCACAATGCAGACAAAGAGTACACACATGTGTGTGCAAGATCGAGATATGTATCGTACATATCCAAATCAATCGAATAAGCCTGCAAGAAAGTGAAATCAAGCAATGTAGACAAAGAATCCACACACATGTGTGCAAGATCGAGATATGTATCGTACATATTGTAATACGGTGAACTGACTTTGTAGGATTTTTGTATCCAAATGTGCGGATAGCAAGAGTCGCCACCGACTTTTATTTTTATCCAATTAAGGGAAGGTAAAAGTAACAGAAAAAGACCTTCGTTAGATTCTGAGTTCGGGAGAATGGTTATGAAAAGGAAGGTATTAGCACCCTTTCCATCCGCAGCTTATTCTACGGGCTCTTAGTTGCTCTTAGATAACCTTTTTAAAATTTGCTTTCTGTGTGTTTGACAAAGATGTTTTGAAAAGGCATTTCGCTTTGACTTTGTAATGACTCATGTAGGAGTGTATACAAAGTGTTCGGAAATGTTTTTTGAAAGAGAATTTGAACTTTGAAAAAGTGTGAGGTGTGAAAAGCATTTGATAGAGCAAGCAACTAAGAGACTTATTTACCCACTCGTAATTGGTCGCTTTTGTACTTCTACGCTCCTTTAGAATAGCGCTAGCCATACCATTAGTTAGTAGGTAGCTCCATTCGCTGGATGTAAGCGGACATTCGAAGGGACATCGGATGGTCATAGAAAGCAACTCAGGAAGTATCCTAGCACATTCGAAGGACTATCATCATTTTCGTAGGCGACAATCGAGGGTCAAGATCATGTGTTCGAGGCGACATCGTGGGTCTATGATCTTTGTATCAAGGGACTATGATGATTTGTTTGGAAGGCAACGGTGCTAGAATACCTCTACGCTCGAGGGACATGACCATTTTGAATCGAAAGGCATCGAGAGAATTACCCTAAGGGTGCGTGTGATAAGTGTGTTGAATTCAGATATTTTATCTTGAAGATTAGTGTGAGCTATGTCCAATTATTATCTTGCCATACACGCCTAATTACTAGCAATTGATAAGGGTGCGGAAAGTAAAATACGGAATGTAAAGTGCGGAAAGATAAACCTACGCTATTACATGGCTTTGGGGCCGATACATAATTTAAACTTGCGGAAAATAAAAGCCTAATTTAAACTATTACATCCCATGAGCAGTTACATTATTGGAAAAAAAATAGAATAATAAAGGAAAAACGTCCGAATCGGTGCAACCTGTGAAAGAATAAGAAATTCGGAAAATATGATGAAATCGAAATAAGAGAAAATGTTAGAAAAAATGCAATTTTTAATATGAGAAAATTAATGCATGCTGGAAATAAGGTAAATAAGCTATAATAATTTTTCGGGATTTTTTGGAAAAGATTTAATAATTAAAATGCAATTTATAATGATTTAAATGCATAAATAAAAATAAAATAAATATGCATGCAAAAATTATATTTTTTAATTTATTAAATTAAATAAAGGTTTTTATGAAAATAATGTAAAAATAAAAAATGTTTTTGGTAATTTTTTTAATGCAAAATAAAAAATAGTAAAGAAATTAAAATAATGTGAAAATATTAAAATAATGTGAAAAAATATAAAAATAGAGTTTTGGAAAAGTGTAAAAAGAGATTGTCTGAACCAGGAATCGAACTGGAGACATCCCTTTCAAACCTTGAAAACCACATGCTTGACCAACCGAGGCGTAATCGCTTTGAAACGGAGTGAGTGGGCTAAGACACGCGTCATCCCCTGGCTTCTTCGTTCTCGCGCCAACGATCGTCTTCTCCGATTCAAATATTTGAAAATCCAGCGTCGGCTTTTCTTCGACGCTATGTCCCTGGCTAATATCAAAAATGCAGCACACATAATATAAATACATTCTAAAGCCATGGTTCGATTGGAAACATCATTCCGGATGCAATGGTATAGGTCTGGTTGTCCAATTTTTCCTAATAAGCCAAGCCCTAAATCGAGCTCAAGAACCCTAGTTATGGCATATTACGCTTCGTGCCATGGAAATGCAATTAACTCGCCAGATCGCTTGCAAACTTTGTTCTAAGCATGAAACAAACATCAAAACTTGTTAATAATGCATGAATAATGAAACACGATTTTGAAAAAAGTATGAACAAACCGATTCGTGATTCCTTGATTCTGGATGGTTTTGAGTGATATAAGAGTCTGGATCGACTCTAAAGATGCCAAGGAATGCAATGGAATCCTCAAAAGCAATTGAAAGTGGCTGGATCGATGGCTGCTAGTAGCTTCAAGTGCACGAAATTTTGACTTTAGGTTAGGGTTTGTAGAGCAATTTTTCCGTTCTCTCTTGATAGGTATGCATCATGTATTTATACTGGATGGATTTGGAATGGTTTTTGGAAAGAATTGATCAACATTCAATGGAAATCAAATTTTGATATTCTCATGAAATCAAATTTTCAAATTTTGTCCAATTTCAATCCAATCTTGCCAAATTTGATCCAATTTCGAAATTGGGCATTTATGGGTTGATTGGATCACAAGAAAGCAATAAAATCAATCTTCCAATTAATTTTGATTTTATAATTTATTTTAAGATTTAATTTGTATTTAAATAAATAAATTACAAATTAAATAGAAAAATAAATCAAAAATTCGTGGCATTGGGCTTGGGCACTCCTAATTGCTTGAGGAACAAGTTAGGATGAAGAAAAGTAGGCCCATTTGCAAAAGATTTGATTTTTGAAGTATCTCTTTTGTGCATTCTTCCAAAATTGCCCAACTTGTGAATGGTGTAACTTGCTCAATTTTCCACATTTTTGAGTGTTCTTGGACTTTTGAAAGCTCTAAGAGTCCTCTAAACAATGTCTTTGGTCTCATCTCAATTGGAGTTACCATGCTCAAAATATCTTCAAAACAAAAGTTGACTTTTGTTGACTTTGAAAATGACCAGAATGTTTGAGCTATACCTCTCAAATGAAGCATTTTTGGACATTCTTGTGAGACATGAAGTTGTAGAGAATTGAATTTCCTTCAAAACAAGAGGTGGTGGAAAAATTTCGAGAAAGTATGAGAAAGTTATGACCAACAAAGTTCAGCTTGACTTTTCATCTAGAAACCCTAATTTAGAAAGTTTGACTTTTGGGCAAATCTTGAGTTTTCTTGATGAATCATGATCAACCCTTGATCAAATGATGAATGTAACTTCAAAATGAGGATGTTGACCAAAATCAAAAGTTTTGACTGTATGTTGACCACAGTTGACTTTTGTCCAATACACTCGATTTTCAACCATCCGAGCAATTGTCGAGGAAACTTGACTTGTGAGGCTTGAAACTTGACATGGAGAATCTTTGAAGCATATGAGGAGGCATGAATACCAATGGAGATGTTGGAAATCCATCTTGGCTTGAGAGATACCAAACCCTAGTTTGGGTTGATTGTCTAGAGAGAGTTTGTCCGATCAACTCGAGGAATCCTCGAGTATGGATGTATGAAATCTCTTGAGTAGATGGAGGGCAAATTTTGGGGTATGACAGCTGCCCTGCTCAATTTTCTTGTACCGAAGGGTTAGATTGACATGCTTGTCTTCGTGACTGGAGGTAGAAGATGATTGAACACCGAGTACACCGAAAATTTGCACTCGCTATTGGTCGATGATGCGGAATGGGCTTACGATGCCATTTGAGAAGTTGGAGACTTCCGGGAACGAGTCGACGCTAGACTTGAGGTTGTTAATAGGAGAGCTGACGGAGATGGGCTTAAGATGCCATCTAGAAAGGTCGATGCTGGGAGTGAGTCGATGTTAGACTCAGAGATGTTCCCGAACGAGAGAGACGGGCTTAAGATGCCATCCGGAGGAGTCGACGTTAGACTTCGTGTTCACTTTGAATAAGGTTATTGGTTTGTATTGATTTTTAACCATATATGCAGATTCGAAAGTGAAGCATCGTTGATGAGTAGTCGGAGATGGGCTTAAGATGCCATCCAAGGCAATCGAGTCGACGCTAGACTCAGTAGTCGCCGTAATAAATCTTCGTGTCGATTACTCGAGGGAGATTGTAGTTGGCAAAATGTGGATAGCTTCCTGTTGTGCATCGGTGTTTGATCCATTGCCCGTTATCGGAGGATAACCGAGGTGGTCTTTCGGATAGTTTTCCGCTTCCGGGCTTAATCTCGACCGTTCGGAGGACAACCAAAGGCGGTCTTCGATAGTTTTCCGCCGATTCGGGCTTAATCTCGACCTGCTTGCCGGCGATCACACTGCTTTGGAGAAAACAAGAGAAACTTTGATAGAATATTGGTTAGTTTTATGCAAAGTATGATGCATGACAGTGTATATGAATGACATATGCATGAAGTATGATTTTATGAGAAATGTATGAATGATGAATGTTGTGATATTTCAAAACATATCCATCTTGAAGAAGATGCGGATATTCTGTTTGAAGATTTCTGACTTCTGCCTGGGGAACTGAGTAAGTGAGAACCCCGCTTTTGAAAGAGAAGAAAGATATCCGGGATTCCTCCGATGCGCTATCTGACCAAGTCTTGGGCCTAGACATTGTTGAGGAAGGTAGAGATTTGAGAAGCTAGTTGTTGGAGATCTCACATATAGACCCTGCTGAGGAGAACCTGGAAGGCGATCCGTTGGGGACCTTGTATGTAGATCTGCTGAGGAAATTTAAGAAGCGCTCTACTGGGGATTCCGAGTGTAGATCTCGCTGGAGAACATCTGATGGTTGCTGAGAGACCGGGCTAGAAGAGTCTGGAGTCCGTTGTAATCTCTGGCTCGGGAATAAAAGGTGTATGTTTCCTCCGATGCACTATCTGACCAAGTTTTGAGTCTGGATACCGCTGCCGGGGAGAAGAGGGAGGATTGAAAAATATCCGCTGGGGATGAAGTGTTACTGCTTGGAGACTGATGTAACGTTGCTCGATTGAGTGGAATCACTGCTTGTGGATTAACATATACTCCGTTGGGGGAAGGTGTGTGAGTGACACCTTTATGCTCTGTGGGAAACTATTTGTTGACTTTCGTCGTCATCCCGATTCCTGGAACCTGTAGTAAGTACTTTTGAATGTTCACTTTTCGTATGTTTGTGATTAGATTCTTATTGTCAAATGCATATAGTCATTCAAAGCGCGTTGGACTTATTGCAAACGACAACAATGTAAATTGTAAAGAGAAAGAAGTCGTATTTATTTGAAAGGTGGCGATGGCCAAGTAGTTTGTACACAAGAAAGGTAAAAGCTATGCGGAAACAATCTCGTTAAGTTCCAACTATGCTAGTACTCATATATTTCACTATCTCATCTCCTTGTGTCAGAGAAAGTGAGTAGATCGATCTTCGCCATTTGAACCTTGAATGCCGATAGTAGTCCGAAGGTGATCCGAAGAGACATAGTCGACGCTTAAATCCCTAACTTTTGCCTAGACCGCCTTTCGGTTTTCACCATCGATACCTTTTTGCCCAAGCCGCCTTTCGTGTTTTCGACTTGCGGTGTACATATTTTGTATATATCCTTTATTTTGCCCGAACCCTTTTGGTTCGCCAGATGCCCTTATTTTTGCCTAGGTTCGCCGACCTAGCGGGTCTCTTTATGCGTAGTATTTTTGACTATGTCTGCTCATGTGGTGTGGAAATCTTCACCATCCATGGTGCTAAGTATCATAGCTCCGCCGAAAATCGCTTTGACTACAAACGGTCCCTCATAGGTGGGAGTCCATTTGCCTCGGATCACCTTGTGGAAGAATGATGCGCTTGACTACTAGATCACCGACTTGGTAGACTCGGTGCTTGACCTTCTTGTTAAATGCTCGATCATTCGCTTCGATAACTGTCCATGGCGATGGATGCGAGTCGCTTCTCATCAATCAAATTAATCCGTCAAGGCGAGTCGGACCCAATCGCTTCGCCTAATCGCCTCCCGAGGACTCTAGTTGAGGGTATCCGAACCTCGATGGGTAAGACGGCTTCCATACCGTATACGAGAGAGAAGGGTTGCCCTCTGATGTTCGTGTTGGCGATAACCATGAAGAGCAAATGGTAACATCTCATGCCAATCTTTGTAAGTCACCGCCATCTTCAGATAATCTTCTTAATGTTCTTGTTGGCGGCTTCCATCGCCATTCATCTTAGGCCGATATGGAGAAGAATTGTGATGCTTAATCTTGAACCGCGTGCGTAGTTCGGAATCATCTTGTTGTTGAGATTGGAACCGTTATCCGTGATAATCCTTTCGGAGTGCCATACCGATGATAAGATTATGTTTGATGAATCGAGCCACAACATTCTTGGTAATGATGCATACGAGGTCGCTTCTACCCACTTGGTAAAGTAATCTATTGCCACAAGGATGAAACGATGTCCATTGAGGTCGGGGCTTGATTTCTCCGATCATGTCAATGCCCCACATTGCAAAAGGCCAAGGAGAAGTTAAAACATTCGAGGTACCGGAGGTACATGTACTTTATCGGCATAACCGCACTTGTGACAAGATCGAGTAGCGGTGACAATCGCTTCCATGGTGGACCAATAGTAACCTGTTCTCAAAATCTTCTTAGCCATGGTGTGTCCACCGGAGTGGGTACCAAATTCGCCGTAACTCTTCCATGATACGCATCGCGTTCACCGGTCTATACAATGAGTAAGCATAAGTCGTGGTTGCGCTTGTATAAGATGTCGTTCGAGGAAGAATTTGATGCGAATCTTCTCATGAACTTCCTATCATTAATGATGCCCTCGGGATATTCCCGAGTCTCAAGATACCTCTTCACGCCATAGTACCAAGGTTTCTCTTAGATCAAGCTCATAACAATACGGTTCACAAACCTTTCAATGATGATCCGGGAGCCTCGTTGTCCCATCTAACCTTGAACATAGACGACATAGTAGCCAATGCGCCCGCCAACCGATTCTCTTCGTGGAATATGATTGAAAGTGACTCTTCAAAGTAGGAATCAAACTCGTAACATGCTCTCGATATGGAATGAGATTCGGATGCTTCGATCCCACTCGCCTTAATTTGACCGATCACCAAAGCCGAGTCTCCATACACTTGTAAGAACTTGATTCTTAAGTCAATAGCAGCTTTGATACCCATGATGCACGCTCAGACCGCCATGTTGTTGGTGCAACAAACACAACCCGGTGAAAGGAGTATGTCCACCGTAGGGATGTGATGATGGCGCCAATGCCATTGCCAAGCGCGTTTGAGGCTCCATCAAAGACCATAGTCCATCGGGATCCTTGTTCGTGTCCTTCGTCTGGCCTGGTTCTTCGCAATCTGTAACTAGTAAAACATCTTCATCTGAAATTGAACGCATAGATCGATAGTCATCTACGGCTTGATGAGCCAAATGATCGGCTACCACACTTCCTTTGATCGCTTCTCTCGAAGTGTACCGGATGTCATATTCGGTCAAGATCATTTGTCATCTTGCTATTCTTCCGAGAGAGCTGGTTTCTCAAAGATGTATTTTATCGGATCCATCTTGAAATCAACAAGGTAGTGTGAGTCAACATATACTGCCTTAGTCGGCGAGCAACCCAAGCCAAAGCGTTGCAAGTTTTCTCAAGTCATGAGTATCTTGTTTCGGTAAACTTTTGCTAAGGTAGTATATTGCATGCTCTTTTCGACTGACTCGCCATGTTGCCCCAACACACACCCCATTGAGTTCTCTAACACCGCAAGTACATGATAAGAGGTCTTCCTTCGGCAGTGGCATCGAATAGGAGGATTTTGTAGGTATTCCTTGATTTTGTCAAAAGCGATCCGCAATCGCTGCTCCATTCCACTACTTGATCTTTCTTAAGTAACTTGAAATTGGCTCACAAGTAGTAGGTGTGCAATGAATTTGGCAATGTAGTTCAATCGGCCCAAGAAACCTCGACTTCCTTGGGAGTGGCATCTCTTGAATAGCTTTAACCTTGGCGGATCAACTTCAATACCTTTACCATCGACAACAAACCCTAGGAGTTTTCCGATCCGACTCCAAAGGTGCACTTGCTAGATTCAATCTCAATCTGACTTCTTCAATCATCAAATAGTTTCGCAAATGATCTAGATGTTCTTCTTCACCGATCGAGCTATCATGTCGCCGACGAGACCTCTATCTCGTGATGAATCATGTCATGAAACAATGTCACCATAGCACCGATAAGTGGCGCTGCATTCTTCAAATCAATGGCATAACCTTGTAGCGAAGTGCCCCATTGGTAACAAAAGTAGTCTTCCATGTCTTCGTGGAGCCATCTTGATCCGATTGTAACCGGAGAAACCATCCATGAAGGAGAAAACCTTATGCCGAGGTGTTGTCAACCGTCAATATGAGGAAGTGGGAAATCGCCTTTCGGACTCGCTTTGTTCGATCTCAATCCACACACATTCGTACTTTACCATCCTTCTTAGGTACGGGTACCACATTTGCAACCCATCGGGATAAGAGGTGACAATAAGAAACCGCATTGAATCGCTTCATAACTTCGCTTTGATTTTCTCTCGACATCTCGTGACGATACGATTTAACCTTCTTTCACGAGAAAACCTTCTTTTGTCGGCAATCGTGTACCACAATATCAATGTCCAAACCAGCATGTCCTCGTATGACCAAGCAAAACCTCAACATAGTCTCGTAGCATCCGGACCAACCTTTCTTTAACATCGCTCAAGACCCGCCTCCCATCTTGATCTCTTTTCTCGTCTTCACTCAAATTCACAACCTCAACTTGCTCTTCGTGGGTGTATAACTCGCTCTTCTTGTTGCAGGCAAGTTCTCCGGCACTTCACAATCTTCCTCACTTTCGCCTTCTTGGTAGATCGGATTATCAAGTCATATTTAGCACTAGCATAGTGTATTAACGAGATTCGGAGTGATTCTCGTATCACGGGTGTGTAAGAAACACATAGCTTTTGAAGGGGTGATAAAGTAAAAGAAAGAAAACAAACAATTGAATGCAAAAGTCCAACGAATTTATTGAATGAAAATACGCAAACGACAGAAAAACCTCGAACGAGCCATGACGCCCGCAAGGCACTAGCTTTCAAAGTTTATTGTTCAAACATAAAGAAATACGAAAAGCAAAACAAAACAAGAGCAATTACTCCGGCTAAAGGAGATTGGTAGGACGCCTTCGCCTTCCAATTGCCGAGCCCATGATCCGAGTCGGAAGATCCACTTGCGATGTCGAAGTCGTTGTCATCGCCTTCTATGGCATGGATTCCACTGATCGATGCGAAAGGAAGTTGGCCGCACGTCGGCGTATCATCTTCGACCTTGATGGTGAAGCCTAAACCAGCCTTGTCGATTTGAAAGGAAGATCGTGGAGCTGACCCCAAATAGTACTCTTCCTTCTTCAACAGAGCATCTTTCAACGAGGCCATCCTAGGCGGAACTTGCGTGACTTCAGAGGACAGGAGAGTCACAGCATGACTGGGATTGTTTCAAAAGCTTGACAGGAGTCTCAAGAATTCACCCTCCATCTCGAGATAGCGGAATGATCGTAGATGACCGACCATATACTCTTCTTCACCACATACCGTGACAACCTTTTTTCCGAGTATTTCAGCTCGATGTAAGGTAGAGGTAACCGCCCCATGTATCCAAGGGCGCCCAAGTAGGCAAGAATAAGCGGACGGATGTCCATGACAAAGAAAGTGGAATCAAAAGTCCGGGAACCGACTTTAACAGTGAGTGAGTCTCCAAGCATCGCTCGCTTAGAACCATCAAAAGCCCTCACAATAATGTCACCGGTCTCGAACCAACCCTTCGACATCAAGTCGATCAAAAGCGCCTTCGAAGGATATTCAGAGAGAACCGTATCAACCAAAACATGAGATAGGTAACGCCTTGCATTCAACAGTAGATGTGCAAGGCCTTGTTATGTTTCTTTCCTAGGGTCAAATCAAGATCGAGAAGCCTAGGCCGTTGGCCGCTAGCAATACAAACTTCGAATCGGTCGGTGGTAGTGTCTTGCAGCACGTGAGCATTCTTCGAAACTTCACCAAGGCATTAGTATGAGCCTCGAGCACAAGAGCAAAGCGAGCATGGAAATCTTGGACGGAGTCTCGTCCCAACTGCTCCACAACATTGTAATCACTCTTCTTGATGATCTTCAATTTCCTCCATTTCTTGTTTGAGGTGTCTTCAAGAACTTCCTTTGGTACTCGTTGAGCAGATGAGTCACCGTTCTTTCCTCTAGCCGGGATATTGATTGAGTAGTGGAATGCGAGCTGAGTCGCAGTGTCTTTTGGAGGAGAGATCTCGGAGAGAATACCCTTCCGGCTCGTCACCTTACTTGATCCGGTGATGTTGTCGATGTCGAATGGTAGCTTCAATGGTCGATCTTCAATAGTCGAGGGTCTTGCTTGACGCCATGATAGTAAACATCACCCATAGTTCCAAGGGATAGCCTTGTCGAGGAATATGGAACCGCCTTGGAGAAGTGATGATGAGAGGCGCCACTCTAGGCACGGATCGCAGAGGAAATCCTTATCGTGTTAACATCAAGTAGTCTTCGTGGAAATCGTCACCCCATCCGTCGCCTTAACATCTTCAATAGGAATCTTGTAACTATCGTGACAGTATTTCACCATGTAATCATACTTTCCACTTGGCTGCCCCAAGGTATCCCACAGATGGCACAGCTCGCATTGTCAATCTTCAACTTAGACATTTCTTCACACACCGCACGTGGTTTCGTAAATAGTATCTCACGGTTATCCATCATACAGAACACGCCTTCTCAACCAAGCACAACCATCGCGCGGATGGGCACCAACGACAATCCTCCGGCATCCCGGATTGACACCGCTTGCAACAAATTCTTCTTAATACCATCGAGGAATGGTCAAGTCATCTATGTTGAAAACATAAGTATCGCCACCAACAGATTGGAACCCTTGTCATGGTTAGGCATAGGCGCGTTGATCACATTCGAGTCTCAACAGGAGGATCAAATTCAACTGCTTAGCTTCAATCATATCTTGAATCTTGTTCTTCGAGCCCAACAATTGTCGTGATCGTGTCTCGGATGTTGGAATGATAAGCACACTTAGCATTAGGATTGTATTTCGAGAGGAAGTGTTGACATTCGAGGAGGATCCCTCAAAGTAATCACCGCTTTCAACATGTGTTGCAAGGCTTGCGACAATGGCATGTTGATCTTCGAACTGCCTCGTGGCTCGCTACGCTGTCTCACCGAGGTCGATGTAGGATCGAGATCACAACCCCTACAGATTGAGCGCGTCGGTCTTGGCCCGGCTTTTCGACCATACACATTGGCTTCTTTCTTAGCACCAAAAGATCTCTTCGCAGATTTGAAGATGTCTCTACATGAATCTTTCCACTCTTGATACCGCTTCAATGCGCACCGTCAGACGTGAATCCGGATGAAGAATTTCCAATCGATGATTAAAGAATGGGCCTCGGTGTTCCCATAAACATATCAACCAACTCCCTATTGGAAAAGGGTGGTGAACTCTCGCTAGATCTCTCCACTTCGAGCATACTCCTTGAACTTCTCATCACGACCCATAGACATGCTTTGTAGTTGCATGCGAGTGGGTGTCAATTCAAGATTGTACTGTCTCAGAAAGCATCAGCCAAGTCACCCAAGTACGGATACGGTCATTCTCTAGCCGATAGTACCATTCCAACTGGTTCCGACAAACTCTCTTGAAAATAGTGCATCCACAACTTTCATCGGTGGGATTGATCTTCCGGACATAGGACTTCAAATGCAGCTTAGGGCAAGACATGCCATCATACTTGGCAAAAGTTGAACTTTGAACTTAGGAGGAATCACAACACCGTGAACAAGGCTCAGATCATCAAAATTCAGCCCGACATCTTCGTGTTTTCCACAAGATTCAGACGGTCTTCAAGTTGTTTGTACTTGTCATCTTCCTCGTAGTATCGCCATAATCGAATGATCCTCTCCTCCTTTCTTTGGCTCACGCTGCTCACCTTCATCACCCTTGGTACTCCCCGTGGACACTTCCTTTAGAGAGCTCGATCCGACCACTTTAGGACCCCTTTGAAACGCTCTACCCATGTTGAGGAGACCAACAACCTTCTTCTTCTTGTTGATGAGCTTCTTCAGATCTTCTTGGCCTTGGACCAAGTTGGTGAACATCCAAACCGAGCATTCGAGCTTGGAGATCTTTGACGTCTGTCAAGAGCCATTTCTGCTAAAATAAATAGCGAGCAAATGAGGAAACCAATCTCCAATGTACCTGTGATGCAATGTTTATGCTATGATATGCAATGTTTATGCGAATGCAATGCAATGTTTTCAAGGACCTAAGAGATTTAAATTTGTTAAACAAGCAATGAACAAACATTTATTAGTACTTCTCATTATTATTCTTTTTCCTTTTAAGTACAAGAGATAGTTCAAAACAATAAAAGAAAACATAAGCATCCTAAAGCTCTAAGTCTCCCATGGGCGCTTCCTCTTGGTGCCGATGTAAGCATTGATATTTCGCTCCTCATGAAGTAGCTTGGTCAACTCTAGAACTTTCTTCTCACTTGCATAACACTGAGCTTCAAAGGTATCCCTTTCTTCTTTAGTTGAATCCGGATCTCTTCAAGTCTTCAAAATCGGAGGCATGTCGGATGGAGAACAAAGGGTACGCCACCTATGGCAACAGTTCCATAATTACGTAAAAAAGCGTGAATGGCATCATGAGGTTTTGAGCTCGAGCTCGCGCCCATTTGAGGTAAGGTTCCCAAGGAATGGAGTTTTGGTGCCCCAAAGTCTTGGTATCAGTCTTCTTTACCATGCCCCAAGCATGTATAAACCTTCATCGGTAATTCTGGAGATCATGATTGTAGTCGAACACAATATCTTGGAGAAGCATATCATGTGGACCATCTCTTCGAGCAAAAACAAACTGACGTAGAGCTAAAGAAGGGTTGTAAGTAATACCTCCCCTTATACCAAGTAGTGGTACGTTAGGGAACTCTCCACAACGCTCAATGAAGGTGAAGTCCTTTTGAGAGAAAAGACTCCAACGGATATCGGAATGGGAGAGTGACATTAGCCTTTGAGACCATCTCAACCTTTGTTCGTTCTTCAAGACTGATGGAGGAAGGTGCGAAATAAACCACCTTGAAAGTAACAACACATGAGAGTTCCTTGTCGCTTAGCAGACGAGTGTGGAGAGAATGTAGGATGTCTCCAAGTAAGGTAGGCATGGATTGGGTAAGAAATAACTTGATGGCATTGACATCTATGAATTGATCCGAGTTAGGAATAGAACCAAACCATAAATTAGCAAGGCAACAATGTTTTCAAATGCATGGAAACTCATAACTTTGAGGAATTCTCGCTTTCTTAATTAGGAACTTGGAAAGTAAACCCTTAACTCCACTTCTAGTTTCCCAATTGGCTTCAATATCCGAACGCTTAAGATGTAAGGCGATGCGATGTCTTCGAACTTAGGAACCTTTTCCAAACCGTGAATGGCATTTGGTCGAGAATAGGTACCCAAGTAGCTTAGAGAACTCTTCCAAGGTAGGAACCAACTGATAATCTGGGAATGTAAAGCAATGGTGTTTCGGATCAAAGAACTGGAATAGGACATGCATCATATCTTCTTCAAAACCGAGATAACCAAATCAAGCGATAACCATGTCTTTTGATGAACCGAGCATGGTCGGGAATTTCAAACCAATTCTTTGAGTTGAGAAGGATACCCATGAAGTTGATTCGGATAGTCTTTCTAGAAGCCATAATCCCTACAAAACAGAGCAAAGATAAATCCCTAGGTCCTTGAAATAGTTAGAAATGATATGCAATGCGAATGATGTCATGATGTCATGTTTAGCACACACAAACAATTCACACAATGAGCCTAGGTTCAAGGCTTGCATGAGGTATAGGTGATTACCCTACCAAAATTTGAGTTGGTTCATCCTGTCCTATAATAGTAACCGGTTCTAGGAATCTCATATCATAGATCTTTCTCAGAGGCGCTTATTTCAATACGACGCCAAGTGGTCGATCGAAAATGTCCCAAAAGTCTAATCTCAATGAGCGTAGCATCGAGTATCAACCAACCTCGGTCTACACAAAGCCGCCATCTCACTACCTTCTAATGGCCAAGATGGGTCAATTAAGGTTCTAAAAGTTTAGTTAGCGCTTGATGACACCACGCAGAAGCCAAATACTATCTTCAACTTGGGAATGAAGAGTATCGGGACAACCAAAGTGTCACGCTAACGTAGCCATCATGTTGACCGCGTAGTTGTACGTCTAGCGGTCGCGATGATCTAATGCCACTTACCTAAAAGGAAACCCAGATCCGGGTGTAGGATCCCCCAACAATATAATACCCAAGCAACCCTTAAAGATAAAGCATACAATTCAAACAAAAAGCAATAAAAGTTATCTAGAAATCCCTAAGGCAATTCTCTCTTTTGGGTGTGTCCCCAGCAGAGTCGCCAGTTCTGTAATACGGTGAACTGACTTTGTAGGATTTTTGTATCCAAATGTGCGGATAGCAAGAGTCGCCACCGACTTTTATTTTTATCCAATTAAGGGAAGGTAAAAGTAAAAAAGACCTTCGTTAGATTCGAGTTCGGAGAATGGTTATGAAAAGGGAAGGTATTAGCACCCCTTTCCATCCGCAGTTTATTCTACGGGCTCTTAGTTGCTCTTAGATAACCTTTTAAAATTTGCTTTCTGTGTGTTTGACAAAGATGTTTTGAAAAGGCATTTCGCTTTGACTTTGTAATGACTCATGTAGGAGTGTATACAAAGTGTTCGGAAATGTTTTTGAAAGAGAATTTGAACTTTGAAAAAGTGTGAGGTGTGAAAAGCATTTGATAGAGCAAGCAACTAAGAGACTTATTTACCCACCGAATTGGTCGTTTTGTACTTCTCGCCTTTAGAATAGCGCTAGCCATACCATTAGTTAGTAGGTAGCTCCATTCGTGGATGTAAGCGGACATTCGAAGGGACATCGGATGGTCATAGAAAGCAACTTGTAGGAAGTATCCTAGCACATTCAAGGGACTATCATCATTTTTCGAGGCGACAATCGAGGGTCAAGATCATGTGTTCGAGGCGACATCGTGGGTCTATGATCTTTGTATCGAAGGGACTATGATGATTTGTTTGAAGGCAACGGTGCTAGAATACCTCTACGCTCGAGGGACATGACCATTTTGAATCGAAGGCATCGAGAGAATTACCCTAAAAGGTGTGTGATAGAAGTGTGTTGAATTCAGATATTTTATCTTGAAGATTAGTGTGAGCTATGTCCAATTATTATCTTGCCATACACGCCTAATTACTAGCAATTGATAAGGGTGCGGAAAGTAAAATGCGGAATGTAAAGTGCGGAAAGATAAACCTACGCTATTACATGGCTTTGGGGCAGATACATAATTTAAACTTGCGGAAAATAAAAGCCTAATTTAAACTATTACATCCCATGAGCAGTTACATTATTGGAAAAAAAAATAGAATAATAAAGGAAAAACGTCCGAATCGGAGCAACCTGTGAAAGAATAAGAAATTTAAAATATGATGAAATCGAAATAAGAGAAAATGTTAGAAAAAATGCAATTTTTAATATGAGAAAATTAATGCATGCTGGAAATAAGGTAAATAAGCTATAATAATTTTTCGGGATTTTTTGGAAAAGATTTAATAATTAAAATGCAATTTATAATGATTTAAATGCATAAATAAAAATAAAATAAATATGCATGCAAAAATTATATTTTTTAATTTATTAAATTAAATAAAGGTTTTTATGAAAATAATGTAAAAAGAAAAAATGTTTTTGGTAATTTTTTTAATGCAAAATAAAAAATAGTAAAGAAATTAAAATAATGTGAAAATATTAAAATAATGTGAAAAAATATAAAAATAGAGTTTTGGAAAAGTGTAAAAAGGGATTGTCTGAACCAGGAATCGAACTGGAGACATCCCTTTCAAACCTTGAAAACCACATGCTTGACCAACCGAGTGGACAATCGCTTTGAAACGGAGTGAGGGCTAAGACACGCCATCCCCGGCTTTTCGCCAACGATCGCCTTCTCCGATTCAAATATTTGAAAATCCAGTTTTTCTTCGACGCTATGTCCCTGGCTAATATCAAAAATGCAGCACACATAATATAAATACATTCTAAAGCCATGGTTCGATTGGAAACATCATTCCGGATGCAATGGTATAGGTCTAGTTGTCCAATTTTTCCTAATAAGCCAAGCCCTAAATCGAGCTCAAGAACCCTAGTTATGGCATATTACGTTTCAGGCCATGGAAATGCAATTAACCTGCCCAGATCGCTTGCAAACTTTGTTCTAAGCATGAAACAAACATCAAAACTTGTTAATAATGCATGAATAATGAAACACGATTTTGAAAAAAGTATGAACAAACCGATTCGTGATTCCTTGATTCTGGATGGTTTTGAGTGATATAAGAGTCTGGATCGACTCTAAAGATGCCAAGGAATGCAATGGAATCCTCAAAAGCAATTGAAAGTGGTTGGATCGATGGCTGCTAGTAGCTTCAAGTGCACGAAATTTTGACTTTAGGTTAGGGTTTGTAGAGCAATTTTTCCGTTCTCTCTTGATAGGTATGCATCATGTATTTATACTAGATGGATTTGGAATGGTTTTTGGAAAGAATTGATCAACATTCAATGGAAATCAAATTTTGATATTCTCATGAAATCAAATTTTCAAATTTTGTCCAATTTCAATCCAATCTTGCCAAATTTGATCCAATTTCGAAATTGCTGGCATTTATGGGTTGATTGGATCACAAGAAAGCAATAAAAATCAATCTTCCAATTAATTTTGATTTTATAATTTATTTTAAGATTTAATTTGTATTTAAATAAATAAATTACAAATTAAATAGAAAAATAAATCAAAAATTCGTGGCATTGGGCTTGGGCACTCCTAATTGCTTGAGGAACAAGTTAGGATGAAGAAAAAGTAGGCCCATTTGCAAAAGATTTGATTTTTTGAAGTATCTCCTTTTGTGCATTCTTCCAAAATTGCCCAACTTGTGAATGGTGTAACTTGCTCAATTTTCCACATTTTTGAGTGTTCTTGGACTTTTTGGAAAGCCCTAAGAGTCCTCTAAACAATGTCTTTGGTCTCATCTCAATTGGAGTTACCATGCTCAAAATATCTTCAAAACAAAAGTTGACTTTTGTTGACTTTGAAAATGACCAGAATGTATTGAGCTATACCTCTCAAATGAAGCATTTTTGGACATTCTTGTGAGACATGAAGTTGTAGAGAATTGAATTTCCTTCAAAACAAGAGGTGGTGGAAAAATTTCGAGAAAGTATGAGAAAGTTATGACCAACAAAGTTCAGTTGACTTTTCATCTAGAAACCCTAATTTAGAAAGTTTGACTTTGGGCAAATCTTGAGTTTTCTTGATGAATCATGATCAACCCTTGATCAAATGATGAATGTAACTTCAAAATGAGGATGTTGACCAAAAATCAAAAGTTTTGACTGTATGTTGACCACAGTTGACTTTTTGTCCAATACACTCGATTTTCAACCATCTGAGCAATTGTCTGAGGAAACTTGACTTGTGAGGCTTGAAACTTGACATGGAGAATCTTTGAAGCATATGAGGAGGCATGAATACCAATGGAGATGTTGGAAATCCATCTTGGCTTGAGAGATACCAAACCCTAGTTTGGGTTGATTGTCTAGGAGAGAGTTTGTCTGATCAACTCTTGAGGAATCCTTGAGTATGGATGTATGAAATCTCTTGAGTAGATGGAGGGCAAATTTTGGGGTATGACACATATCCAAATCAATCGAGAAATAAACTCAAGGTATCTTGCACAAGCAACTAAGTGTTAGAAATAACAAAGAGGAGTGCTTATCGTAGGCACAAAGCTCAAAAGCGATTATTCACAAGCTAATATACTAGCATAAGCATACAAGAAGTGAAATAAAAACTCAAAAATCGGCTTCGGAAAGCACTTATTCGAAATCGAGGCGAAAATGTCAACTTGTCGGAATCAACTCATGCATGTGTATTATTCAACAATTTCAAACTTCGACACAATCTAGTTCAAGAATCAAGCCTTAATCAAACAATTTCAATTCAATTAATCAAGATATGAATTAATTAAAGTATGTACAAGTATTTCCTCAATTCAATTTCAAGAATAAGAAATTTTGCAAAGTCACTTAAAATAAGCACTTACTTGAATTTGAAGAATCAATGGAGAATTGGAGAAGAATTGAAGAATTCATAAACAAGCAAAGGAAGACATGTTTGCTTGAGCAATAGAGGGAGAGCGATCAGAGTCTTGAGAGGAAGAGGAAGTTCGGTTTGCAAGGAAAAGCGGAGGAGCAAGGCGTAGGAGATACCAAACGGAAGAAGGAGCTCCAATCGGAGCTTGGCGAAGGCGTGTGAGAGGAAGGCTGGTTGAACCGTGGCCGGACGGAAACGAGATAGAGGGAGGCGCACAACGGAGGGAAGAGGCTGATCGGCCTTGGCTTGGACGGTGGGAAATCAGACCGGAGGAGGGAGGAAGAAGAGTGATCACTGGCATGGTGTTCCACTACGGCGGAGGAAGAGTGACCGGTGGCTGGCCTTGGAGGTGGGGAGGATCTCGGTGGTGGCTGGCTTGGAGGAGAAGAAAATTCCTTGACTTTTGGTCTTTGAGAGTTGAGAGAAACATGAATTTTGAATGTGAAATTTAACAAATGATCCTTCCTCCTTGATTTGTGAGAGTGAAATTTTATTTATAGGTGTTAATTTTGGGCTTAGAGTGCCTTGGATCCAAGATTAGGCCCAAATCACCTTTATCCGATAAAATGTTGTGTACAGTGTGACACCCCGATTTAATTCAAATATTAAATAAATGGGAATTTAATTATTTATTTAATTAAAGTCTTAAGTATTTATATTATTGGATTAATTGGATCGATTTAATGAAGAAAGGATTGGTGGTGTGCAGAGTAAACAGTGGGTGTGAGAGTAAAACACTCTACTAATTACTAAGTATTGATTATTTATTTTATTTGGAATATTAAAAGGAAATATAAAAAGGAAAAGAAGGGAAAAAGAAGCCTTTTTGGAGAAAAGTCATTATATGAGAATTGGAGAAAGAAGAGAAGAGAGGCCGCCGAGGAATTCAAGAAGGTAAGGGGTGATTTCTTTCGGTTAATATGTCTTATGGGTTTTGGGAATCAACTGGGTAATTGGGTATGTTAGGAAATTGAATTATAGGTTTATAGAAGGAAACTCTATTTTGTGTCGGTGTATGGAAATTGGATCATTAGTGTGTCAGATAACTAATAGGAATGAGTAAACTATGTTGTTTGATGTTATAATGGTGTAAAATGGCTTTAGATTGGTGTTCCTAATATCACAATTCGTGTTTGGAAGTTTGGAAATGATAAATGATGCATAAAGTTGTCAAAAATAGCAGATTTTACTGTTACAGGTCGTGGGAATTGGTTCCCTGTGGGGAGGAACCGGGTTCCAAGTGTTAAATTTCAAAATCTGGGCATTTTTGTACGTGGGAACCGGTTCCCTGTGGGGAGGAACCGGGTTCCCCATACAAAAATCCAGGGAGGCTTATTTTCAAAACGTGGGAACCGGTTCCCTGTGGGGAGGAACCGGGTTCCCCATACAAATTTCCAGGAGCGTGTATTTTTCAAATTGTGGGAACCGGGTTCTCCCAGTAAGGAACCGGTTACCACTGTGTATTTTTCCAAAACTTCTAAAACTTCAAAAATTCATATTTTCTAAAACGTAACTCCGATTCGAGTGCCGTTTTCGGCGTTATTTCTTAAATTTAAATTTCTATCATTTGGAAAGGAAAAATGTTATTTTCTCAAAAAATATTTTTTAAAAGAGTCGAGCTCCCGATTTTGAGAAGTATGGATTAATTAAGGATAATCGAGAATTAATACAAATAGTCTGAGTTACCAGATGATAGCTAATGCATACCATGCTATATTTGATATTCATGATGATTTGAATGTGGTATATTGGTGAATTGGCATTATGTGGATTGTATTGATATTATGATCTGTGAAGTGATGTTGCATGCTTTTATGATGCATGCATGAGCATTGTTAAATTGGTTCATTCCCATTGTGCGGAAGTGAGCTTGCAGAGCCAATAGACTTACCTGGTTGGAGGTGGTGAGGCTAGATTCTTGACCCAATGGTTGTGGGCGAATCATGGATTACACTGTCTTTCCACTTGTAAACGGAGCAGTGGGTGAACTCGGTTCACGTTTTGGTACCACATGCATAGAGTCTGCATTGCATATGGGGATGTAACATGTTAGGATGATTTCCAGTGTTGCAATTTCCATTGTTTGATATATACATGATCATTGTGTGAACTGTTTTGTGAATTGATTATGACTTTGTGTTTGGTTAATGGATTAATGTAACCGATTATTCTGTTGTATTTAAAAACGTATAATACATGTTATATTGAATTGAAATCTCACCCTTACTTTAACGATTTCAGATCCGAAGTGATTAGCTGCTTGGAGTTGGTGAGGATAGCTCTAGAGTCGAGTCAGTCAATTAGTCCGCGTGTCAGTGTCGTGCTCTGGTAGATGTAACACTGGGGAACGGTTGTTTGAAATCCTTTAATGGATATTTTAATAGTTTTGAATTGTGTCTTGATTTTATAGCCTGGAATAACTATTGAATGATGTATTCGGGATTTTGAGTTATGTTTCATTTCCGCTGTTAAACATAACTTTAAGTATGATTTATTTAATGATTATTCTTCAGTGAAAGCATGACAACTGTTTGGTCAATTTTTATGATTTTAAATTGTGACGCCTCTTAATTGTGGATAAAACTCTGATATTAATTCTATAAAACGCGGGTAATTAGAAGGGGTGTTACAATAGTGGTATCAGAGCATAGTCGGTCTTGTCTTAGAGTCGTTATCCCTTTTAGTATGCGACTAGTGTAAGTAACACTGTCAATACTGTGTGCTGATGTAGATTGTTTTGTAATGTTATAGAACAATGGCTGGAAGAGGTAACGGAAGGAATGATGATGCCATTGCTGAGGCTTTGGGAATGTTAGCTGGAGTACTCGGAGGGAATCAGCAGGTGGCTGCGATTGGTGCTGACAGACAATTGGGGAATTTTCTGAGGAATAATCCTCCGTTGTTCAAGGGTGCACATGATCCCGAGGGTGCTCAGAAGTGGTTAAAGGAGATCGAGAGGATCTTCAGAGTGATTGATTGTGTTGAGGGGCTGAAGGTGAGGTATGGTACTCACATGTTGGCAGAGGAAGCTGATGACTGGTGGGTTGCTACCAGGACTGAATTGGAAGAGGATGGAATTGCATTGACTTGGGCTGTGTTCAGGAGAAATTTTCTGAGAAGGTACTTTCCTGAAGACATTCGGGGTAAGAAAGAGATTGAATTTCTGGAGCTCAAGCAAGGCAACAAGTCTGTGAGTGAGTATGCAACGAAGTTCACTGAGTTAGCAAAGTATTATGCTGATTACCCTAACGATGCGTATGGAGAATTTTCCAAATGTATCAAGTTTGAGAATAGATCGCGTGATGAGATCAAGCGGTATCGTATCGCGATTAGAAGGTTCCCCAATTTGGTTGATTGTAGTAGGATTCTAGAAGAAGATCTTGCTAGTACTAAGGCGAATGCTCAGAATTATGCTGGCCGTAAGGGTAAGAGATGATGGATCGCGTAAGCCTTATGATAGGAATAATCGAACTGGAGGTTGGAAGAAGCCTAGTGGGGAGACTCGTTCTTCCGTTCTTCCGTAAGGTGCTAGATGTGGTGAATTGGGTCACCGATCTCTTGAATGCAAGACCGATGCGAGGAAGTGCAACAATTGTGGAAGATTTGGTCATTTAGGCTGAGTGTAGATCCCGGGATAACTTGTTACAACTGGCGAAGAAGGACACACTCGTCCGCAGTACTAAGCCAAAGAAAGAGCAAGTGGTGGGAAAGTGTTCGCTTTCGTGATCGGAGGTTAAGCCAGATGATCGGTTGATTAAAGGTACATGTTTTATTAATGGCATACCTTTAATTGCAATTATTGATATCGGAGCGACACTGCTTATTGCTCGGATTGTGCTAAAAGATTGAATCTGGAAATTTCTAATTTGGATGGAAGTATGGTTATTGACACCCTGCGTCGGGTTCGCTTCTCAGATGTGTGTAGGAATTGTCCTATCGTTATTTTCGATAGAGGTTTCGGTATGGATTTAGTGTGCCTACCTTTAGAACAACTTGATATTATCCTTGGAATGAATTGGTTGGTCTTCAACCAGGTTCATATCAATTGTTTTGAGAAGACGGTTATATTTCCTGAGGTAGCTAAGGTTGAAGATGTGACTATGTCAGTTAAGCAGATGAATTCAGCTGTCAGAGATGGTGTTGTAGTGTTCATGTTATATTCTTCGACGGAAGTGAAAGGGAAGGCTAAGAGTGGTGAGTTACCAGTTGTGAATGAGTTTCCAGAAGTGTTTCCGGAAGATGTTAGTGAACTACCACCTGAGAAAGAAGTGGAGTTTGCTATAGATTTGATTCCTGGAACTAGTCTGATGTCGATGGCGCCTTATCGCATGTCGGCATCTGAGTTGTCTGAACTGAAGAAACAATTAGAAGAGTTGTTGGAGAAGAAGTTCATTTGGCCTAGTGTCTCGCCGTGGGGTGCACCGGTGTTGTTGGTTAAGAAGAAGGAAGGTACGATGAGACTGTGTGTTGACTACAGGCAGTTGAATAAAGTGACAATCAAGAATCGGTATCCACTGCCGAGGATTGATGACTTGATGGATCAGTTAGTTGGAGCTTGTGTATTTAGCAAAATTGATCTGAGGTCTGGATATCATCAGATTCGTGTTAAGGCGGAAGATATTCAGAAGACTGCGTTTAGAACGAGGTATGGGCATTATGAATATTCTGTTATGCCATTTGGAGTTACTAATGCACCTGGTGTGTTTATGGAGTATATGAACAGGATATTTCATCCGTATCTTGACAAGTTTGTGGTGGTGTTTATTGACGATATTCTGATCTATTCAAAGGATGATGAGGAGCATGCAAAGCATCTTAGGATTGTATTGGAATTGTTGAAGGAAAAGAAACTTTATGCGAAATTGTCGAAGTGCGAGTTTTGGTTAAGCGAAGTGAGTTTTCTTGGTCATGTGATTTCCAAGAATGGTATTGTTGTTGACCCTACAAAAGTAGAAGCGGTATCTCAGTGGGAAGCGCCGAAGAATGCTTCAGAGATTCGTAGTTTTCTTGGTCTGGCAGGTTACTACAGGAAATTCATTGAGGGATTTTCGAAGTTAGCGTTACCGTTGACTAAGTTAACAAGAAAAGGTCCAGCGTTTATTTGGGGTGCAGATTGTGAGAAAGGATTCCAAGAATTGAAGAGGAGGTTGACTAGTGCTCCGATTTTAATTTTGCCGAATCCGGAGGACTCTTTCGTGGTGTATTGTGATGCGTCCTTGATGGGTTTAGGAGGTGTTTTGATGCAAGATAGGCAGGTTGTGGCTTATGCTTCAAGACAGTTGAAGACTCATGAAAGGAATTACCCGACTCATGATTTAGAGTTGGCGGCTGTTGTGTTTGTGTTGAAATTATGGAGGCATTATCTGTATGGTTCACGGTTTGAAGTGTTCAGTGATCATAAGAGCCTGAAGTATCTCTTTGATCAGAAAGAGTTGAATATGAGGCAGAGGAGATGGTTAAAATTTCTCAAGGATTACGATTTTGGTTTGAATTACCATCCTGGTAAGGCAAACATCGTGGCAGACGCGTTGAGCAGGAAGTCCTTGCATATGTCGATGTTAATGGTTCGTGAATTGGATTCAATGGAACAATTCAGAGACTTGAGTTTGGTATGTGAGACTACTCCGAATAGTGTGAAGTTGGGCATGTTGAAGCTGACTAGTGGTATTTTGGAAGAGATTCGAAATGGGCAGAAGTCCGATGTTGGTTGGTAGATAAGCTGACATTGATTAACCAAGGTCAAGGAGGTGAGTTCCGAATTGATGAGAATGGCGTTATGAGATTTGGTGATAGGGTGTGTGTTCCGGATGTTGCTGAGATTAGAAAGAATATTTTGGAAGAAGGACACCGTAGTGGGTTGAGTATTCATCCTGGTGCTACTAAGATGTACCATGACTTGAAGAAGTTATTTTGGTGGCCTGGAATGAAAAAGGAAATTGCCGAATTTGTGTATGCGTGTTTGGTTTGTCAGAAATCAAAGATTGAGCATCAGAAGCCGTCGGGACTGATGGAACCGTTGTTCGTTCCGGAATGGAAATGGGATGTCATTTCTATGGATTTCGTGTCTGGGTTGCCGAGGACAACGAAGAACTGTGATTCAATTTGGGTGATTGTCGACCGATTGACGAAGTCTGCTCACTTTATTCCGATAAGAATGGATTATCTGATGGAGAGGTTGGCAGAATTGTATGTTGAGAAGATTGTAAGTTTGCATGGTATTCCATCTAGCATTGTGTCGGATAGAGATCCGAGGTTTACTTCCAAGTTCTGGACAGGATTGCAAGAAGCTTTGGGTACTAAGTTACGATTGAGTTCCGCGTATCACCCGCAGACAGATGGTCAGACGGAGAGGACGATTCAGTCGTTAGAAGATTTGTTGAGGGCTTATGTGTTAGAGAAAGGTGGAGCTTGGGATAGCTACTTGCCGTTAATAGAGTTTACCTACAACAATAGTTTTCATTCGAGCATTGGTATGGCTCCGTTTGAGGCATTGTATGGTAGGAGGTGTCGGACACCGTTGTGTTGGTACGAATCTGGAGAAAGTGTTGTGATTGGGCCAGAGATCGTTCAACAAACTTCAAAAAAGATTAAGATGATTCAGGAAAAGATGAGAACTTCTCAGAGTTGTCAGAAAAGTTATCATGATAAGAGAAGGAAAGATCTTGAGTTTAATGAAGGAGACCACGTGTTCATGCGAGTTACTCCGATGACTGGTATTGGTCGAGCCTTGAAGTCAAAGAAGTTGACTTCGCGTTTTATTGGTCCGTTTCAGATTACCAAGAGAGCTCGGAAAGTTGCTTATCGATTGCTTTACCGTCACTTGCGATTTGCATGATGTTTTCCATGTATCTCGCTTGAGGAGGTACATTGCGGATCCGCCTCATGAAATTCAAGTAGATGATGTTCAAAAGGGATAATTTGATCGAAGCGTACTGCGCGAATTGAGGATCGAAAAGTGAAGCAATTGCGAGGTAAAGAGATAGCACTGGTACGAGTAGCTTGGGGAGGACCAGCTGAAGGAAATGTCACTTGGGAACTGGAGAGTCAGATGAAGGACTCGTATCCCGAACTTTTCGTCTAAGGTATGTTTTCGAGGACTAAAACTCTTTTAGTGGGGGAGAGTTGTGACACCCCGATTTAATTCAAATATTAAATAAATGGGAATTTAATTATTTATTTAATTAAAGTCTTAAGTATTTATATTATTGGATTAATTGGATCGATTTAATGAAGAAAGGATTGGTGGTGTGCAGAGTAAACAGTGGGTGTGAGAGTAAAACACTCTACTAATTACTAAGTATTGATTATTTATTTTATTTGGAATATTAAAAGGAAATATAAAAAGGAAAAGAAGGGAAAAAGAAGCCTTTTTGGAGAAAAGTCATTATACGTAGAATTGGAGAAAGAAGAGAAGAGAGGAAAGCCGACGCCGAGGAATTCAAGAATCATCGCGAGGTAAGGGGTGATTTCTTTCGGTTAATATGTCTTATGGGTTTTGGGAATCAACTGGGTAATTGGGTATGTTAGGAAATTGAATTATAGGTTTATAGAAGGAAACCCTATTTTGTGTCGGTGTATGGAAATTGGATCATTAGTGTGTCAGATAACTAATAGGAATGAGTAAACTATGTTGTTTGATGTTATAATGGTGTAAAATGGCTTTAGATTGGTGTTCCTAATATCACAATTCGTGTTTGGAAGTTTGGAAATGATAAATGATGCATAAAGCTGTCAAAAATAGCAGATTTTACTATTACAGGTCGTCGGAACTGGTTCCCTGTGGGGAGGAACCGGGTTCCAAGTGTTAAATTTCAAAATGGCATTTTAGATGGGAACCGTTCCCGTGGGGAGGAACCGTTCCCATAAAAATCCGTGGAGGCTTATTTTCAAACGTGGGAACCGTTCCTGGGGAGGAACCGGTTCCCCATACAAATTTCCAGAGCGTGTATTTTTCAAATTGTGGAACCGGTTCTCCTGAGGAACCGTTACCACCGTATTTTTCCAAAACTTCTAAAACTTCAAAATTATATTTTCTAAAACGTAACTCGATTCGAGTGCTTTTGCTATTTTTAAATTTAAATTTCTATCATTTGGAAAGGAAAAATATTATTTTCTCAAAAATTATTTTTTAAAAGAGTCGAGCTCCCGATTTTGAGAAGTATGGATTAATTAAGGATAATGGAGAATTAATACAAATGGTCTGAGTTACCAGATGATAGCTAATGCATACCATGCTATATTTGATATTCATGATGATTTGAATGTGGTATATTGGTGAATTGGCATTATATGGATTGTATTGATATTATGATCTGTGAAGTGATGTTGCATGCTTTTATGATGCATGCATGAGCATTGTTAAATTGGTTCATTCCCATTGTGCGGAAGTGAGCTTGCAGAGCCAATAGACTTACCTGGTTGGAGGTGGTGAGGCTAGATTCTTGACCCAATGGTTGTGGGCGAATCATGGATTACACTGTCTTTCCACTTGTAAACGGAGCAGTGGGTGAACTCGGTTCACGTTTTGGTACCACATGCATAGAGTCTGCATTGCATATGGGGTTGTAACATGTTAGGATGATTTCCAGTGTTGCAATTTCCATTGTTTGATATATACATGATCATTGTGTGAACTGTTTTGTGAATTGATTATGACTTTGTGTTTGGTTAATGGATTAATGTAACCGATTATTCTGTTGTATTTAAAAACGTATAATACATGTTATATTGAATTGAAATCTCACCCTTACTTTAACGATTTCAGATCCGAAGTGATTAGCTGCTTGGAGTTGGTGAGGATAGCTCTAGAGTCGAGTCAGTCAATTAGTCCGCGTGTCAGTGTCGTGCTCTGGTAGATGTAACACTGGGGAACGGTTGTTTGAAATCCTTTAATGGATATTTTAATAGTTTTGAATTGTGTCTTGATTTTATAGCCTGGAATAACTATTGAATGATGTATTCGGGATTTTGAGTTATGTTTCATTTCCGCTGTTAAACATAACTTTAAGTATGATTTATTTAATGATTATTCTTCAGTGAAAGCATGACAACTGTTTGGTCAATTTTTATGATTTTAAATTGTGACGCCTCTTAATTGTGGATAAAACTCTGATATTAATTCTATAAAACGCGGGTAATTAGAAGGGGTGTTACATACAGCCCCAAACATCGAGAACTATGCAAAATTTGAAATCGGACCCTTCACGAAAAATGTCAGGAACAAAAAATTGGTTGCGTGAGAAAAAATTTCGAATCACTAGTCCCATCACGTTTTGATAAAAATCGAGCGAGATATGAATTTTTGAACGTTGCACATCAAATGAAATAATGCTCGGTTCGGCTCAAATATTCCTTCAAAGAATAAAATTCTGGTATTGATCCATAAGGAATTAGCTCTCGGCTTGTGAATGAAAGTTGTACGGGACTTCGAGACGGAATTTTAGACACTAGCCCCGCTCTGTTTCGATGTTTCAGTCAGGAGTTACGAATTTTTTAGTGTACCGTGAACACGGCTCAGCCATAAAACTCAAATTATTCTAATTGAAAGATTAATTTGTTCGGAGACTTTCTTCACACAATTAGCTTCTGACCTGAGAACAAAAGTTGTAGATAATATCGAGAGAGACTTTCCATTCAAAAATCATCCAAAAATACCTAACGAGTTGAGAGTTATAAACTCCAGAGCGCTCGAAACGCACAAGAAACTGAAATCCACTTTATTAAGAAATGAGCTATTGAAGTTCTTCCTTGACGAAATGGCTTCCAATCTGAACGGATGAATTGGAGAACTTATCGAAATGGCTCCAACGTCCGTAGAACCAACCCGAGATAACCTTTTGACCAGAAGATCATGCATCAAGCATACGGACCAAAGAAATATCAATTTTTGATTCAAAATAGTCTGAATTGAACCAAAGAAATAGTCAATTTTTGGTAAAATAGTCTAATCTACGAATGGTGAATTCGTAGGGAAAGTCTGTAGGTTTGGATGTTTGTATGTGCTTAAGACTTTGATTGAAAATGAAAATATTGTTTCTTCGGCTTATATCATTGAGACTTTGTCTTTATGGCTTGCTATACTCAGACATTTAAATGTGAAATTAGTTAATCGTTTGCATGCAATGGTTTAATTATGAATTTAGAAAACAATGGCCATGAAAAATGCAGTGTATGCGTCAAGGCTAAATTCAAGAGAAATCCATTTAATTGCATTGAACAATGCAGTGTATGCGTCGAGGCTAAATTCAAGATGAATCCATTTAATTCTGTAAATGAAAGGACAACCGAGTTGTTAGAATTAGTCGATTCAGACCTAGCAGAATTTTGCAACACATAAAGTAGAGGTTGTAAAAATTATTATATAACTTTTGTTGATGACCATTCTAGATACACCAAATTGTATTTATTGAGATCCAAAAATGAGGCTGAAACTGTGTTTTACACTTATAAGGAAGAAGTAGAAAACCAATTGAATCGGAAAATCAAAAGGATTAGATCTGATAGAGGTGGTGAGTACATTACTAACTCTTTGAAGGAATTTTGTGAGAACAATGGCATAATTCATGAATTTACAACACCATACAGCCCACAACAGAATGGTATAGAAGAAAGGAAAAACAGAACTCTTAAATAAATGATGAAAGCATTATTTTCGAGTTGATTAGGGTCGATCGACCCAATAAATCTATTTAATCGATCAACTATAGGGTTAAAGACAACTCCTATCTGTTGAGTTAAGACATTCACCAATTCTAAATTACTCTCATCCATCTGTTTCCTTAAAGCCATAATAAAAGTAGTGTTTAATGATGGTATCGACTGAGGAATATATCCAACACCACTTGGTCGACCACCAGGGGCATAACTGCTTTGATGTCCAGTGGTTACAATATTTCCAGTATATGTGGATGGGCTTGACTGTAACCCAACCATCATAGAACAAGGCATATCATATTGATAAGGATTAAATGATGATCATGGACCCCCTACAAAGGGTGATCGATTTGGGTCAAATGGTGATACCTCTCTTCTAGGTTCAACTGTTGTGACTGCAGTCACTAAACCTTGATCCGTAGTTGATCTCACATGAGATAAAACTGTCATGCTTTGAGTTGTGGCACTCATTGGTACAACGTCCACATTCTGTGTATAACCTTGTGTATGTGTATGTGTTTAAGTGTTTGTGTCAGAACGTGTCATTTTACATTTTGACAAATGGTTACCAATCCTTAAATTCATACAAACAAACAAGCTATGTAATTTTGCAAAACGTAACACAAAAAGAACAAAATTAATTAACACAGTCCCATCGAATGTGCCAATTTGTTTACCTCGGGTTTTGGTAAACATCGATGGTCTCTTGCCAAAACGCTTACTAGCGAGATCGACCAGTAAATCTCAGTAGTGTGTTAGTTTCCACGTGTTATCTCTTATAAAGTGTTTTGAAAAGTACGCGCTTCGACCTCACGTCCAACGTGTTAGGGTGATTGCAAAAGTAAACAAAGTAAGTTTACAAAATGAAACTGAAAGCATTTAAAAAGGTAAAGACAAATGACATAACATTAAAATAGTTAAGAAAATAAACAAGTTTATTCAAACATGCATTGCCCTAGCCTAACTCATATTGCTTGATCGCTTGATTACTCTGAGTGATTAGCATTAGGAATGTGAAAAGTTTAAACCTTTTACAATATGCATTGAGTGCTTTATTTATACTACACATATAATAATTTCTCCCTGGAAGGCTTTACTCCTTTGAACGCCATATGTTTCCTATAACTTCTCTCCACAAACACACGTTCTCCATTCTTTGCTTTCTTTACCTCCAAGAACCTTTATTTGAATAAACTGGGTCATCCTAAACGTCTTAGGCATTTAATATTTCTAAGCCTAGTTAATCTTTTGGTCGACTTAAAACGAAGTAATTTGTACCTTGTCCGGCCGCAATGACTTGGTTGACCCAGATCTAGAAATAAATACAAAGAAAAATAATAAATACAAAAACCCTTATGTATTCTTTTCTCCTATTGGTTGGATTTTTACTTTTTTAAAATCTCGACCAACACTATCCTATGTACAAGAAAGTAAAAATATGTAAGGAAGGTTTGATCAAACAAGAAGCCAATATTTGACATAAAGAAGTCAATACATCGTTCTCATCCCTTTAGATTAAAGCCACAAGTAGAGAAAAAACCAATAATATACCAGGCATCGGGTGAAAATAAATCACAAGCGGAGAATACATCAGATAAACCCAATGTGTCAGATAAAGCTCGAGGTATCAGATGATAATCAAAGTATCGGATAAGAATCCTGCATTAGATGAAACACACAGGGAAAACCAACAACACAGAGAAACTACCCAAAAACTCATATAAGGTCCATGAGTAAGCTACAGGCCGAAATAAAGTGAATCGAAAGCAACTAAGTATTGCACTTTGTTAAGTAATTTGAGAACAGATTCATGTAGAAATCAACTCTAAGAGATCAACTAAAATATTTGAGTTCAAATGTATTCGGAAATTAAATCGAATTCAAAATTCAAAAGCACAATACAAAGATGAGAATAACAACATAGCTTAAATTTATTTACATGCAAATGCAAATCGAATAGAATATAAATCCAAAAATTCTATGTTTAATTTTATTATGCTATTATTAAATATTAGATTAAAGTAATAAAATAATTGGCAAAGTAGAAAACTATGTGGTGAATTAAGCTACTCTATTTACTGATGTGACAAAGTATAATTTGCCCTAAGCTATGTACAAACTATAACTGTTATATATATACAAGCTATGCTATATACAAGGGAGATGATATACAACAAACATTTAAATTAACATTTAAATTGATTATATTTAGAATATACTCGTCAACTTGAATTATAAATTATAAAGGATACGTTGAAATATTAGGCTGTATTCAAATTATGTAATCTACGTTCAAATTTAATTAAGATTTATTAACTTATTTTTTTATCAAGGATTAAGGGTCTATTTGATAAAAATAGCAGTTAACTGATAATCTAACTAATAATTGATGGTTGAAGCTGATAGCTGATAAGTTAATTGAAATGTTTGATAATATTAGCGTTTAACTAACTTATAAATGTAAAATGACATAAAAAATATTTTATATTTAATTATTTTATTTTAAATTAAAATAAATTATTAAAATAAAATATGATTTTTATTTAAATAATAATAATAAAAAAAGAAGAAAAATAATAAACTATAAGTTATAAGTTAAAATGCTATTTAAAATAATGTCTAAAAAATAAACTACAAACTAGCAAAATAAATTATAAACTCATGCACAAAATACCGTTATCAAACGAGTCTAAAATATCGTATAAGTTTATAAGTTATAAATTATAAACTAAAAATATGTTTTATCAAACATACTTAACCGTATTTAGTGTATATAAATAATTATACCATTTATATTATTATTTTAATAATTCAATTCAATAATTTTTTTTCACTAAAAATGTTTTATCTTTCTCTTTCTCTCACTAAATGTTTTACACAATTAGAATTAGAGAAATTTTCTGGGCACCTCTTTTTTTTTTTTTACATGTCATTTTCTATTTTTTTTATATTTCAAAAATATCCTTGAGGTAATTTACTTAAAATTTTAATTTTTTGGAAAAAAAATATTTACTATTGCAAAAAACCAAATTTCTGATATATCAGACCAGGTACTTTTTTGTAGCGCATATCGGAAACCGATATCTATTTATTCAATATTTTCAAATTCCAGGTGCAATCTATCAGAGATTTAAAAAATCTGATATATTTTAGAAATTTTTTTATCCATACCGAAAATACCCCAAATTTCTGATATAAAAACAATTTTATATTTTTGGTATGTACATTTAAAAAACAATAAAAATTAAATCTCAATATTATCGGAAATTTTCCGGTTTGTAAAAAAATAATTTTAAAATTTTTGGTTATTTGTACTTAAACCATAACAGAAATTTTAAATATTTGATATTTTTTCGATATCAAATTTTTGGAATTTCCAGTACCAAACATCTGCCACAGTAAAAATGGTAAATTTAACAGAAATTCTGATATGTACCGAAAATCTTCAGTATTTTTGTAGAGATATTTCGATAAAAACATCATATTTAAGGGAATTAGTGGTAAAAATTCTAGTAGAATTAGTGGTTTTCTTTTTTACGACCCAGCTATAAAAAAAACATACATGACGGTCAATTTTCATTCCAATAGCATACAGCCACCTCATGTTTAAGGTTTATGTCATGTAAACTTCTTAAGCACGTTGATAATTTCATCTCAATTTACGGTCATGATCTGGAGTACATGCTAGTAAATGAAAGCCATAAAAATAGAAATCCAATCACATGAAAGAAAAAGCAATTACAGGAAACGGGAGTAACATTGGTGAAAAGACAAGTCGTGTTCACCATAATGATTCCCTTGAATTCTTAAATCAATCATAAGTACAGACTATAAGACTGAATGACACTGCCTAACAAGTCATCTACAACATCAATGCCTTTAAAATAAATAACACCAAAGAACGACATGGTAAAAATGTACTTTCCTTTATCAGAGGTGCATCAATTAGTTAACTGTGCTCTCAGTTCCCAAAAGCAATACCAGATAGGTGATGGAACTTGACTAAGTACGGTTTACATATTAAAAGATGATACAGTAAGTATATGGTTGGGAAGTAACTAATAACTACCTCCGTTCCTTTATAATCGACGCATTTGCCAAATTATATATAACCAAGACAATTAAATAAGGACATACGATAATGCAACATTTTTTCTATTTTACCTTTACTTATTCATTATCCAAGCTACAATGAATCACACAAACAACTTAACTTCACCACCTCTCTTTTAACTTTTTTTGGTAATTTTTTAAGTAAACTATCTTACAGTGGAAGTGTATATACTGTATGTTTACAAAAACAGTTTTGTTATTTTGACACTAATATTGTACACTACACTGTATAACTTCTGTACATTTGTACCAAAATAATTAATTAAATATTCATAATATCACATTTTTCTGTCTCTTGGTTATTTATGTGGGCCATGTCATTCTCTTTCTTTTTACATCTAACACATATTTCACTGTAATCTAATTATATTCTTTTCGGGATGTGTTTGGATTGGGAGTGGACAAAATTGATTCTAATAGAAATAAGTTTGATATAATTGATTTTAATAGAATTGAGTGTAACAAAATTGATTTATGTTTCAATACATTTATGTAAAAGTGAGTTGAATAATAAATTTCAGTATAAAAATCATTCAAAATCAATTCTAGAGACAGAAGCTACAAATTTAACTTCACGTAAAATAAATTCTGGAGTCAGAACCAATTCTACTTTTAATAAAATAAACACCTCAAAATTACTCAAAATCAATTCTACACCTCTAAAATTAATTCTGGAACTTTTAAAAACCAATCCAAAAACACACTTAACAAGTGTTTAATTTCACAACGAAAAATTGTCCATAACCACTTTTAATTCAAATTATCTGTTGCTTTTAATTTCCGCTGTGAGAATGCCTTGCACAATGGTTTTTATTCTTCAACCTTAATTCCATACACACACTTAGTCATTTTTTTCCATCTCTTTTTCCACCATTCTTCTTTTTTCTTTTCCAATCATACTAAATCAAACAAATTAATTAATTAATCAAGAAAAAAAAAATTTGTCAAAATTATTATGCAATGAAGATAAAGATTTAGCTCACTAAACTTCTATATATTATTATAGTTTCATTCAATAATATAAATCTTCTTCTTTTGAATTATCTTTTCTATTGTTTATAATGAAAGATGTTTCATCCAATAATATAAATCTTTTTCTTTTGAATTGTCGTTTTATTGTTTATATATATATATATATATATATATATATATATATATATATATATATATATATATATATATATATATATATATATATATATATATAAACCATTTATAAAGACAATTAATCAATTTATTATACATTATTAACCAATTTCATTTTCAGTTTATTTATTTATGGTTGTTCATTAACCATGTTCTAGAATGTAGTAATCAATTTTTTTTTCACAATGTTAACCAAATTTATTTTCTGTTAATCGATTTCATATATTTACTCATATTCATTAGCCATTTTATAAATTATTTTGATCAATTTTTTTCACACTATTAATATTTATAATAAATAATATTATAGATTTTTATTTATATATGAGCGTTTATTAACCAACTTATACGCAACATTAATCATCCTTTTACATGTCATTAATCAACTATAATTAATGTGTTATTAAAAGAATAATTAATATTGTGTATAAGATGGTTAATAAATGTTCAGAAATGAGTAAAAATCTATAATATTATTTATTACTACTATAATAGTTAATTGTGTGAAATAAATTGGTTAATACATTTTATAAAATGAATAATGAATAAATATGAGTAAATTTATGAAATCCTTTAACAGTAAATAAATTTGGTTAACATTGTGAGAAAAGTTGGTTAATAACCATAAATAAATATATGAAATTAATAAATTAGAAAGAAAGTTAGTTAATGATTTATAAAAAATTGGTTAATTGTCTACTTGAATATATGTTTATAACCTTCTTTATTCATCTTTCATTATAAATAATAAAAAATATGATTAAAAAAAAAATTATATCATTTTATTAAACTATAATGATATATAGAAGTTTAGTGAGCTAAATCATTATCTTCATTGCATAATAATGTTAAATAATTTTTTTCTTAATATAGTAATTTATTTATTTATTTATTTTATTTAGTATGTCTGAAAAAGAAAAACAATGGTGGTAGAAGAGATGAAAAAATGACTAAGAAGAAAATGGTGAGATTACACTAAAAGCAAAATCGAACTTTTTATTCTTGTAACACATTTTTAGCAAATATATTACATACTACTATTCCTTTCACTCATAATTTTTAATATACCACTCGTTCAAATAAAAAAACAGAAAAATAAGAACTTCCGTCCATTTAAAGGGTGGAGCCTTTAACGCGTGTAAAGCATCCGTCCATTGCCCTGGTGGTGTTGTGTATATATTATTATTTAATTATTAAATAAAAAAATAAAAGGAAATTAAATATATATATATATATATATATTAAAAAATTAAAAATATTTAAAATAATATTTAAAAATATATAAGATAATATTTAAAAATACATAAAATAATATTTAAAAATATATAAGTATTTAGATACAGATCCGCGACTGTGATGGACTGAGATTTTTATTAATTTATTATTTAAATACAGTTCCGCCACTGTGATGGGCGGATACTTTGATTATTTTATTTTTGTACAGTTTCACCACTGTGATGGGAGGAGACTCTCATTATTTTATTATTTAATAATTTTTATTGTGATCTATAAATATCATTGATGTTGGATCACCACACTTAACATAACTCTTCACTTCTCTCATAAAAATGTCTTCAACTGACAGAGAAGTGAAGATATCATATATTTGTAGGGACGATCATCACTTATTCGTAGGCGACAACCGAGGGACGATATCATATATTTGTAGGCAACATCGAGGGACTATGATCTTTGTGATGATTTTTGAATCGAGGGTCTTTTGCTAATGGTACCCCTACGTTCAAAGGACATGACCATTGTTTATTCGTAAGGCAACAATAGAGATTACCCTAGAGGGTGCAAGTGTGAAAAGTGTGTTCAATTCAGATATTTTATCTTTGAATTAGGGTTATTCTAATATTGCTTTTAGATCTTGTCATACAATCCTATTATCCATACATCTAAGCAGTTATATACAATAATAAAGGGTGCAGAAAGTAAATGCGGAAAAGTAAAGGTCCTACGCTATTACATGGCTTTGGGGCAGTTACATAATAGGAGATTGTGATACGGTGGGAGAACTGACTTGTTTGTTTTACGTTTAATCGCAAATGTTGCGGATAGCAAGAGTCGCCACCGACTTTTCTTTTATCCAATTAAGGGAAGGCGAAAATAATAGGAAAATACCTTCGTTAGATTTTGAGTAAGGGAGGCAGTTATGAAAAGGGAAGGTATTAGCACCCTTTTCATCCGTACTTATCTACGGGCTCTTGATTGCTTAACTCACTTTATAAATTTCTTTCTGTGTGCGTGTTTGAAAAGATGTTTTTGAAATGACATTTCACTTTGACTTCGTAATGATTCTAGCTAGAATGTATACGAAGTGTTTGGAAATGTTTTGTTTTGGAAAAGTGTTTAAATTTGTAATGATTCACGCTGGAACGTATACAAAGTGTTTGAAAAGTTTTTGAAAATAGTGTGATGTGTGAAAAGTATTTTTGAATTGATTGGAGCAAACAAAAGAGTCGTATTACCTACTCAGAATGGTCGTTTCCATGTTATTTTGCTTTCCTTTAGGGTAGCGCTATCCATACCATTAGTTGGTAGGTAACTCTATCCGTTGGATGTAAAGGGGCGTTCGTATGGTCATAGAAGGCAACATGTAAGGATACCTTAGCATATTCGTATGGACGATCATCACTTTTCGTAGGCAACAATCGAGGGACGAGATTATATATTCGTAGGCAATATCAAGGGTCATCGAGGGACTATAATCTTTGTATCGAAGGGACTATGATGACGTTATTCGTAGGCAACTGTGCTAAGATATCCCTACATTCGAGGGACATGATCATGTATTCGAAAGGCAACAAGAGAGGATACCCTAAGGGGTGAGTGAGTGCAAAGAAAGTGTTTGTATTCAGATATTTATCTTGTATTTAGAAGTGATCTATATTGTTTTTAATCTTGCCATACATGCCTAGTTACTAGCAGTTAATATATGTACAGAAATTAAAGTGCAGAAAGTAAAGTGCGGATGTAAATCCTACGCTATTACATGGCTTTAGGGCAGTTACATAATAGGAGGTGCGGAAAGTAAATCCTACGCTATTACAAAAATGACCTTGAGACCTATACATCGATTTCTAATATTTAAATGCGAAATAAAATAAATAAATTGCAAAGAAAAATGTCTAATGATAAGAGAAAATATCTAAACCCTAATTGCAAAGGAAAAATATTTTTTTGATATTTTTGGATTGATTTTAATGTAGGAAAACATAATTTTAAGTTAATCATTAATTAATTATGAAAAATAATTTAAATTGTGAGAAAAATAAATTATTTTTATGTCAAAAATTAATTAAATGTTTAATTAACCTAAATCTGAAATTAAAATATTTTTGTGATTTTTGAAAAGGTTTTAATTAATTTTTGAAAGAAAATTAAATAAGTTAAGAAAATAAAAAAATGTTAAAAATAAGAAAAAAAAGGTTAGAAAAAAAGAAAGGGGGTCAGCAAGGATCGAACCCCAGACCCCCTGGATATAACATGTGCGCGTCTGCCACCTGAGCTGGGTGACTTTGTTGTCACTGAATTGCAACCAATGGATTATAAGTGCATCACATGTTTTACTTTGGAATTTTCAAACTAGCACGCGTGGGTCCTGTTATTGCTTATGATAACCAATCAGGTGATGGAATGATGCCACGCAGGGAGTCAACATTTCAACGTCGTGGTCTTCGTCGGAGTTAGGGCTCCGGTCATCTTCCCCGATCGGCCTTCAACCTGAAAAACCTGCAAAATGCATTATTTAAAGAAAAACGAAAGCCTAGATCGCCTAATTCGACCCTTGCGAACACGATGGTGGTGTTCTTATGGCCTGAAATAAACTCTAGAGTGAGTTTTGAAGAAAATAGGTCTGGTTGCCCTAACAATGGTGTTTCACGATCTACACATTAGAACTTGTTTCTAATGATTCAAACTTGTTCTAATGACTATCCTGAGATCATACAAACAAACAAAATCAGTTAGTAATGCATGGATTAAGAGAATCAATTTTAAGAAATATACCAAATTGGAGAGGCTCGGGTGGCTCGATCTGGAGTGCTTTGACTTTTTGTAACGATGTGAATCGATCCCTGGGAACCTCAGGAACATGAATGGATGGATGGAATGGCTTGAAACTAGCTGGAATTTGAAACACGAATTTGCAAGTTTGTATGAAAATTTTGGAGAATTAGGGTTCTTTTTGGAGGCAAGGATTTGTTCTCCTTTGTGTCTGAATGTGTTGGGTACTTATAAAAGAGTAGAACTAGGTCAACAAAAGGAGAAAATATCTTGCATTGATTAAGATATAATTCCTTGAAAATAGAAACCAAATATTGCCTTTTTTGGTCTTTGATCTTGCCTATCAAGTCTTGCACAAATTTTACACGTAGCATGGGATTCCTTGGTCCTTAAGATGCTTGGAAAATAAGCCCAACATGTCATGACCTCACTCCTTCTATTTTATTTAATTTAAATTGAATTAAAATGATTTAATTCCAAAATAAATCAAATAAATGAGAGGAGGGAGTGTACTTGAGTTTTCAGGCCATGGATAATGTCAAAATCAAGTTTGGATCATAAAATCTTAGGCCCATTTGAAAAATATTTTCATTTGCTAGGTATTTCTCTTTATGCACCTCCTCAAAAATGTCAAACTTGCAAAATTTGTTTCTTGCTCCATTTTCAACATTTTTGAGTGTTCTTGGACTTTTTAGAAAGCTCAAGATGTCCTCTAAATACTCCTTTTGATTTCATCTTCATTGAAGTTTCCATGTTCATGAACACTTCTTTGCAAAAAGATTACTTTTTGTTGACCTTTAAAAGGACCTGTAATGTTTTGATCCATAACTTCCAAATGAAGCATTTTTTGCCAAAGCTTGTGAGACATGAAGTTGTATAGAATAGAATTCCCTTCAAAATGAGCTTTTGTGGAAAAATTTATGATAAAGTATGTGAAAGTTATGTCTGGTCAAAGTTCTGCTGACTTTTGTCTAAAAAACCCTAATTTAGAACCTTTGACTTTTGATCAAATCTTGACTTTCCTTGAGAAATCATGGTCAACCCTTGATCAAATGATGAATATTACTTCAAAATATTGATGTTGACAAAAATTTTGAAGTTTGACTGTATGTTGACCACAGTTGACTTTCTGTCCAATACAACTGATTTTCAACCATCTGAGCAATTGGATGAGCATATTTGACTTGTAAGGTTTGAAACTTGGCATGGTGATCCCTTGAAGCATATGATGAGGCATGATGACCACTTGGAGCCTTGGAAATTCATTCTGACTTGAGAGAATCAAAACCCTAGTTTGGATTGATTGTTTAAGAGAGGGTTTGTCTGGTCAACCCTTGTGAAATCCTTAAGTATGGAGATGTGAATTGTCTTGAGAAGTAGGAGGGAAAATTTTGGGGTATGACAGAGGTGCGGAAAAGTAAATGTGCGAGAAAAGTAAATCTACGCTATTACAAAAGCATCCTTGCGACCTATACATCGATTTTTAGAATTGAAAATGCGAAATAAATAAATAGATAATGGAAAAATATTCTAAGTATTAGGAAAATGTTAGAAACTTAATTACTATAAGAAAATATTTTTTGTGTTTTTCAGAAATTGATTTTAATGTAAAAAAACCTAATTCTAATTAATTAGTATTTAATTAAGAAAAAAAATTTAAATGTGAAGAAAAATCAAATGTTTGTGTCAAAAATTAAATAAAGGTTTTTAAAACCTAAATCTAAAATTACAACATTTTTTATGATATTTTAATTGTGAAAAAGTAATTTGTGAAAAGAAATTAAAATAAGAAAAAGAAATTGAAAAATGTTAGAAAAATTGAAGGAGAAAAGTGGTAAAAATGTTTGAAAATAAAGCAAGCTGGGTGAAAAATTCGGAACCCCTTTCTAGTCTCCCAAGCTAGTATTTATATTAGTGGCATGTAACTACATTGAGATATTTTCGTTCCTTCAATCTAGTGCACGTTCAATTGCTGTTGAGAAAAAATAGGTTGCACTTCGAACGTGTGGTTGCCTGTTGAGAAAATTCAGGAACGAGAAAATATAGTGAATTTGAACTATGTTTGTTGCGTGGCGGGGGCCACGGGAGCCTAGGGTGGACGCAATGGCCTACATGGCATGGTCCACTTTGCTAGGTTTGTGGGGTGGGTGCCCCTTGCTTGAAGGGTTTTTGAGGCGGGCGCCCCTGGCTCCAAGGATACTTGGCCTTTGCTTTATTGTAACGAGCGTGGGCTGTTTTGTTTTGGGCCTTCGTTTGTTTTCATGTCATAACTAGCCCATTACTTGTTCACCCCTCTTGTGCTATTTTAACCTCCTTGTCTTCTTTAAGTGATTTTTCCACATAATTCTCCTCGATTCCTTATCTTTTTCTCGATCATTTCTAAATAGAATTAATACCTGAAACACAAGAGATACCAGTGTAATATTGAAATAAAATAATGTATATTAAGGAAAAACAATAACATTATTTATGCGAATTAAGTCGAATAAACGCTATAATTTCGTGTTATCAAACTCCCCTACACTTGAACCTTTGCTTGTCCTCAAGCAAGAAGTAATATGAAAAACCTTTTGAACTCGTGGTGAATGCAAGTGCAGAACACAAATCAATTTGTACTCGGTTGCTAGGCATTCTTGTCTGAATATTGATCGGAAAAATAGCAAGTATACTATTTTCGCTGATGTAGTTATAATGAGTTTCCCCAAGTATCGATCTCGAGGACTGCATAGTAAATACCTATTCGTGCTCTTAATTCAATTGAACAAAAACAATGGTTGGGTTGAGTTTAAAACTTTCAATTATACTCGTAACAAAATAATGACTGGTGAAATATATGGAGAATGATGCTAGGGTGAGTGGTTGATTTAACAAAATTATGATTCGAATCCAGATTTTCTCATTGCATATGAAAACTTTCAATTACCTATCTCTAGATTGTTCTTTCTTAAGTCCTTAATGAAGAAAACTATTAAAACCCCAATCCTTATTCAAATGTCCATTCAAATAACTCTTGGTTTTAACCATAAAAATATCAAGAATTCAAGTGATTAAAAAGAGTTCCTAGTCCTATGTGAGACTCCTAATAACCTAATTGTGGAGAAACCCTAAAAATCACAGTCCTGCCAATTGTTAGTCATAGGTCTACATGTATTTGCCCGATACATGATCATAGGAACACCACACAATTAAATTGAAATCGAAAAACACTGCATTAAGAAAATCAAGTATCTGAATTCATAACAATCATCAAATCAGGACCACCCCTAGCATTGGGGGGGGGGGGGTTAGCCTCTCATAGTATTCGAAGAAAACATCAGATAAAAGTTAAACATTACAAAGAATAATGATGACGTTGATCTTCAATGGTGGTTGCCCTTGAATCTCGCCGTCTCCGAATTCCTCTTCGTAACTCTCTTCTCTTCTCTGTAATATCTTTCTCGTGCTTTCAAAAGTCCCTTTTCTTTTTCCAAAATTCCTTCTAATAGTCTCAGCCTCATCCAAAACTCAAAAAGTGAAGTTTCCACACGCGTCCATCAACACGGGCCGTGTTGATTAACACGGGTGCCCGTGTTGATCTCTTGAGTAAAAAATATTTGCTGCCAGGTCAATCAACACGGGCAGTGTTGATTCACGCGGGCGCCCGTGTTGATTCACTGACTATGGCTGTTTTGCACTTTCCATTGGCTTTTCAACACGGGCAGTGTTGATTAACACAGGTGCCCGTGTTGATTCACTGACTTTGGTTTTTTTTGCGTTTTCTAGTGGCTTTTCGACACGAGCCGTGTTGATTAACACGGGGGCCCGTGTTGATACATCTCTAGCCTCCCATATTCTGATTTTTGCACTTCTTTTGCCCTGATTTGTCCTGTTTTATTCTTCTGACCCTGAAAACACTCAAACATATAACCAAAGCGTAAAATGCGGTAGAATGACATATAACACTAGACAAATAAAAGAAACGATAACAAAATTCAATGCTAAATATCTGCGTAACAACCACCGATCAAATATCATAAGCTTAATTTCAACACCAAAGTTACCGTATTGACACTAGACAACCCCACCTTGTGCAGACCAGTTTCAGTCATGCTATCATAGTGCAACCTAATTCTTTTTGTTTTGTTTCACCCACTTCATTTGAACACAATCACATTAAGCTCATTATCTCTTCATGCACATAGTGGAGTAACTGGTTAGTGACTCTGATCCCTTTAATATCTAGGAGCTCTGGTACATAAGTTTGGTGACTCCTTTGGTTACCCCTTTTGCAAATTACGGGGGATTGAACCGTAGTCCGCCCTACATGTTCAGCACCAGATACCACTGAAACAACTCACAGAGGGTTGTGTAACACCCCAATATTACCCAAGATTTTAAATGCAACAATCAGAGTAAATTAAAATTTCATAAATTTAATACTGAGGCATCACACCTTCGAAAACAACTCACTTTAAACAGTTTGATTTAAAGTATAAGTCTCAGATACATAGCATCGCCGGAAGACATAAATTGATTCAAAAACATCAAAACATCTCCTTTAATAAACTTCCTTAATAAATCATATTTTCATAAAGTATGATTCTATATACAAAAGAAAGAATAACAAAAGAATCAACAACAAGACAACATAAATGTTTCCCCCCGAGTGCTACGTATCAGAGAGACACCGACTCAACTAACAGCAGCTATAAACTCCGTCTTCATAACCTGCACGTTACCAATATAAAGGTAACGGCGAAACAAGTAAAGGGTGAGATACTCCAAAACATATAGTTAAAGGCATGATAAAATATATATATAGTTTTGGAATTGTAAAGGGTATAAGTTAATAAGTGCATTCCAACACATATCCAAACCTCACTTACTCTTATCGTCATTTTAAAGTGTATAATCTATACTTAATCGCCTTAGCCTCATCGGCACAAATCATCACAACAACACGTAAACCTCCGTCACCGCGAAATCGTCACAAGCTAATACATCGCTAATTAACACGGCAATCATAAACAACAACATCAACCAACAACATTAAACCATGCTAATAATATAAGCAACATAAACAAATCATCACAAAATTGGCTAAAGCCCATCTTCGTTTTTGGCATAAAAGCCCATCATCGCTTTTGGCATAAAAGCCCATCATCGCTTGTGGCATAAAGCCCATCTTCACAAACATCATCGCAAACATCATCGCAAACATCATCACAAACATCATCGCAAACATCATCGCAAACATCAAATAAAACTCAATACCAAAAGACTCCAAAATAGACATAATGGACTCCATGAGACTCGACTATGTTATGCATGTGGTACCCATCGCTTTGTCCATAATTAGGGACACTGGCATAAAGCCAATCTTCGCCGCATAAAAGCCATCATCGCTGGCATAAAAGCCTCTTCGCATAAAAGCCCTTCGCTTATGCAATGTATGAGACTCGACAACAAAACAACACAAACACAAACACACCATCATCGCCATCACAATTGGCATAAAGCCCACATCGCTATAATTTATCCACATCAAGATAAATATATCATCGCATCATATTTGCATTATGCAAAACATCACTAATAATTCATCATCATCAAAATCATGCATTCACAAATCGGAAGCATTTATCAACAACATCAATATAATCATCACATCATCATGTACAAAGACACATATTATTTCATCGCAAATCATCAAGTATTCATTAATTAAAAGGCCATCGCAAACATTATGTTTATTCACACCGCATCATTATCGATTCGCTCACAAACTTCTAAATACGGAGAAATAGTTAAACACCTATCATCGCCGCAAAAGCCATCCCTAATAATCGCCATTATTCCTAATCATCAACATCGCAATTGGATTGACCATACGTGTCTTAAATCCCTAAAACGAAATCCGATTCAATTAAACCGTAGCCTATTTCGGTCATTCCGTAAAACTCGCAACTTCTAAAAGCTAACTTCACCACTAAGTTCTACACGCCAAACTTATCTAGCACGTCAATTTCGTTGAATTCGAGCAACTTGCTCCGCGTCGAATTTATCGAAATCGGCAAAACGGAACACAAACGGGTCCCAAAGGAAACACGAAAATCGAATTTTGAGGCTAGAGCATCAACACGGCCCTCGTGGTGCATCAACACGCCCGTGTTGAAAAGCCATCGAAAACACAAAATGCCCAAGATGCATCAACGCCTGCGCGCAAACACGGCCCGTGTTGATTGCTCGCACAACTAAAATTTCCATTTTTAGAGGGAACACGGTTGTTAAATCAACACGGCCCGTGTTGATTTGCCTTCGTGAAAACTTCATTTATTTGGGTTTTTCTCATTCTTCTACCATGGTTTTCCTCCCCATTTCAATACTCTAATTTCTACAAGTTAGCACCTAATATACCCACAAACCATACTCTAAATCCAACCTTTCTAAACCACTCTAACAATCAACCAACAAACTCTTATCACTAACTCACCATCTCTTATCATCAACACAACATATATACCTCCATTACAACATCAACATCAAAACATATTTCTACCATCAATTGAGAAGTTCAACAACAACAACAAAACACCAAAACAAAGGCAAACCATAAACCCCATGAATCAACATACCAATTTTTCCTAAATCCACAACATATCTATCAAACCCTAACTATATGGAAAGGAAGATCAAACCCCTTACCTCTAGTTGGATGATCCTTGATGATTCTACAAAGCTCAACCTCAATATTCCTCTCTTGCTCTCTTGCTCTCCTTCTTCTTCTTCCTCTTTGCTCTTCTCATGCCAAAACCCTCTCTTTTCTCTCCCAAGTTTCTATTCTTGGCTTTTGTTTTTCAAATGGGAAGAAATGAGGAAAGATGTCTTTTATAACTTGTTTTCCTTACTAGCATCCAAGTTCTCATGTTTGGTTTTGGCATATTGGAATGGAAAGAAAATGAGGAGAAATGGTTTATAATATGTATTCTTACTAGCAACAAGGGTGAAAGCCCAATTCTCATCAATTACTCCTCACACCCCTAACCAATTCTTATAATTCAACATACTAATATTATTTATTTAATTCATTCAAATAATTCCGGGGAATTAAATATCGGATCCTAACGGAACATCGCCAAATGTATTAATAGATATATTAATTAATACAAACATTCACGTCGCATGATAAATATCGATCAGTAATTCGAAAATATTAATATAATATAATATTAATAAAAACGGGCGTTACAGGTTGCTTGTAAAATATATTTTTGTAGGGTCCGCAACTGTTGGATTAAATGATCGGGTGAGGATCACCTAACTTAATTAGTGCATTAGCAGAAATTTTTGATTTTTGAGATCATTAACTTATATTCATCGGTTCTCCGCGTAGTTTGTGATTAAGGCGGTTTCGGCTGCTTATATAAACTACTCGGGGTTACTTTAAAACTAAATCTTAAGGTATTGGTATAATAAGTACTTAAAGCGATCTTGCATACTGGGGTTTTAGAGCATTTGGAAGGTACCGATCTTGTTTAAATCTCACTCAAGATCTTAAAAATATGCAACCTTGAAATGTTTGAGTGTGTCGACTAATAAGTTTAACCAATAAAGTTTTTGTTATGGCTCAAGAAAATGGAGGAGATCGACTAAACACGAAAGTTTTGGCATTTAAAACTTAACGTAACATAAATAAGCTTTTTATTGAAGGGAAATCTACTTAATAAAACTGGAAATAAACTAAAAATTGTAAAGATTCCTCCCCTACACTTAAAACTGGCATTGTCCTTAATACCAAGAAATAGGAAGGAAAAAGATCACTCCTAATCACCTTTACCGCGCGCTCTTCCTCCTCTTGTTCGTGGTCCTCTACGCCTTTCAGTGTTGATTTGGAAAATGTCGTGAATGTCGTCTACACGGAGATTCATAGCTTGCATTTTGGTGCTAAAATTTGACATTTGCTGAGACATTTCCTCGTAGTTGTGGTTGTTCCAGTAGGCGTAGTCATGCTGATTCCGTTGAATTTCTCGGACTAGCATCATCATGCCATTATGGTGCATTTCTAATGTTTAGAAACACTAGTCTTGTCGTAGCACTGCGGCATGAATGGCTTCGAGTGTAGCCGGTGGATAAGCATTTTTCGGAGGTGCTTGTGCAGTAGGTTGGGGAATTTCTCGCTCTAATTCTTGTTCCATTTCATCCACGGCAGCGTTGTTAGCATCACCTTGGTTTTCCTGTTCATTTCCCTCGGGAGTGGGTTCATCCATATTATATTGCCAATTGTTTGCTTGTCGCGCATCAGTTCAGTTTGGACTAGGCAAAATTACGCCTTCGACCATGTTGTTATTAATCACCAAGTTAAATCTTCCATATGGTCTCAAAGTAATTAAATGCAAGTCCCAACAATAATTTATATCAAGAAGTTGCGCCGGAATTTGGGTGAGCCTGATGGTTGCTAATTCGGTGTCCAGTCCCAGTGAGAGGGCTATTGAAGTGATGATACCTCCAAAATAGACCGGGTTTGTTCCGCTTGCATGAGTTATCGCCTAAATGTGTTCCAAAAGGGAAGGATCATTAACCCGTCTCTTGAAGAGTGTGCATTGTGTGAGGAACATTTCTTTTTGGTTTACCTTGTGGTTGTTAGTCCAACCAAAGATAGTGTTTAATAGGACTTTGTGGAAGTAGAGAATTGCCGGATTATGAATATGCGAGGCATATAGATATTTCCAATCTTCTGTTGTTTCGTCGGTCAAATTTTTCCAGAGAGTGAATCCCGCGTGCTCCCAAGGTACTGCGTGGTTGGCTAAGTTAGCGAGGTTGACCGATTCGGGTCTGTAAAGGACATTTTCCCCTCGAGGGAAATGTAGCATTTCAGATACTCTATCTTGGTCTAGCACATATTCCCGATTAAACATCCGAAATTTTACAGTTCCTGTGAGGAGAGGAGCATCTAACGGAGTTTCGTAAGAAAAAGAACTTAAAAATTCCAATACCAACGGCTCAAGAGTGGGAAAACCTCTGGTGCAGATGTGGTGTAGGCCTGTATTATCCAACATGAACATCACACTTTCAGTTAACCCTAATTGATCTAAATAATCTCCGTCTACGTACTTCGTGGGTACCACTAATCATTGATAGAATTTCAGATATTTCTCTATTTGCTTCCCACCATATTGAGTGCAAAAAATAACACGTGAAAGATCTGGTGGTGGCCTGACCGGTCTAACTGTTCTTTGGTTTTGAGCACGTTGGGCCATTGTAAATTGTTGTAAAAGAAGTTTGTGAGGAAGAAATTTGAGAAAGAAATGAAATGATATGGTGTATAATATTGAGCGAGTGGTTGTGGGAATTTATAAAGATTGTTGTGGGAGTGGAGTTAGAAGGATGGTGTTATTGAATTAATTGAGGAAGAATGAATGAATGGTGTGAAGATTGATGGAAGTTTGAAAGTTAGAAGTTAAGAGTAGAAAATGGAACGAATATGGTTTAATTGTAGGAGTTGAAGAGAATTTAATGAGGAGTAAATATGACGAGTGGAGGAAGGAGAAAGAAATAAGTGAAAGAAAATGAAGGAGTATGCGAGAGAGAGAGAGAGAGAGAGAGAGAGAGAGAGAGAGAGGAATCTCGTTGGTTATGGCAAAAGGAATAGGGCGGGGGCCATAGGCCAGAGGGAGGTTGCCCAAATGCTTTTTATGCTTCCAGTGAATCAAAACAAAGAAGAGCAGGGCGGGGGCCACAGTACAGGGGGCGGTCGCCCCAATGCTTGTTATTGATGCATGCGTAGGCCTTACCGAGAATCCTTCAGGGAATCAAAACAAAGAAACACAGGGCGGGGGTCACTGTGCTGTCACACCAGATAGCATATTGATTCCTCTTATTGTCATGGCATGCATGTAACATAGTGACTTTTTATTCTTTTGTTGAGTTTTAGTCAAAGCATGTGTTAAATCAGTGGCATAAGTATGACTAGTATTTATCAGTAGCATTTATCAATATAGGTTACTGCTTTAGGAGGCATGAGTACTACACATCAGTAGCAGTGTAAAATTAAATCACACTCTTATGCAGAAATAAATATATATAGCAGCATGAAAACAGAACTTTATCTGTCTGCATATAGTAAATTTAATAGCAACATTTGGCAAGTTTAATAGCATTTAATAGCACTGAATAACACAGATCATAAAATGTATAACTGGAACAACAGTAAAACCCAAAACATATATAACTGAAAAAACAAACTGCATTAATGAAAAATTGCTATCAAAGTGCTGATCAACAAAATGAGAAAATTATAGAGATTAAATACTAAAAACTAAACTTGTTCTAATGAATTGAAAACAAAAAGCAAGTATGAAATCCTAATTAAGTCCTAATAACTATTCCCTTCCCCTACACTTAAACAAAACAACGTCCTCATTGTTTAAATGTAAGGTCCAGACAACTAATAAATCTCCAAAACAAAATCCTAGCCACGTCGAGAGAAAATATGTTGGTATAAGTCATCCATTTGCTGAGCAACTACATGCATAAAACCATGAAAGTTCGTGCACAAAGTGGTGAAATCGCCTCTTAGGTTAACAACTTGGGTGTCCAAATTTGTATGAGCAACGAAGATGTCAATGGGAGGAGGTGGAGCATGAGCAGGCGCAACAGGTGGAGAAATATCATGATGTCCAGGAGGTGTCTCAGGGTCTTCTTCAGAGTCTTCCAAATTTCCATCAGCCTGAGGGATTTCAAGAGTGGATGACCAAGTGGGGGGATTTGAACCATAAAGCCAATTGGCCCGGTTATGCACACTGGTAACATGGTTAGGTAAATTGAAAAGTTCCACTACTTGGTTATTGATAAGCAAAGAAAACTGGTGCAGGCCAAGATTACCTATAAGACCAGTATTAAAGCAAAACTGAATGTTCATGGCTCGGATGCCACTGAAAGGGTTTAGGCCTTGGAGTGGGTATCGTAATCCAATTACATTAGTGATAATTATTATCGGGCCACCTATCTGAATGGGCATATGATCGGTCTCAATGAGACGCTCAAAACTACGTAGCATAAATGTGACTGCATTAATGGGGCGGTTTTGTGATGCGCAAAACATTATGAAAAGTTCATCGCGGGATACTGTAGTAATGTTTTGGGGTTTTCCAAAAAGGGTATGAGCTAGTATCTTGTGGATATACCTAATGGTTGGGTTGTGGATGTTCTCTGAGCGAAAGTCATCAGGCTCAGGGTTAAGATAACCCTAAATACATTCCCAAAAGTGGTCGAGCTCCCTAAGAGCTAAATATTCCTCCTAAGTTTCATGATAGACACCTACACCACTAGGAAAACCTAAGAGGTCAGCAAACTCCATATGGTTAAACTTGTAGTTTATCCCAAATAATCTAAAAATGATGAGCCTGCAGCATGTACCTAACCCATGGTTTGGTAGAACTGTAAAGGACCTAAGGAATTCTAAGGTTAGGTTGCAGTAATTGGCATAAGATATCATCGTGCGAGAGGTGTCCCACCCAATTGGGTTCAACAAGAAGAGGACATTATCCCTACTTCCAAGTGCTTCCATAGCACCGTTATGAACATAAATAGTGGGATACGTTTCCCGCTCGGCCAATGCTGCAAATTTGCCTAGCTGGTGCCTGTCTCTGACGGTAACTTGCATATTATCAACTCGAGGCATCGTGAGAAAAGAATTAGTGGCTAAGAAATTTAACCTGGAAATTAGTAAATCAAAGTAAAAGAAAGTCAGCATTGGCCAAATGTCGATAGAAAGAAAATAAAAATAAGAATGAAAATAAGATAACGAAGAAATTAGAGAACAGGAAAAAAATGAGAGAAAAACAAATTTAAGAATTCAAAAGTGAAAGAAGAATAAAATAAAATTAAACATAAAAATAAAATGGTGGGGGTGTCTTCCACAAAGCGCTTTGTTTTATGTCGTAAGCTCGACATAATTTTGTTATTTCCTAATCTTAATAATCGTCGGGCAGCTTGACAAGTAAGAGACTAGCGGAGTAATCTCCATTTTCTACGCAATGATAATGTTTCAAGCGATGCCCATTAACAATGAACGGTTTACATGATTGACCCTTAATCTCTATAGCCCCACTAGATAAAACCTTAGTAACTTCAAACGGACCAGACCACCTAGAACGCAGTTTACCAGGAAATAATTTCATCCTAGAATTGAATAAGAGTACTATATCACCCTCGTTGAACACTTTCCTAGATATACATTTATCGTGCCATTTTTCGTTCTTTCTTTATAAATTTTGGCGTTTCCATATGCATCGAGTTGAAGCTCTTCGAGTTCGTTTATGTCTAAGATTCTCTTTTCTCCTGCGGCAGTATAGCTAAAGTTTAGGGTTTTTATAGCCCAATAGGCTTTATGTTCAAGTTCTACTGGTAGGTGACACGATTTACCATAAACTAACTTGAAAGGCGTAGTTCTTATCATTGTTTTATAGGCTGTTCTATATGCCCATGAAGCCTCGTTTAACTTAGCATACCAATCTTTTCTTGACGTAGCAACGGTCTTCTCAAGGATTTGCTTAATTTCTCGACTTGAGACTTCTACTTGCCCACTTGTTTGCGGGTGATAAGGCATTGCTACACGGTGTTGGACTCCATATTTTCCTAAGAGTTTTTCGAAGATTTTAGAGATAATATGCGAGCCACCGTCACTGATGACTAGTCTCGGCACACCGAATCTCAGAAAGATTACGTTTTTTAACAGCTTGATTACAACTCGTGTGTCATTGGTTGGAGAGGCTACGGCTGTTGGCTGAAGATTTTGATATATATGAGTCGAAATGGAATCATTGAGCTCGAAACGAAATGATGTTAGTGTTCGTTGGAACAAAGTGAATGTCACAGTTCGGAATGAAAGAATTGGCTCTTCGAATGGACGTACTGAAACTTGGAGCTTCGAATGACAATTATGATGATACATATAAAGGAAGCTTCGAAGTAGTAGTAGGGTTGTGTCTGGGAAGCGAGTTCGAAACAAAGATAGCCAAGGCATTTGAAATTCAAACGCGAGCGGGATAATTGGAAGTTAGAATATATGTGCTGGAGACGGTTCGAAGACGCGTGGAAGCTTGAGAAGCGCAGTGTCCTGCATGTTCTGAACGTGGCAAGATCTTTCATATTTATGTCTTTTACATTCTTGTCATTTACATTTCATGCTTTTATATTCATGCTTTTACATTAAAAGTCTTTTACCTTCAAGAGCCATTTACATTTTCCTGCATTTATACATTTCTTTGCAAATCGAACCTTCATGCGTTTATTTATTCAAATCAGTTTTATGTTACTTTACTTGATCATGTCATTAAGTCATTTAACATTGTGATCGGAATACATTGGACATATATAAAACACTCTAAATACAAGTCTTAAATATGAACACTTATTTTATTATTAAGTTTATCCAAACGACCAATACCCCATAGGATCAATCTAGTCGATCCTGCAAGTTACCAGAGGAATTGAATAACAATCATAAAGCTTATTCGATAGTTTGGAGGACTAGTGGTTGTTTCACCAGAAATCACTGTGAACAAATTGGCACGCCCAGTGGGACAATCATTGGTCGTTACAAATTAAAATAAAATAAGGATTATAAGACATAATAGGATGTTTGATCCAAACAATCAACAAGGGGAACAAAACGCCCCACATGGAATAGGCACTAATGCGTCTGTTTCGACGGGAATGTCCAGCGCGATCCCTTCGAATGCACAGTCTGTTGCATCTTCGACTAGTAATGTGGCCACGAACGGAATAAGTGACATGTCAAAAAACAATTCGATCCTAGGCAATACAGGAACCACTGGGTATCCTGGGGTATTTGTCCCACCATCAGGGGCACAAACCCATTTTGCTACCCCGCCACCAACTAGACCACCCGCCGATAGTAATAGACCCGTAATCCCCTTATGGGATGCCAACATCTTGATGGCGTGATTACAAACTTGACGTCGAACATGTCACCACAATTAGGGTCCGATCCGGGCTAATCAATTTATGACAAATAACCAAGGGTCAAGAGGTTATAGTACACTGCCTATCCTAACCACAGAAAATCAGATAGCTTTTAGGCAGTTAATGGATGATAGTAACCATAATATGATAGGAGTGTTAGCACGACTATGCAAGAAATCTTCGCCCAATAGTTCAAAACGTGATTGTGACAAACAGAGAAATGCGATAATATGAGTCGAATAGATATTTCTTCGCTCCGCCGAAAGGCGAGGCGTAACCGTGCATTGGTTCGAGCGAACGACCATCATAGAACAAATTGTTGATGACCCACCCTATAGGCCACCGAGAGGGGTTAATTTGGGGCAAGGCACAAAGGGTAGATGCCCTGGATTCGAGAAGAACCACAAAAGGGATTAATAGAACCACTAGCAAGGGTCGAAGATTAGATGCCCCAAAGATTCGAGAGGAACCACAAAGGGAGTTATGGAACCAGGGCAAGGGTCGAAAGGCTAGAAGGCCCAAATAAGCCGAGAAGAACAACCCGTAGGCGTTGTCATGGTGGGTCGAAACCAAGATGTCATGCGCTTGTCCATAGAATTCAAATGACAATATCTTGGCGTAAAATAATCGACCTCCATGATAGAGAGGATTATGGCCCAAAACGGTCTTAATATTGGATTATAAGGCCAAATTATGCCTCCCTATAGCAGATTATGTAATGCATATCGATTTACCAAGGGATACAAGATCCCTAAGTTTACAAAGTTTGCCGGAGATACCAATGAATCAACAATGAACACATAGCCGTATCCGATCAAGGAGACATAGCAAATAATGAGAACCTTAGGATTAAATATTTCCAAGTTCCTCACCAAAATGCTTTCACATGGTTTACCATTTTGCCTCGGTCCATAGATACCGACACTCTTGGAGAGATTGTTCCATGAACAATTCTATATGGGACAATCCAAGATAAGTCTAAAGGAACTAGCAAGTGTTAAGAGGAAGTTTACCAAACCCATAGATGAGTACTTAAATAGGTTCAGACTCTTGAAGTCTAGGTGTTTCACAGTAGTTCCTGAACATGAGTTAGTCGAAATGGTGGTCTCGGACTATTCTATTCGAAAGAAATTAGACACTAAATACTGAGGGACATGGCTCGCTTAGCGAGAGAGTTCGACAAGTCGAAAGACTAAAGACCGAAAAGGCCAGGGCTTTTAAAAGTAATAAGAAAGAAAGAATTTCCTATGTCGAAACTGAGGAAGTTGAAGACTATCATGAATTCAAGAGGTCGAAATAGATCTCAATTAAAACAGCTCCACCTTACTTTGTAAACTACTAGTTCCCACAAAAGGAAAGAAATTGTTGAAAATGAGAAAAGTGACAAATTCCCAAAGAAGGTATATACCGATGTGACAAAGTGTGATGACCGATGCCGAATTGTGCCATCAAATGTCAAAATACCTCCTTTAGATCATTTTGTAAATATCATACCATCACAAGACCAATTTCCGTGGAAACAAAATGCACCAGAAGAGTTCAAAAACCAATCAAGACACCAAGCCTCCGATGATGGGGAAGATGAAGATACAAAGAAAGGGAAGAAAGGAGATGATTACAATTCCCTCGAGAAGAAAAAGTGGATACCTTGGAGAGAAACCAATGGCAAAGGGAAAAATTTGATTACCCCGGAAAATACTCCGCCCGAGAGTTCAAAGATTCGAATTGAAGATGTCAAACCATCGTGATGGGAGATGATGTCGAAAAGGGAGGATGTAGATGTCAATATGGTGGATATGAGAGACCCCGCTCGAGATGCGGAGATGGAAAGGTACCTAGAAAAGTTAAAGTACAAAATGGAGGCCACCTCAAAGATTACCTCATGTTGTGCCACAAGGAAATGTCAAATGATGTTATGTCCCAGATGCAGATCATCCGCAACCGAGGATTGCCGCAGATTCGAGAGGAAACAAAGGGCTCGAATCGAGTCAATCGCCAAGACAACCAATTATTCGATGCTACCCAGAGTGGGGAGAGTTTGTTGGAGTTCTTAGTTCTGTCACAAAGGGCAACCAAGTGCCCGACGGCCCAAGGTGCTCAAAGAAGATATGACCGTAACATGGTCGAGCGCTCAAAACTATTCCTTCGCCTACGCCGAATCACAAGGAGGTTGGTCGATGAGTCAACACTCAAGGTAATCATACTCAACGAAAGCCCGATAGCCCCTATCCAAAAGGTGCTCAAGGGTGACGCTCAAAATCCTCGCCAAGTACCAATGCATAAATGGTCGCAAGTCAAAACCAATAAGGGAAGGATAAATGGAGAGGTAATGAACGAAATGCACGTCACGCCATGGTATACAGGAGACAATTCAACACTGCGAAGAGAGAAGAATTGAGACTAGAAAACTACAAAGGTAAAAATCCCATGTCAAGATCCCAATGGCGAAGGCAACAAATAATTAGAAAGGTCAAAGGGAAGCTTTGACAAAGGAGCAGCTCGACCAAGAACAAAGAAGTGTCAAGTACCAACAAACCAACAACGAACAATCCACCAAGACAAACCTCCAGTTAGTAGAAGGCTTTTCTCTGAAACACAACCAGATGAATCGAAAGAGTACACTCCAAGTCCAGAAGAAGACGAGGATATGCTGACAGATAACTTTGAATCAGAGGGGGAGTCCTCACTCAACTTAAACTATAACGTGGTATCTGTACTACCTTCCGAGTTTGGACAGAGACCAAATCAAGAGCATGAGGAAGAGGATACCATAGATTTGATGAAACACGGACCGCCTACTATGTAATGGATAACGGCGCGAAGAGCGTAACGCATTCTTCGAACACCCGAGCCAAGAATGAAGAATCATTTGAAGCCATTGTTCATTCGAGCAAAGGCTGAAGCCCATGGTGTGAACAAGATCTTAGTGGATGGAGGCGCTGCAGTTAATTTAATACCTCAATTCATGCTGAAAAGTTAGGAATACAAGAGGGTGATGTCAAACCACACAACATGGTCTTATCCAATTATGAAGGGAAAGTAGGTCAAACGTGGGGTGGTGCAAGTGGATTTAACCGCCGGATCGAAGCAGCCCACCATGTTCATGGTGATCGCTAAGGCCAATTATAACTTCAAAGAGAGTGGATTCATGGCGAGGGGCGCTTCGCCAATGCACCGAGGTTAGTTCCGTGGAGAGAAGATGGTATAGTGGAGAATATCAAGCGACCGTAGTTACTTTATGACAACATAATCTAGTCAACAAGAGGAATTATGACAAGTACCGGCAAGAATAGCACCTTGTACCCCAAGTGACGAAATGAACGAAACAAGAGATGCACACTACTATATGACCTTTGCCATGATGGCATGTAATCGATAGGAAAATAATTAAAGGAGATGAAGGAGTCAAGGCACTTCAAAGACGGCCCGCAGTCGGGGTTCGATAACCTTGCTCATGATCGAGTCTTCCTTCTTCGAAGGATTTCGCCTATATGGCGAGAATGAATGGAAAGCGGCCGAGGCCAAATAGATAATATAGTTGAAGTAAAAGAAATGGAAGAGAATGGTTCAAAGACTCACCTGAAGAAAACGAATAGATCAAAGGCTTGATGCCATCTATGACAAAGAACTGGGTTTCGAGAAGGATCCTACAAACTCAAAAGCCAAAATGTTAGCACAGATCCGCTCAAGAGGTAAACTGGGGATGATAACACAAAAGAATAACCTACATAAGCGCAAAACTCACCTCAAGCTTCAAGCAAGAGGTGATCAAGTCCTCAAGAGAAACAAAGATTGCTTTGCATGGGACTATGACGAAATGCCTGGTTTGAAGAGAGAGTTAGTGGAGCACAGACTTTCAATTAAGGATGGCAAGAAGCCCATCAAGCAAACTCCCAGAAGATTCGCGCCAGCAGTGCTCACAAAGATCAAAGCGGAGGTTGAAAGGTTGCTGCGTTGCAAATTCATCAGAACCACAAGGTATGTCGAATGGTTAGCAAATATAGTACCATTAAGAAAATGGTTCTCTGAGAATATGCATAGACTTTAGGGATTTAAATACTGCAACCCCCAAAGATGAATATTCTATGCCTGTGGCAGAAATGTTGATAGACTCGTCAGGATTCGAATACCTAAGTATGCTAGATGGATACCGTTATAATCGATTTTTATTGTCAAGAATATGTTGCTAAGACAACATTTCGCTGCCCAGAGCCTTAGGCACCTAGGAATGGGTAGTGATGCCTTTGATCTAAAAATGCCGGGCAACTTACCAAAGAGAAATGAATTTAATCTTCCATGATTTTATTGAGACATTTATGCAGTGTATATTGATGATATAGTCATCAAATCCATATCCGCAAACCCATTTGCATCATTTGAGCCAATCATTCGAAAGAATGAGAAAACATGGCTTAAAATGAACCCCTTAAATGTGCATTTTTGTGCAGCAGAGATTTCCTTGGCTTTGTGGTTCATAAAAGGAATCAAATCAACCGAATAAGACCAAAGCCATCATGGAGACTAAAGCACCCACATCGAAAAGGAGCTGCAACCTTTGCTGGGAAGATTAACTTTCTTAAGATTCATTTCAATCTAAGTGGAAGGACTCAAGCTTTCTCTCCACTACTGCTTAAAGCAAGGCCAAGCCTTCGAGTGGAACGGCACATCAGAGGCCTTGACCGCATCAAAAGATATATCTCACCTCCTATCTTGTTCCACCCTCATGGGAAAAGCCCATGAGATTGTATATATCTGCTTCTGAATTTACTATAGGTAGTATGTTAGCACAAGAAGATAGTAATGGCATCGAAAGAGCCATATATTATTTAAGTAGGGTATTGAATGATGCAGAAACTAGATATAGCAATATAGAAAAGCTATGTCTTTGTTTATACTTTTCTTGTATGAAACTTAAGTATTATATAAAGCCTGTTGATGTCTATGTTTCATCTCATTTCGATGTTATCAAACACATGCTTTCAAAACCAATAATGCGTAGCAGAGTTGGTAAATGGGCTCTAGCCTTGACAAAATATTCTTTGACTTTCATGCCTTTAAGAGCTGTGAAAGGTCAAGTAATTTTTGATTTCATTGTGGACCATTCACTGGTCGAAAACCCTGTCATGGGTTACGTCGAAATGCAACCTTGGAAATTATACTTCGATGGTTCGACCCACAAGGAGGGTAGTGGTGTTGGAGTTCTCATAATTTCTCCTGAAGGAATTCCAACAAAATTCAAGTATAAGTTAGATGGTCCTCGTTGCTTGAACAACGAAGTTGAGTACGAAGCGCTCATTGTTGGACTTGAAGCTTTGTTGGAATTGGGGGCAACTAGATTCGAAATTAAAGGTGATTCAGAGTTAGTAGTCAAGCAGATAACAAAGAAGTACAAATGCATAAATGAAAACCTGATGACATACTTTGTCATAGTTAATAGGCTACTCAAGAAATTCGAATACATGGATATTCAACATATACCCAGAATAGAAAATCAAGAAGCAAATGACTTAGCACAATTGGCTTGTGGTATAAAGTTTCGCCAAAACTTTGAGGATTTGGTCGAAATAAGAGGCAGGGTTATGGCTACTAGACTCATACCATCAGATTTGGAAAATATTAAATTAGGTTGTGGTGATAAAGATGGATTCGAAGTATTAGCCATAAATACCTTATCAGATACAGATTGGCGAAGCCCATTAGTAGCATATTTAGAAGATCCAACACTAAATGTTGACAGAAAAATAAAATATAGAGCATTATCATATGTCCTTATGGGAAATGAATTGTTCAAAAAGACCCAAGAAGGCGTAATACTCAAATGCCTAGGAGAAAGTGAGGCATATCTAGCATTATCAAAGGTCCACAATGGGGCATGTGGGGCACATCAAGCAGGCCATAAAATGAAATGGTTGCTATTTCGATATGGTATGTACTGGCCCAGTATGCTCAAGGATTGTATAGATTTTGCTAAAGGGTGTGAAGAATGCCGTAAACATGCGGGATTCAAGATGCTCCGCAAGTGAGTTGCATTCGATCATTAAGCCATGGCCCTTCGAGGATGGGCATTAGATTTAATGGAGAAATCAATCTCGCTTCTAAAGGTCGAAATACATCTTGGTAGGAATAGACTATTTTACCAAGTGGATCAAGCAATACCATTAATAGTCAGAGATCAAGAGGCTATTATTGAGTTCATACAGAAAAAAATTATCTATAGGTTCGGATTGCTAGAGAGCATAACCACAGACCATGGTTCTGTGTTTACTGGTAGGAAGATGAAAGAACTTGCCCAAGAGATGGGGTTTAAATTGCTAACATCAACACCATACTATGCTCAAGCAAATGGTCGTCAAAACCAATAAAGTAATAATAAGTTTGATAAAAAAACATGTTGGTAGAAAGCCAAGGAATTGGCATAAGACTTTAGACCAAATACTATGGGCCTGTAGAACATCTCCTAAAGAAGCTACTAACACCATACCTTTCCAACTAACATTTGGTCATGATGCGCTCTTACCAAGAGAAATTCATCTACAATCGCCTCAATTCAAAGACAAAATGAAATCCCATCTTCATTATATTGGGAAATGATGATGAATGAGTTAGTTGAGTTGGATGAAGTTAGATTGCACGCATTGGAAATCCTGATGAGGCAAAAAGAAAGAGTGGCCAGGGCATATAACAAAAGGGTGAAAGGTAAAACATTCAGTACTAATGACTTGGTTTGGAAAGTTATATTGCCCATGGACAAAAAAAATAAAGCACTAGATAAATGGTCACCTCATTGGGAAGGACCTTTTCGAATAGTAAAAACATTTTCAAACAATGCATATGAAATCAAGAGTCAAGATGATAAGCGAATCCTAAAGGTTAATGGGAAATATTTAAAGAAATATAAGCCACGCAGGAGATTCAATAATAACAACTTGATCATAACAATATAAAGAAAGGCCAAAATGGTGATATAAATTGCCAAATGGCATTGTTTGATGTTACAGATTAAAGTTAAATTAATATTCCAAGCAAAATAAACAAACAATCTTTAGAAATGGGCATTGTTCCTCAATCAATCGAAAATACTCCGAAAAGACTCAAGCCTTTGTCGAGTGAAGCGCTGGTCTTTCTAGGATAGCAACTTCACCCTTAAGTTGCTCACCGCCTGCTTCGCAAGTCCTTTATTCAGAGCTCTTCGAATCGATTTCCAAAAGTGTTGGTTTCATATGCCATCTGTTGTTGGGCCTCCTTAATTTTATGTTGAAGTTCTTGAACTGCTTCTCCCGAGAAGAATGGATTGAGCTCAAGCTCATAATCGCTTTAGCTTGCTTAATATGCATGGCGTGCTCTTCAGCTTCTTTAGAAAGCTTCAAAGCATGCTCATAAGCAGCATCCATTGCAGCTCGCTTCTCTTGGACCTTATTAGTAGCAGATTCATCTTGGAGGAGACATCCAATCACATTGTCTATCAAAGATTGAAGTTCGAATAAGATGGTACTAACTTCCAGAGAACAGGTGGTGAGGTCGACTTGATTAAGAAGTCCCTTCATAATAAAGCAGGCTGTACTATCTTTCTTGAGTACTTGAATAGATCCACATCAAGGATTGTCTTCCTAATCTTGTGAAGAAGTACAACCCTATCATCGAAGGCATGGAATCGAGAGTCGAACCAAAGACCAAATTTTAGGAAGAGGAGTATCTCTCTGAGCTAGCTTAGCCTTCATATACCCAATAGGGTCATTTCGTTTTAAGAGGGTTAACTCCTCTTCAGCCGTTTGAGGTTGAGAAGACTCAGGAAGTTCCATGCGCAATGGAGTAACATTCATTTCGACTTCCATTGGCTCATTGGTAGGGACACCACCACCTTCATTATTTTCTTTCTCATCATCTTCATCATCACCAACCGATCCACCACTGATGTCATCGCCTTCATTATCGTGAGCATCGACTGCTCCTTCGCCGAACCACCTTGAGCCTCTTCTCCTCTTTGTCCTCAGATCCTTCCTCACTAGAATCTTCGCTCTCTTGAGAGGGGCAAGCCTTTTCCTCTTCAACTTGGTTGATCTTTTCACTTTCATGAGGAATTTCGAGAGGAGATTTTGGATGAGAAGTTTCGGAGGAACCTCTGCAGATTTTCAGGCGTTCGCTTGTCTCCTTGAGAGGAGGAGAAGTGCCTTGATCATCTGTTGCTCGAACCCCAATCGAACCGCCATATTGAGGATCCCTTATTCGCACTGATTACTTGAATCCCATGAGGAGAAGAATGGATTGAGCACCGCTTGATGGAGGAGTCAGCGGTAGGGATTGGATTTGAATCGTCCCACACAAGTAAAGAAAGATTGAAACTTGCACTAAGGTATGAATAACTATCTTTGTTAAAAAATTCGAACTCAACTCACCTGTGGATTATCTGAAGAGATATTGCTATCTATATGTTCCAACATTAGGTTGGAGATCGAAGGTGGATTTTGGATTTTGGTAGGAGCAACATCCTTGGAATCGAGTCCAGAGACGTTAGTATCCTTTGAAACATCTTTCTTTTGCTTCTTTCTCGAAGCCGTTGGTGAACTTTCCCCAGCCTTGGGATTCTTCCCACTGGTACTAGGCTTTGTTTCTTTGGAGTGGTTGGTGGGAGTTTACTAGTCTGAAATGGTGTAAACATGAGTTAGATTTCAATAATAATTAAAGTCCATTCGAAATACCAGAATAAATGGATTACCTTTGGAGTTGGAGCAATTGTTGGAGTTGGAGCGATGGTTGTTGTAGGAGTAATTGTTGGGATTATCTGGGGCACATTGTCATCAGCTTCGATAGTTTGTTGGGAACTACTTCCTTCCTTGGTCTTCGACGCAACAGTCTTTATCCTGATGGCTGAAAATAGAAACAATTAAGACGAAATGTTAAGATAAAACAAAAAGTAAGAACTATTTGGGGATTTCCCAAGTATTCGCACCTGCGCCTTCATTCGAAAGAATCGACATGGCAGAAAGGTCATAGCGAATATGCCCTGGGAAATTATGGAGCCAATGTCGAGCCCATGTCACAGTCTCAGATGCTTTAGTTTCCTTTGAGATTTGTATTTGAACATCTCTTTGCAAGTCAACCACCAAGGGTATGGGGGAAACCAAGCCAGAGCCAGTTCTGAGGTAGGTAGTTTGGGAAACTTAGGTGGATGCATTTCGAGTGCCAACCTATACCTATCCTCAGGTGACAACCCTGAAGGAAGTCTGAACTTAGAGACTCTTTCTTTAAATTTTTCCTTCAAGGTTTGGGACGCTCGATACACAGTGATCTCCAAACGTGTAGGATCATAAGTAGTTTCGAAGTAATTCTGAAAATCCCTAATCTCTTGAGCATGAGTGAACATACCTTTCTTTTTGTGTACCTGCACATTCAACACAGCAGTTAGTTTCTTTTGAATGGTGATAGTATCGAACATATAAGACTGGTAGAACTTAGTCCACCAATCCAGAAAACCCTTTGATGAAAAATAGGTTGGTTCAAAAGAAATTAATTCGAACTGAGCAAACTCTTGATATTGTTCTTGCTGCAGTTTAGCTTCTCTGGCCTTGAAAGTTCGACCGGAAGTAATGGCGCTCTGAGTTTGAAAAAGGGGTTCAGGAATTAACTGACATAAAACGAATTGTCTTGAAACGAAATTGGGTTGATAGGCAAACAGAAGGATTTGGTTCTTGGTTGGAGTTATTCTTGAGGAGATTAGTCTTGGGAGCAAGAAGGCTTTCCAGATTTCTTGTATCTCTTTACTCTTAGCACCTCGAAGGGACATGGTGAACCATGATGGTCCATGAGTCCTCAAGCAAAAGGTGCCATAGTCTCTTCAAATTTATGCCTTTTGGAGAAGATCATGATGTATGTGAGAATAGAACTTGAAGTCACCTTATCATCATTTGAGTCGGCCTCCTCACCTTGTTTTCAACAATTCGATCCGCTACCTCGGATCTTGCTCAACAATGGTATCGACAAGGATAATGAAGATTCAAACATGGCATTTAGCCATAATCGAGTAAGCGTAAGGGCCAGCTAGCGTATGTTCTTAGGAGTGTGAGATTTCAACTCAAACATTGATCTCGTGCTTTCATAGAGATCAACAAGTAAGAGCTCACTCAAACAAACTCTCCTATTTTCATGTAGGTCTCGGCTGAGGATGAACCTACTGCTACTTGTAATGACCTGCTGCAGAACACATATCTCGATAACCATAGGGTGAGGAAGGCAATATGCTCTACATCTGATACACTATCACCTTCAGTGTGATAATGACTGATAAACTTTGAGAAGCTGGCCAACTTGACGTCGAAGTCAATGATGCTTGAATGTTCTTCAGTGTCAGGAATATAAGTCTCTCCTACTGGTGATAAGCCTGTGATAGCTGCTATATCGAAGAAGGTGGGTGTGATCATCCCTCCAGGAAGGTGAAAGGTGTTATAAGTACTATCCCAAAAGTACAAGGATGCAAATAACAAGGGATGGTTGTAGGTGAAGCCTGGTTTCGATAACTTAATCAAATTATAGATCCCTAGTTCTTCCCACTGATGGGATTTCTTAACTTCTACCTTAGCAAACCAGTTCTGGTAAGCTACATCAGGGGTAGGGCAAGATCGAAACGGCTTAAAATTGCTTTTAACATAATCCAGGATAAAAGGATCTTTTGGGGGAACATCAAGGGTTTCTATAGTTTTCGAAGCAGAAGATTCAGTCATATTCTCAGTTCCTAACCTAGGAGTTTCCATTTTATTAAACAGAGACTTAAAGTCATAGCAAACAGGGAAGATGGTTCTAGTATCTTTCAGAATCTCAAAAACTGTAAGAGGGCCCATTAGGGCAAACCTCTTTCCAGCAGCATTGGTGGGGAATGAGTACCTGAGAAGAGTATAGAAGTTCTTGTTCTTTGGAGATTCCTTGGGGAATGAGTACTGATTGACCTTGGTAAATACCAACTTTGCTCTCCATGATCGTGCTTGCGTTCTTACTTTTCTTCTTGGATATTTTCTTCATTTGGGATGTTGATGAAGACATTGTTGGAAGTTGTTGAGAATCTTTAGGGTTTTTTAACGAGAAGAGAGGAAGAAAAGAGTTCAGAGTGTGGAAAAAGAGTAAAAAACTAAAGCTGTTTAGTTTTATAGTAAGGAAGTTGAAGCACTCGTCAACTAAAGCCCAGATACGTGGAGGTCGTGGGTTGGATACGGAATGAGGTGGCGTAAAGTGAACATTGGTAACAAGCGTGATTAAAGATAATCATTGTCTTTAATAACCGCACCATGTTGTGGCAACTGTTTTGAAGCGGTTCGGAAACCCAAGAGATGTCGTGACTGACGTAGTGGAAGTCATACACAGTATCATAATTACTCAAAGTCACATCAAAATCTTGTGAATATGTTTAAAATAAGTATTTCTCAGAAAGAGGTTCAAAATACATATTTTAAAGGGGCATTTTGTTGGCTGAAGATTTTGATATATATGAGTCGAAATGGAATCATTGAGCTCGAAACGAAATGATGTTAGTGTTCGTTGGAACAAAGTGAATGTCACAGTTCGGAATGAAAGAATTGGCTCTTCGAATGGACGTACTGAAACTTGGAGTTCGAATGACAATTATGATGATACATATAAAGGAAGCTTCGAAGTAGTAGTAGGGCTGTGTCTGGGAAGCGAGTTCGAAACAAAGATAGCCAAGGCATTTGAAATTCAAATGCGAGCGGGATAATTGGAAGTTAGAATATATGTGTTGGAGACGGTTCGAAGACGCGTGGAAGCTAGAGAAGCGCAGTGTCCTGCATGTTCTGAACGTGGCAAGATCTCATAAGTCAGACCGTTATGGTCGAAGTAGTATAAATAGAAGTCTCAGTGTTAGGATTTCGTGTGTCATATCTATTGTACAAAAATTCAGTAAACATTCAAAATACCACATGGCTAGGGAAACGAATGCTCGAATGATGTACGTATGATTGCACCAAAACCTTTATCATTCAGTAAAACATCTTTATCTTTCCAATTTATCTTTTATCTTTGCATCAATGTCTTTTAAATTCTTCACATTCAAAGTCATTTAACTTTTCCTTGCACTTAAACGTTTCTTTTATTTCGAAGTCTTTTATATTTCAGAAATTCTTTACATTAACGTTCTTACTTTCCAGAAATCTTTCATATTTATGTCTTTTACATTCTTGTCATTTACATTTCATGCTTTTATATTCATGCTTTTACATTAAAAGTCTTTTACCTTCAAGAGCCATTTACATTTTCCTGCATTTATACATTTCTTTGCAAATCGAACCTGCATGCGTTTATTTATTCAACTCAGTTTTATGTTACTTTACTTGATCATGTCATTAAGTCATTTAACATTGTGATCGGAATACATTGGACATATATAAAACACTCTAAATACAAGTCTTAAATATGAACACTTATTTTATTATTAAGTTTATCCAAACGACCAATACCCCATAGGATCAATCTAGTCGATCCTGCAAGTTACCAGAGGAATTGAATAACAATCATAAAGCTTATTCGATAGTTTGGAGGACTAGCGGTTGTTTCACCAGAAATCACTGTGAACAAATTGGCACGCCCAGTGGGACAATCATTGGTCGTTACAAATTAAAATAAAATAAGGATTATAAGACATAATTATTATAAAAGTCCTTTCTGAGTAAACAAAGTTCGTTGGTATATGAACCTTAGGAGTGGTAGAATAACTAATAGTAACCAACCCTTACCCAGAAGAAAACGAAATAATAGGATGTCTGATCCAAACAATCAACAAGGGGAACAAAACGCCCCACATGGAACAGGCACTAATGCGTCTGTTTCGACGGGAACGTCCAGCGCGATCCCTTCGAATGCACAGTCCGTTGCATCTTCGACTAGTAATATGGCCACGAACGGAACAAGTGGCATGTCAACAAACAATTCGATCCTAGGCAATACAGGAACCACTGGGTATCCTGGGGGATTTGTCCCACCATCAGGGGCACAAACCCATTTCGCTACCCCGCCACCAACTAGACCACCCAGTTTCGATAGTAATAGACCCAGAAATCCCCCTTATGGGATGCCAACATCTTTGATGGCAGGATTACAAACTTCGACGTCGAACATGTCACCACAATTAGGGTCTGGATCTGGGGCTAATCAATTTATGACAAATAACCAAGGGTAAGTAGGTTATAGTACACTGCCTATCCTAACCACAGAAAATCAGATAACTTTTAGGCAGTTAATGGATGATAGGAGTGTTAGCACAGACTATGCAAGAAATCTTCGCCCCAATAGTTCATTTGTAATCAACGATGAAGATGTTCCTTTGAGCCAATCTTGAGTGCATATCAGTGCTTCGATAGTTGTCGGTGTTAATGAGTTGTGATATGGATCAAGCATCCTTTCTCCTCTACTAAATGTAGATTCAGATGTCACTATGCTTATTGGTATAGCAAGTACGTCTCTTGCAATGTTTGCAAGGATGGGGTAACGGCCAGAATTTACTTTCCACCACTCTAAGACATTTATCTCCATGTTACGCTCTAAACTCTCTCTAAGATAAGTAGTTAATTCGTTATCTGCATTGTCACACCCTTTTGAAAGATAAAACTCAACAGTTCCATACAGATGGCTAACACTACCAAAAACTTGCGACTCATTTGAATTACCTTGAGGAGGCATAAAGCCAACACAATATTCCTCATATATAGATTTCAAATAAGACTCTAAGGTTTCTTTCAAGGCATCAACATCAACCTTATTATAATATCGTCGCACCATCCAATCAACCAATTTAACCTTGTGTCTAGGATCAAAAGCTAGAGTAATCAACAACATCATATTAAGCTTCTCGTGAGATCCCAAATACTTATCATACTTCTTCTTCATCTTTTGAGCTGGTGAACGTAGATGTGCATCTTCAGACGCACACATATCAACAATGCTCTTTCCAATACCCAGGACTTCAAACATATAAATATTGCTTGTCAAGTAAGAAGACCCTGATATATATACAGTAGCATCATAAAACAACTTCAAGAATGGAATGATTAAGTTGATATGATTCCAATCGTCTTTCGTCGGGACACCTTTTCCCTTTTTTGTCAACTCATTCAGATACCTAGCACAACATAAAATGTTCAACATCAATTCAAGAAGACACATGTATCCATAAACCAAAAATGCTACATCAACAAATAAATTGGGAAGAAACCAAAATATTAACTACATCAAAAGAAGTTCAATTATATTTCCTCGGTAGGTTATACATAGAAATAAAAGTGGGTTAAACAAACAAGTGCACAAGTCTACTCAAAATAATATTGAATATATATATATATATATATATATATATATATATATATATATATATATATATATATATAAGATTTGTTGTACATATATAAAAGAAAGAGTACATACAACCTCGAAGCTTATTTGTTGTAGCATGAAATGAAATCCCATGACAACAAAGTTTGTAATAATATATAGAAACTGATACTCATAAACTGTGCAACGATTAAATTCCACTAAAAGAAAATATTTCTATAAAGTTACACAGTAGCAATAGCAAAACAATATTCTATTAATGAAACAAAATGAAATTGCATACCTTTTATTTCGAAAACCTAATTCTTCAAAGGTTCTTTCATGTTTTGATGCAGATACTAACATAAAGTAAGTCGAATTCCATGATAGCTTGCATTTAAGTATCTTGAGGACCAAGGAAGCCCACGATAGCTTGCCAAATAGTGTAAAAGCTGATTGCATGAAGATTGAGCAATTTTGGAAATATTACATTTGATTTTTCAATCAAATATTTTCCAATGAATGCAATATATTTTCTGTCAAGTTTCTGACCTAATACACTCTTCACTATATATTCTACAAGACCAAGAGCAAAACACACGGTTTGCTGCACTCAAAACCCTACACGAAGTTCCAAATAATTGCAAACTTAGGGCAAATTCGTATCATAATTTCCAGCTATTTTCACTCAGTTCTAAGGATTGACTCATCCTCATGGGCCTTCCAGCAATTGATTCAAGTCCTTAGGTAAACAAAACTGTGCCCAGAATCGTCCCCACGAAGTGCACCGGTTTGGTAAAGATTTTTAACTTCAAACTCTCAATTCATGTCATTTAAATTGTTTCAATTCATGCATATGTGTTCATACTAATGTTTGTGAGTGTTTAGATCCATTATTTTTAAGGTTTAACGCAGGGATGAAGTTTCACCATTTCTAGGGCATAAGAAGCTATGAGCTTCGAACTTGGTATTCCAGGCCGTTTCAGGCCAAACAAACCTCAACATCAGGATCGCAACACCTTAATTAGTGGATCTAGGTTGTTTTAGTTTTTGTTTTGATTGGTTTTTGCAGGTTTGATGTTTACATCGATTGGAGAAGGTGACCGGAATCCATCTCTGACACCTTTTACTTAGGGTTAACTGGCCAAGGCCTGCGTGGCTTGCTTGGATTGGTTGGTTTAAATTCCATGGGTCCCATCGCGCATTTGGCTTTGTTGTTTAATTTTCAGAAAGAAAAAACCAATATATATTTATCCTTGTATCCAAATTAATGGATGTATCACCACCCCAGTGGTTAACCATGCATGCGCTAGTCCTCTTTGTCTCTCAAGGCGTGGGTTTGATCCTTGCCTTTTGCGTTTTTTCTTAATTTTTCTGATTTTTACAGGTTCATGCATATATACTTTTGGAGGCAGGTTAATAACACCATAAGCGTCTGGCCTAGTGGTACACTTTTGAGCCAGTAACCTCAAGATCCTGGGTTCAAACCTTGGCAAAACCATCCTTATTTTTTAACACTTGTTTCTTTAATATTTTATATTTCTCTTATTTTCTTACGAATTTAATTTCTTTTCCAATAATTTTTAAACTATTTTCTAAAATCCTAAAAAATGTTTTAATTTTAGATTTAGGTTTTAAAAACCTTTATTTAATCTTTGACACAAAAACATTTAATTTTTATTTACATTTTAAATATTTCTCATAATTAATTTCTAATTAACTAGAATTAGTGTTTTTATTCACTAAAATCAATTTCCAAAAAATACAAAAAATAGTTTTCTTGTAGCAATTAGGTTTCTAACATTTTTCCTAACACCTAGAATATTGTTCTATGACCTATTTATTATTTTTGCATTTAAATTCTAGAAATCGATGTATAGGTTGCAAGAACATTTTTGTAATAGCTTAGGTTTATTTTTCTTGCAATTTACTTTCCGCACCTTTATTATGTAACTGCCCCAAAGCCATGTAATAACTTAGGACTTTACTTTTCCGCACTTTTACTTTCCGCACCTTTATTTTTTGTACATATATTAACTATTAGATGTATGTTAATAGGATTGCATGCTAAGACTAAAATCAACTGTTAGATCACTCTAATAATCAAGATAAATATCTGAACTTAACACACTTTTTCACACTTGCACCCCCTAGGGGATCCTCTCTTGTTGTCTTTCGAATAAAAATGGTCATGTCCCTCAAACATAGGGGTACCATTAGCAAAGACGCTTACGAATAAAATCATCATAGTCCCTTCGGTATAAAGATCATAGTCCCTCGATGACCCTCGATATTGCCTACGAATATATGATCTCGTCCATCGGTTGTTGCCTAAGAATAAGTGATGATCATCCCTTCGAATTGCTAGGTTATCCTTACAATGTTGCCTTCTATGACTATACGATGACCCTACAGTTGTCCCTTCACATCCAACGGATAAAGTTATCTACCAACTAATGGTATGGATAACCTTATCCTAAAGGAGAAGGAACATAACAAGAATGACCATTCCGAGTAGGTAATAAAGACTCTAAATTGCTTGCTCAATCCAAATCAAAATACTTTTCACACCTCACACTACTTTCAAAATATTTTCAAACAAACACTTTGTATACATTCCAATGAGAATCATTACAAAGTTAAACATTTTCCAAACGAAATATTTTCGAACACTTCGTATACATTCTTGAGGACTGATACAAGAATCATTACGAAGTCAAAGTGAAATACTTTTAAAAAATACATTTCAAATAATTTTCAAATCACATACACACAGAAAGCAAATTTTAAAACGTGAGCTAAGCAATTAAGAGCCCGTAGATAACTACGGATGGAAAGGGTGCTAATACCTTCCCTTTTCATAATTACCTCCCTTACTCAGAATCTATCAAAGGTCTTTCCTGTGCTTTTCACCTTTCCTTTATTGGATAAAAGAAAAGTTGATGGCGACTCTTGCTATCCACAACATTTGCGATAAAACGCAAAATAAACAAGTCAGTTCTCCCACCGTGTTACACCTTCAATGAGAAAATATTTGATTTGTATTTTCCATCAAAAGCTTCCTTTCTTGTTCAATCACATGCCAATCAATCACATGCATTTTTTCCATATATTTTTGAGTTGTTTGGACCTCAAGGAACTTAGATTCAAGGCCTTGCACGCATCAAACTTCACTTTGTATTTTATTTTAATTTAATTTGACTTTAAATGAATAAAATAAAAATAAATAAAATAAATATTAAAATGGCGCATGGATGGCCTTGGAGCTTCTTGACAATGTTAGGAACATGTTTCAAACATAAAAATATAGGCCTATTTGGAAAAATTTCAAGATTGCTTAATATTTTCTTCGTGCACTTTCTCAAAATTGCCTAACTTGCACCCAACATATCTTGCTCAGTTCTTATCATTTGAGGATGATCTTGGAAGTTTTAGAAAGCTTAAGATGTCCTCTAAAATCTCTCTTTGGTTTCATATCCATTGAATCTCCCATGTTCATGTACACTTCTTTGAGAAATGATGACATTTTGTTGACTTTTGAAAGAACTTATAATGTCTTGGCCCATATCTCTCAAATGAAGTATTTTTTTGGGAAAAATTGTTAGAGGCAAAGTTATATAGAATGTAATTTACTTCAAAATGAGATTTGGTTGAGGATTTTCTAATGAAGTATGTGAAAGTTATGCTTGGTCAAAGTTCAGTTGACTTCACCTAAGAAAACCCTAATTTAGTAACTTTTAAATTTTGATGAATCTTGAGTTTCCTTGATGAATCATGATCAACCCTTGATCAAATGATGAATATAACTTCAAAAACTTTATGGTGACAAAAAAATGGTGAAGTTTGACTGTACATTGACCACAGTTGACTTTTTATCCAATACAATTGATTTTCAACCATTTGAGCAATTGACTGAGCAAACTTGTACTGTGAGGCTTGAAACTTGTCATGGAGATATCTTGAGACATATGAGGAAGCATGAGGTCCACTTGAGGACTTGGAGAAAATCATAACTCTAGTTGTGGGTTGATTGCTTAGGAGGAGGCTTGTCTTGATCAATCTTTGGGTAGTTCTTGAGTGTAACACGGTGGGAGAACTGACTTGTTTGTTTTGCATTTTATCACAAATGTTGCGGTTAGCAAGAGTCGCCACCGACTTTTCTTTTATGCAATAAGGAAAGGTGAAAAGAACAGGAAAGACCTTTGGTAGATTCTGAGTTTGGGGGTTAAGTTATGAAAAGGGAAGGTGTTAACAACCTTTTCATCCGTAGTTATCTATGGGCTCTCAATTGCTTAGCTCACTTTTGAAAAACTTGATTTGTGTGTGTGTGATTTGTTTGAAAATATATTGCTTTGACTTTGTAATGATTCTTGTATCAGTCCTCAAGAATGTATACGAAGTGTTTGAAAATATTTGTTTGGAAATGTGAGGTGTGAAAAGTATTTGTTTTGAGCAAGCAATTAAGAGTATTTTAACCACTCAAAGGTCGTTCTTGTTATTTTCCTTCTCCTTTAGGACAGTGCTATCCAAACTATTAGTTGGTAGGTAGCCTCATCCATTGGATGTGAAGGGACAGATGTAGGGTCATCGTATGGTCATTGAAGGCACCATTGTAAGGATACCTTAGCATTTTGAAGGGACGATCATTATTTATTCGTAGGCAACAACCGTGGGACAAGATCATATACTCGTAGGCAACATCAGAGGATCATCGAGGGACTATGATCTTATATCGAAGAGACTATGATGATGGTATTCGTAAGCATCTTTGCTAATGGTATCTGTTGTACCCCAAAATTTGCCCGCCCTATTTCCAACGGTCGAATTATTTCTAAACTTGAGTTCCATAATTTTTTGGTTTATTTATACTAATATTATGACATTTATTTTGCTTATTTAAAAATATAAATAGTTTATTTTAAAATTATTTATATTTCTTAAATAGCAAATATTGACTTGACCTTCATATGCATTTAATTTCAAATAAATGAATTGGTACAACTGGTAAGGAATTAAACTTTGCTTTTATGAGGTCACGGGTTTGAATCTCACATGTTGCACTTTTAACATTTTTCTGTTATTTGTTACTACCTTTCTTTTCCTTTTAAATTTATTTTCCAAAATTGTATTTTTTTAATTATTTAAATATTATTTTCTTATTTGTAATTAAGGCATTTTTAAAAATATTTATTTATTTGAATTTTTTATACTTTTTACCAAAATTGAGTGCAAAAATCATAATAAATATAAAAAAAATATATTTCTTTTTATGATTAATTGTTTCTCATTGGTCAATTGGTGTCAATATGAGTCATACTTAATTTCTAATTAGTTAGTTTGCTAGCTAAAGAAGATATGAGTTGTGAAATTAATTTCTATTTCATTTTTACCCTTTAATTTAATTTTCCAACTCTATAAATATGACCATATTTTGAGAATTTGAGAGACCAACTACCCAAAGGCTAACTTTTCAGTGACACTTTTATTCACAAACCACAAATGACACGTACATATTTTTCTTCATATTTACAAACCACAAATGTCACGTACATATTTTTCTTCATATTTACAAACAACATTTTCATTCACAAAAATCTTATTTCATTAGTAAAAAATCACTTTTACTTTCTTAACTTTGTTCTTGTGCATATTTCTCACATGTATATTCTAACCATCACTAAATCTCACCAAAACAAAACATTTTGAGTTTTTCTCCAGGAACACAACGGAGAATAACGATGGATTTGGAGTAGCGGCAATATCGATGCAATTAGAGTCACCGCCCTGTTCAGATTCAGACGCCGGAATCCACCATCAGCTACTACTGATGCAACACGGTCACGACCATCTCCGCCGGAAAAATCCATCCATCACCTACCGGAGATCCAATCGACGTCGACGACCTCCAGATCAAAGGCCTCCGATCGCAGCTGCGACCACTCTCTCCGTGCACGATCTGCCATTCAACCTCCAAACGCACGACGAAAACCCCGCGATCTCGACGAGAACTACGCTCATCGCCTCTCTGACGCCAATATCGCTACGGGTACTGAGTTTTCTTCTTGACTCTCCATTCTCCATTGATGCATAAACTTTGATTTTTGTTTGATTTGTTTATGTTAAACCTGTTTGTTTTGAGAAGAAAGAGAGAATGTGTTCTTATGTCTGTGAGACTCTGTCTTAATATAATGTATATGCTATTTTCTTGTGTATGCTGCATATGTTTTTCTTGTTTTAAGTAATTGAATGGGATTAGTTATTTGGTTTTGGGCCTTTATTTTTTTACCAACATTCCTTCTCATTTATATCTACACCCTTTTGTAAGTTTAGTTTGTTTTCTTCTTAGTCATTATCCGTAAGAATAAAATAAAATTAGTCAATTTCTTCTAATTAGTTAAATAAATAGGCTCATTAGTTAGTAAGATTCTTTATCTTTGTTTATAATTAATTTAGTTAATAACTAATTTAGTAGTATGGTCAAGTTAATTAGTTTTATTAATTAGTTAATAAAATCACTAACTTTCTGTATAATTCAAATATTTTCTCCTAACATTGTTCTCATTTTTTTGGTATTTTAAATTTATAGATCAAATGCTAACTAGGGTTTGTATGGGAAGATTTAAAATCAATCTTAAAATAACCCTAATCACAAAATAAATATCTGAATTGAACACACTGTCCACATTCACACCCTAAGAATATTCTCTCTTGTTGCCTTACGAATAAACAATGGTCATGTCCCTCGAACGTAGGGATACCATTAGCAAAAGATCCTTGATTCAAAAGTAATCACAAATATCATAGTCCCTCGATAACCATCTATGATCTCGTCCCTCAGTTGTTGCATACGAATAAGTGATGATCGTCCTTACATGTTGCCTTTAATGACCATTCGATGACCCTACACCTATCCCTTCACATCCAACGGATAGAGTTACCTACCAACTAATGGTATGGATAACGCTACCATAAAGGAGAAGGAAAATAACAAGAACGACCATTTTGAGTAGGTAATAAGACTCTAAATTGCTTGCTCCAATCAATCAAAATACTTTTTACACCTCATTCTTTTCAAAAATACTTTCAAACAAACACTTTGTATACATTCATAGAAGAATCATTACAAAGTTACATTTTCAAACAAATATTTTCAAACACTTCGTATACGTTCTTGAGGATTGATACAAGAATCATTACGAAGTCAAAGCAAAATACTTCTTTTCAAATCATACACGCACAAAGCGAGTTTTTTTTTAAAATGAACTAAAGCAATTAAGAGCCCGTAGATAACTACGGATGGAAAGAGTGCTAATATCTTCCCTTTTCATAATTACCTTCGGTTGTTATCTGCAACATTTGCGATAAACACAAAACAAACAAGTCAGTTCTTCCACCGTGTTACAATATCCCTACGTTCGAGGGAGATGATCATTGTTTATTTGTAAGGCAATAAGAGGGGATACCCTAAGGGCGCAAGTGTGCATTAATGATTCAATTCAGATATTTTATCTTGAGATTAGGATTACTCTAAGTTATTTTTAAATCTTGTCATACAATCCTATTAGCCATACATCTAAGTAGTTTATATGTACAAAAAAGTAAATTGTGAAAAGTAAAGGTCCTACGCTATTACATGGCTTTGGGGCAGATACATAATAAGGAGGTGTGAGAAAGTAAATTAACCTAAGTTATTACATCCCATAAGCAGTTGCATAATAAGGAAAAAAGTGTGAGGAAAGTAAATTTACCCTATTACAAAAATGTTACTACGACCTATACATCGATTTCTAATATTTAAAATAAAAATAAAGCATAAATAAAAGGAAAATTATTTAATAAATATGACAATGCTCTAAAACCCTAATATTAGAAGGAAAATATTTTTTGGTATTTTTGTGATTGATTTTAAATAAGAAAGCGTAATTTATAAGTTAATTGTAAAAAATAATTTAAATGAAAATAAAAATAAAAATATTTTTGTGTTTAAAATTAATTACATATTTTTTTGACCAAAAACTAAAATAAAAATATTTTTTAGGGTTTTTTATAATAGTTAAAAATATTTATGAAAAGAATTAAAATGGAAAAAGAAATTAAAAGAAAACTAGAAAATATGAAAGGAATTAATGCCAAAAATAGGGATGATTCTTGGAGGTCCTGAATCCAGGACCTGAGGGTCATAGGTCCAAAACTGGACCACTGCGCCACTTACATGTGGTGACCATATCACGCCTCCAATTATATGTATGTGTTAACCTGCAGAAATCAGAAATTATGAATACAAGTTGAAAAGGCAGGGATCGAACCTATGCCAAGAAGGAAAAGAGGACTAAGTGTGCGCGTTCTGCCACTAGTTTGGTTATACATCCATTCATTATCACACTTTCATAAATATATATTGGAAATTTATTCCCAAAAATATGATTTTTTTTTAACCAAACGCGCGTGGGACCCAGGACATTCAAATGAGCTAATCGAAGCTTGCCACGCCTCCCATCAACATTCGAGATGTCGAAAGTCTTGTCCCTCGGACCGGTCCCGTCCCCTTAGGGCCCGAACGAGTTCAATGGTGGCATTAGTTTGCCCTAAAAGTCTCTATATCAGTGGGTCCGAAGGTCATAGTTTTTCATGCCCTAATAATGGCACCAAATGATTCCTGAGTTAAAACTTATGAACGGTGGTTCTAAACAATCCAAACATCAACATGAACATGTATATATGAATCGAAACCATTTAAATTGTAAGAATTGAAGGTTAGAAATTTCAAAACTTTACCAAACCGTTGCAATCGAGAGAGGCGATCTTAGGATGCTTTAGGATGTTGTAAAGGCTTGGATCGATTCCTGAGAACCTTAGGAGTATGAATGGATGCTTGAAATTGATTGAGAGTGCCCTAAAACTTTGAATTTTTGAAGAATTTTTCTAGGCCTCTACAGGCAGCAATCCGTGTGTTTCTCTAGTGGCTTTGTGGAATATATATTGAGGAGTGTATTAGGTCAGAAAATATGAGGAAAAATATTGCATTGATTGGAAGAATATTTGATTGGCAAATTTGCATCAAATCATTCTTTTTTTTTGCTCAATCTTCTTCTAATGCTCTCATGCGTTTTCTTCCAGATTGCTAAGTGTTGCTTGGGCCTCAAGAAACTCAACTATCAAGTCCACACGCCTTGGACGTCTTCCTTGCATTTTATTTTAATTAAAATTGAATTTAAATGAATTAATTAAAAAAATAAATAAAATAAATAGTAGGAGGGTGTGTATCCGGGCTTAGAGGTCATGAACCATGTTAGGAACAAGTTCAAATCATGAAAACATAGATCCATTTGGAAACAATTCAAGTTTGCACAATACTTCTCTTCATGCACTTCTTCAAAATTGCTAAACTTGCATCAACTACATCTTGCTCAATTTTCAACATTTAAGAATGATCTTCAACTTTTTAGAAAGCTTAATATGTCCTATACAATCTATTTTTGGTTTCATATTCATTGAAGCTTCCATGTTCGTGTACACTTCTTTGAGAAAAGATGTCTTTTTGTTGACTTTTGAAAGAACCTATAATGTCTTGACCCATAACTCTCAAATGAAGCATTTTTTGAGAAAACCTTATGAGAGACAAAGCTGTAGAGAATGGAATTTCCTTTAAAATAAGATTTGGTTGAGGAATTTATGATGAAGTGTGCGAAAGTTAGGCTTGGTCAAAGTTCTGTTGACTTTCCCCTAAGAAACCCTAATTTAGCAACTTTTGACTTTTGATCAATTCTTGAGTTTTCTTGATGAATCATGATCAACCTTTGGTCAAATGATGAATGTGACCTCAAAATCTTGATGTTGACCAAAAATGATGGAGTTTAAATGTATATTAACCATAGTTGATTTTTTGTCCAATACAACTAATCTTCAACCATCTGAGCAATTGACTGAGCAAACTTGGGTTATGAGGCTTGAAACTTGATACAGGGATACTTTGAAGTATATGAGGAGGCATGACATTCACTTGAGCCATTAGAAATCACTTTTGGTTTGAAAGAAACAAAACCCTAGTTGTGGGTTGATTGCTTAGGAGAGGGTTTATCTGATCAACCCTTGAGTAATTCTTGAGCATGGAGATGTGTCTTGATCTCAAAATGGGAGGGAAAATCAGCGCATGTGTAAATATCATCAAAATCAGTTAAAGATGGAAAAGCAAATGAAAATAATTCAGAAAATAATTCAGAAAAAGTGTCAGCAACCAATTTAGAGATTGAAGCAACTCGATTTTCAAAAATCTTTTAATTCTCGAAAACGGTGAAATCGCCACCTAATTTTATTCGCTTACGAGCAGCGGAAATATAGATAAAACCCCAAACAAGCGGATAAGGCGGTCTTCGTGACCAAAAAGTGGGATCGGGAGTCGGTTATGTAAGGGGAAGGTATTAGCACCCCTTACATCCATCGTACTCGATGGGACCCATTTAATTCTACGCGTTTGTGTGTGTGTGTTTACTAAGTTATGGATGCTAAAAGAAAAGAGAATTTGTTTCTTATTATTTTGAGTTTGGCACGGTTTCAGAACCGTGTGCCTACATATTCCCTCGTGCAATGGGAAAGTCAAAACTCTGTAGTTCCTCTTAAAAAGGCTTTAATTGGTTGCATTGATTTTATTTGAAAAATCGTGCGTTAAGACGTTTCAAATGCTTTGAGCTAGGACTTATTTTGTTTGTTTGAAAAAGCTTAAGTCCTCGCTCGCATTTGGAGCGACTATTGCACACTCTTTATCCGAAAAGAGTTTAAATGATCGCGTCTGAGCGATAAAAGAATTTGAATTGGTTGAGTTGTTTTTAGGGTGGATGAAAAAGTACCGAACAACGAGGCTAGCGTCTCACGATTCAAATACTAGAAACCCGAGGAACGAAAGTTCGCACAAGTCGTCTATCACCCAAAAAGTTTTCTTGAGAAAAAAGTGAAGTGAAACGAGTTCACGTTATTTAGGAGTCTTTAAGCCACTGGTCTAGCGTCCGATGACTTAAAGACTGAAAGTTCATTTAGGACAAGTTTTTAAGCAATTGGTCTAGCGTCCAACGACTTAAGAACTTGTATTTATTATGAAAAAGGTTTTGAAAATGCACTCGACGTTGGATCGAGGTTTGAAATTGAATCGCGAAGGTAATCTGATACGCGTGCTGAGATGAAATGGAAGCGGGTTATGGTTAATCAAGTATATGGACTCAATTAACCTCGTGAGGATAGGTGCTCCTATCCCCAACCATGAGACCACGTGCATGGTGATTGGTATATAGACCAATGTTGTTTTCGGGTTATGATCGGTTAAAGCAACAAGGGCTTTAACCAATCTCGTGAGGATGGCCATGCCCATCCCCAACCATGAGACCCTTTAAGAAATCGGCATATGAGCCAATCAAGATGAAATCGAATTGATTTTAATTTTAGTTGTGTGCGAAGTGTACAATGGTGAATAAATACTGAACGAGTAAATAAACAGACAAAAATACCAAACAATACAATCGGAAATTTAAATAATTATTAGAGATGATTTTTTATGTTTGATGAAAAATCGACTAATAATTCAATCGATAAATCATCAAACACAAACTATCAGATCCAATAACTATTTAGTACATCGCAACGAAAATATTATTTACGATAAAATAAATTAATGGAAATAGGCAAAAATTTAGAAATAGCCTGATTGTCGTGGTTCTGGACGGAGTATGGAAGGAAAACCATCTGAACTTTGGTTGGTCTGAAACACCTCCACGTGCTAGCGAATCGGGCGCAATACTTCCATTCCAACGCACTTCGACGGTTCCAAAATAATGGCAATATCACCCCACATATATATTGTTCAATACTTACATTTTTTGTTGTGTTTTTTTTTTAGAAAGAAGAAATAAATCATAATAATAATGATTTTTGTTTTAAAAAAAGAAAAGAAAGAAAATGGAGCAATATTGGCCCAAAGCAAAAACAGAAGAAATCTGTTCTTCTCTCACGCACGCTCGCGGTCTGGGTTTTCTCTCTTGCTCATGCCTCACAGTTCCTCTCGCCGGAACCCTCTCTCGGTCTCTCTCTCTCACTCACCGTGACGGCTCCGGTTTCTCCCTCTCACTCACCGTCGCGTTCTCACCATCGCGACCCTCTCTTCTCTCTTCGCCGGCGCTCTGTCTCTCTTCTCTCTCGCTGCGATCCTGTTTGCATGTTGATTGATTTATGATTATGTTTTGATTTCTGTGTTTGATCTTGCAGAAACTTCGCAATTTGGTCCGGATCTTGAATGGGTTTACCGAAACCCTAGGTGTCTGGATCGTGATTCCGGCGATGATGGCGAACTCTGAGCCTTGGAGTCGCGACGGCACTTGCTTCTCCGAACTTAATCCGGGTGAGACCGTTCCGCTTTTGTCCTTTCTTCTTTCTCAATCTGTCAGAACATGATTTCTGAAAAATATGTCTGAAGGTGTTGGTTGGAAAATGATGACTTTGTTTATTGCTATGTTGCTTTGTGTTCTACTGTCTATGTTGTCTGTGCTTGCGTTTTCTTGTTGTTGTTCTGGGATTTTCTGGACTTGGTTGCAGTGTTATGTTTTTTCTCATCTTCTTTCTCTCTCTGTTGCCTATGTCGGTTTGGACGATAAGAACATGGATGCTACCTTTTGGTCTTTTGTTTTGGGTCTGATCTTGGTATGTTGTGAACTGTCTTGGTTTGAGTTCTTTTCCCGTCGAACTCTCTTCCTCTCCTCCTTTTTTTGGCTCGAAAATGGACTTTCTTTTTATATTTCTGGTGTACACATGAACAGATGCTACACTGTCTTAGCATGTCCCTGCTTTTCTGTCCCAGTTGCTTGCATTATTGGTTTAAGAACCATGCCGTGAATGATGAATTTCTGAGTTTTTCGACTTACTTATGCCATACGCTCGCTGCTCTTCGCATTTCCTCATCTCTCTTTGGTGACCCTGTTAGGATTGACACTGTGATTGGTATGGTTGCCTGCTATGTTGACTTATCTTGCTTCTTTTCCTTCTTATCTTCTCAACTGTCATTGTTGCTTGTCATACATGCTGGCCTGATCATGAACTGATGTATACTATACTTGGTCTGGCTTTAAACATGCTGTGAACTGGTATATACTCTGCTGCCCAGAATTAGATTTGTCGCTTCGTATGCTTGCTGCCCGGATTTAAACTGTCGCGTTGTATGCTTTCGGAAAATGTCGCTTTTATATGCTTGCAGCCCGAATTTGAATCGTCGCTTCGATTGCTTGTTCGTGAACCGGGCTAGGCCGTGATTTGCGAGCAAGTGTCCTTCGCCGATGTTAATCTTTTTAAGATTCTGAGGCTTATCGTTTGAAACTTGATTCCCGCCTAACCGCCTAATGATGATGTTTCGACCAAAAGAACAATCTTTGACAATTTCTTGCTTTGTTTGAATTTATGCATTGTTACTTCTAACTTGTGTTCTTTCTGTTTCATGTGGCAATAGATGGCAAGCTTGAAAAGAAAATGGCGACATGAAGAATATGGATAGAGCAAGAATAAGAGAGCTTGAAAAGAAGACGGCGATGATTTGAAGACGTTGTCGGAGTGTAGTTTGTAGCTTTAGGATTTAGAACTTCTTTAGGAGAATTTGAATTGTAACTTAATATTGGAATTGGAATTGTAAGAAGTTTCAACACTTTATGCACTTGTATGCTTCAATTTGTAACACTCTTGTATCACAATTTTAGTAATTTGAATGAAAGCAAGTTTGGTTTGGAATATTTCTTTTGATCCTTGAATTGCAAAACCAAACATTTCATGCTTGTAATAACTTGGAATCATTGATAAACTTATTCTCGTAGCGAACTTTGAATGAAACAAATCCCGGCAAAATTTTCCAAAGCTTGCAAGAATCCTCGTAGTGTGTTTAGAACATTTGAATGAAGCTCGCATTTGAAAAGTGTTCAAAACTCAACTTGCCAATGTTGGTGTAAATTTAAGACTTAAAATTCGAACTTATAATCTTGAACATTCGAGTTGTTGTAAAAATCCGATAATTCTATTTTGCCTTGTTTCACAAATAGAATTCAAAATTTCCTTTGAACTCCAATCCGTGATCAACCTGCTAAAACATAGACCAACATTCCAATTGGCTCGAGAATTTGAACTTCCTTTTGGGCTTGAGAAAAATTATAACTGTGAACTGAAATTCGGATGGATTTGCACCAAACACAAACATCGTACCTTGACGAATTATTCGCTTCAAATAATTTGGGTGGGTACAAGAGACAGGATCATGGACAAATATTCCAAAAAGAGATTATGGAAAGGAGGGTAAATTTTGGGGTGCGACAGAGATCAATTCAATATGAAAAACAGAATTCTCTTCCAATGGATGTTTCTTGGCATCGAAAATGTTAAATTTCGCAATAATGTCACCAAATTTCATGGACATGGTTCCATCGTCAACATCAATTTTTGTTTTCGCTATTTTCATGAACGGTCTCCTTAAAATGATGAGAGCTTTGCTTGACTTAGTTTCCCCTTCCATGTCTAGAATGTAAAAATCTGCAGGAAAAATCAAATCGTTAACTTGAACAAGGACATCTTCTACTACTTCAACGGGGTGGGCGTTGCTCCTGTTCGCCAATTGAATGATCAAACTTGTATGCTGTAAAGGAACAAGACAAATGTTATTATAAACAAAAGTAGGCATGAAATTAATGTCTGCTCCTAAATCAAGCATGCAATTCTCGAATTTATTATCCCCGATGGTACAAGGAATAACAAAAGTCCCCAGATCCTTGCACTTTTGTTGCAAGACCTGAGTAGTGAGGGCTGAAACATTTTGTTCGGATGTAACTTTTTTAAATGAAGGCTTGGGCTGGATAAAAGGATAAATGTTTCTTCCCAAGTTGACTCTATCACTTCCTTTCATCCTCCTCTTGTTTGTACACAAGTATTTCAAAAACTTTGCATACTTAGGAACCTGCTTAATGACATCAAGAAGCAGAATGTTTACCGCAACTTTTCTAAAAACACCCAAGATTTGTCTCTCTTTTTCTCCCTCCTCAACCCCTTTATTTTTCAAAATTCTATGCGGGAAGGGGACTGGTGGTAAATACTCTTTTTCTTTATTTTTTTCAGCTTCTTCCACAACATAAAGAGGTGAAGAAGGTTCGGATTCAGATGTTACCTCAATATTTTTATTAAATTTTCAGGGGCTGGTTCTATAACCTTTCTGGACCACAAGGAAATTGCACTCACATTAGCATTAACATCCTTTGGATTCACAACTATTTGGGCAAGAAGTTAGTTCGATCATTGGGCTTACAAGGCACTCAAAGAGTAGGCAAGTTGTCCAATTTGTGTGTGTAAGGCATGAATACTAGAATTAGTTATTCCTTGGAATTGGAGAATATTGACAACTAATTGTTTAATAAGGTCTTCTAAGGAAGGTCCAAAAGGTGTAGAAGTGGCAACTTAGGGAGTGGCTAAGTGTTGTTGGACTAGCTGTTGGTTTCCATATCATATATTGGAATGGTATTTATTGGTGGATAGGCCAGGGGTGTTGTTGTACCTATTCTGATTGTTGCCTTGATCGTAAAGGTTTGCTGCATAAGTTTCAGGAAACTCGGTGTTCGACTCATCTTGCAAAATAGGACAAGTATCAGTCAAGTGTTCTTGAGAAGTCCAATACCACACATGAATGCTGCTTGAGTTTTACTTACTGCCAACTTTTTCACTTAAGAGGCGAGTTCGTTGGTTCTGGTTTCTAAAGCTTTGTTGGAGGCAACCTGAATTTCATTCACACCCTTGGTTTGAACACAACTGTTTCTGGTTGTGAACTGTTGGGAGTTGAGGGACATATTTTCAATCAGTTTTAACGGCAGCTGGAGTTTTATCAATAGGACTCCACCACTAGCAGCATCGAGAATATTTCTATCCATCAGTAACAAACCCTCATAAAGTATTGAATAAGTAACTACTCGGTGATCTGATGTTGAGGGAAACTGGATACTAGTTTCTTGAATCTCTCCCAATACTCAGCAAGTGACTCATTGTCTTGTCTAATAGCACAAATCTCTTTTCTGATTGAAGCAGCTCTGGAGGCAGGAAAATATCTCTCTAAGAACACTCTTTTTAGAGCATTCCATTTGGTGATAGAATTCGGTTCAAGGTAATAGATCCAATCTTTTGTTGCACCTTCAATGATCTTCAGTGATACCTTCAGGCCTCAATGGTGTAGAGCACAAAACCTAGAATTCATTCAGATGCTTATGTGGATCCACCTACAAGACCATTAAACTTTGGCAACAAGTGTACCAAACTAGATTTTAATTCAAAGGGTGCATCAGCTTTAGGATACTCAATGAATAAACCATAATAGTTAACATTAGGGGCAACCAACTGCCTTAAAGTTCTTTGGTTAGCCATATCAAAAACAATTTTAGAATTTGAATCAGTGTCAGTGTCATAATCAATTACGTGTGGTGAACTATTGCTTACCTGGACTGCTCTACGTTGTGTGTGTAAAGTTCTTTCTACGTCGGGATCAAAATCAGAAATATTAGAACATGATGACCTATTATCCAGGACTAATGCAGCAATGCATCAACAATAGTGAAAATGACAACAATGTCCCTATAAGGCAGAAACAAACATAATAAAGGAAAACGATTTTAAAAAAATATAAAAAATATAAAATCACCAAATTTAATCTAATGAAGATAAATAAGAATTTTGAGAAGTTTTTGTATTTTTCCTAGACTATGAAAACAGTAAATAAATCATAAAAAAAAGAGAAATTTGAGAATTTGAGGATGAAATTCCATAACTCTTTGCAAGAGTAGAGGAATATTGCCCGCGTGATTTTTCATCTAAAGATGATCGGAACAAATTTTTAATCGGACGCAATTTTCCCAAAAACTATTTTTTTATTTTAACTTTTTGACTCTAAAATGCGAATTAGCCAAAACTATAAGGAAACTAGGGCCTAAACGCGAGAACACTAAACCTAAGACTCTAAAATTATTTAATATTGACAAGAATCCCAGACAACAACGCCAATTTGATCCGCTGTCGCGCGTAGATCAATATCGAGTATTTTGAAAAATATAGTCTAGCGACAATGGCTCGAGTCGTATCGCAAGGATTATTAAAAGCTATTCAACAACAATAACGAATAATAGGGATTAGGTTTTAGTTTAGAAAAAGTGATTTTAATTAGCAGAAAGTGATTACAAAATTAAGTCAATCCACTATTTTTCAGTTTTCAACTTATCATTGTTTTTTACCTTAACAATTCCCTAAGCGGCTTCGATCTATATTCAATTTCAATACCAATTGACAATCACAATAGATATAAACAGATTGAACTCCTATTCCAAATTAAGTAAACGGATTAATACAATCGCGAATTAAGCAAACACGGTATAGAAACACGATTTAACGATAGAGCAACGTCAACAACGATTAAAAGTTAGGAATACAATCATTCGAATTTAATCAAAACATTCCACGAATTAACAGATTAAGCAAATGCAATTTCATAGAATATAATTGAAAGAGAAATGAAACTAAATTGATGGAATAAAAACCTCAAAGCGTTTATGTTAAAACAAGATTTGGTTATGCAATTATGTCTCTGAGTTTTAATGATAACAAAGAGTATGTTTGAGTGAACAATTTTGATACTTTAATGTTTGTTGTAATTTTAAGAATAAAAAAGAGGTTATACTTCTGATGAATAGCATGGCCAAGACATTAGAAGAGAAAATACTCTGCTTCTAAGCTACAAAGGTTTTGTTGAACAGGTAGCGAGGAAAGCTTCAGAAGGCTCTGAAGCTCAGTTACTATAATACGAAAGTCTAAAGAAACCAGTCTGAAGATCTCAAGACAGAAGTTCTGAGTGAATGTAGTACAAGATGCTGAAGACTCAAGTTTCAGAAGACAAAAGGTTCTGAAGACCAAATGCTGAAAAATCTGAAGACGTGGCTCGGAAGACTCTGAAGACTTGAAGCTCTTCTGAACTTAGTTGTGATACAAGGTTCTAAGACCAAGTGCTGAAGATTCTGAAGACGTGGTTCTGAAGACTCTGAAGACTTGAAGCTCTTCTGAACTTAGTTGTGATACAAGGTTCTAAGACCAAGTGCTGAAGATTCTGAAGACGTGGTTCTGAAGACTCTGAAGACTTGAAGCTCTTTCAACCTAAATATATTATACAAGGTTCTTCAAAACCAAGTGCTAATGAATCTAAAGGAGAAGATGTGAAGACTCTAAAGACTTGAAATTTTGACTAACCAGAAGTTATCTTCTCTCATCTTACCCATGCTCGCAGAAGCCTCTGAAGTACAAAAGGTTAGAAGATAACGTTAACATGGGACAAATAGTACATGGTAAAAACAAATGCCTCATTCCAATACCATGAAAGGACGGACGCTGCGTACGATCTTTTCCCCACGTTCTCTTAAGCCGCCACAAATTTGATATTTCCAGATGTATCCCTCAAAGGTTACATCACATGCATGGATCTATATAAAGGCTTGAAGACTTGAAAAAACAACTGAAAATACACTACCCTCAAACGCTATTAGTTCTTTGTAAAAAGCTGTAAATTCTATCAAGTTGTTGTGATAAAATCATGTTTACATTTTAGCTTGGTAGAAGCATATTTACTTGTAAACAAACTTGTATTTAAACAGTTGTTTGATTGTTCCTTGAGAGATCAGTTCGGTCAGAATTCTCGAAAAGTCTATGACTGGTGTGTCTTAGAGGTTGATAGTTAGTTGCATATAGTTGTGTGTGTGCAACTGTTAGTCACTTACGGTTGGTGTGTGCAAGTGTAATAATCAGTTTGATTATTGGATTAAGACCTTGTTGGAGAGAGGCGAATCACCTGTGAGGGTGGACTAGAGTAGCTTGAAGTTTTCAAGTGAACTAGTGTGTTCTTAAGTGCTTTCTAATTCTTTCAATATTTATGAAAAGCAAAGCAAACTAAAAATGGGATTGTTTTAAGTTTTTAAAGGATAAAACTCAATTCAAACCCCTTGTGTTTTTCGTACCTCCAGTCTGGAAACTCAATTACAGTAGATCGACTCTCGATGTTTAGTTCCTCATCATAATCATAAAAAGCAAAAGTATTTTTCTCGTCAATAGAATGTATCGATGAACAATACCACTGATTCTAGGTATAAGAGAAAATAAGGAGTTCAGATTATAACCCAATTGGGTCAAGAACAAGGAAAAATCGCCCCAAAATCGGTCCAAAACTAATTACTTATTTTGACTGAAACTTCAACGAATTTTCCGAGGCATCTGCAGTCTGATTCAACTTCTGACTTCAAAATGAACGTTGTAGCTCTGTCTCTTAGCTTTCCAACGATTACTAGAACGCCTCAATTTGATTCATGTAGCTCAAGTTATGAAATTTTTTTAAAAGCTGTCAATGCTGAAATTAAAATACGAAAATTAAATAAGTGAAAAAATATAATGAATTATGAAAACACATTAAAATGGTAAAACTAAATAAATAAACTAAGGAAATGCCTAAGTATAATAGTAGAAGATGTGCATGAAGATGCACTGGTCAGTGGGCGCAAACAAGTCTTTTCCCCTTTATTACGTTTGCAACAAGGAGATTTTGAGTGGAGACAAGAGCCTCAGGAAGCCTTCGACAAAATCAAGGAGTATCTTGTTCACCCTCTGATATTATCCCCTCCTTGTAGAAATAAGTGCATGAGGATGTACATATATGCATCAAATGTAACCATAGGAAGCATGCTTTCCCAACAGGATGAGAATGGCGTCGAAAGAGCCATCTATTACCTCAGTCGGGTATTAAATGATGCTGAAACTAGATATAGTACTATAAAAAGTTATGTCTTTGCTTGTACTTTTCTTGTACCAAGTTAAAGTATTATATAAAGCCAGTTGATGTTTTTGTTTCTTCATATTTTGATGTTATAAAACATATGCCTTGTAAACCAATATTGCATAGTTGAATTGGAAAATGGGCACTTTCCCTAATAGAGCACTCTTTGAATTTCATGCCTTTAAAAGCTATGAAAGGACAAGTAGTCTCATATTTCATATTTGACCATGCAGGGGTCAAAACACCGCAAAACTATGTGGAATTGGAGCCTTGGAAACTATTCTTCGATGGTTCCACCCATAGAGATGGAACTTGAGTTGGAGTCCTAATTATTTCTCCTGATAAAATTCCAACCAATTTCAAGTACAAGATTGAAGGTTCCCCAAGTTCGAACAATGAGGCTGAATATGAGGCCTTGATAGCAGGACTTAAGTTTTTTTTTGGAATTGGGACAACTAGAGTCAAAATAAGCGGAGATTCTGAACTGGTGATTAAATAATTAACCAAGGAATACAAGTGTATTAAATAAAACTTAATTATGTACTTCGTGGTAGCAAATAGACTACTTAGAAAGTTTGAATACATGGATATCAAGCACATTCCTAGATTGATGAATCAAGATGCAAATGACTTAACCCAGATTGCATCAGGCTACAATGTCTCAAAAGAAAAGCTGGAAGAATTGGTCGAAGTCCGTGGAAAGGTACTAGATACTAGACTATATCTAGTAGATTTAAAAATTCAAGTTTAGGATATGCTAATGTAGAAAATTTTGAAGTGCTAGTCATTAATATCGTAGCAGATATAGATTGGAGGAGCCCAATAATAAATTTTCTAAGAAATCCATTAGTGAATACATAGATCAAAATTAAGTAGCGTGCACTAAGCTACATGTTAGTTGGTAATGAATTGTTTAAGAAAACACTAGAAGGAGTGTTACTGAAATGCTTAGGAGAAAGTGAAGCATATTTGGCATTGTCAAATATACATGGTCGGGCATTAGGAGCACATCAACCAGGCCATGAGATGAAATGACTTTTGTTTCGATATGGCATATATTGGCCCTTCATGGTGAAAGATTGCATAGAATTCGCCAAGGGATGTTTGGAACGTCAAGCTCATGCAGGTATTCAGCATGTACCTGTAAGTGAATTGCATTCAATTATCAAGCCATGGCCCTTCAGAGGTTGGACACTAGACTTGGTTGGAGAAATTTGACCTACTTCACCCGGAGGTCAGAAATACATTTTGGTAGGAATTGATTATTTTACAAAATGGATAGAAGTATTAGTTCTATTGATTGACAATAATTTTGGTAAAACATTCTGCTAAGAAAATACCATGAAAAATACTGAAGTAGCAGATGTCACAGATGATGTCCTGACAGGTGAAACTGACAAAATTAATTTAAGTTCAGATTTTTTAGGAAGTCAGTTTGTTTGTTATTTGTATGTTTCGATTAAGGAAGCTTGAGAACGCCTTCAGCAATATACTTGGAGATTTTATGTCCTGCTTTTGTGGAGAAAAAGTAGGAAGCGCTGAAGACTTGTGAGTAAAGCAACCCTAGTTGTTGTTACTCCATTTAAAGGTTGCAAACCTTGTTTTGTAGTTTGGTCGTTCTAGATTTAGAAACTTAGATTTTAATTGTTGGTTGTTCATTGTTTTGGTTGTTCATTGTTTTGGTTGTTCATTGTTCATTGTTCATTGTTCATTGTTCATTGTGAGCCTCTATTGTATTTATACTTGAGTAGGACGTTTGTATAGTTGTAATTTGTCAATCACCATAAGCTTTCAAGCAAGTGTGATTGTGTGTCTTTGAAGAGTGTCTTCAGTTTTGTTATTGTTGAGTGTCACCGTGTGTGACTTAGGGAGTGAGCAAATGTTCTTATATCTAAGTGAGGTATCTTAGGTAGAAGGGTCATTGGGTAGGGATTAAGTGAGGAGTGTAAATAGGGAGGTTTAGCTCTAAATTAATACTGCTGATAGTGAACTTCATCCTTGGCTTGGAAGCCCTCAGACGTAGGTTGGTTGGAACTGAAATGGGTTAACAACTCTACTGTGTTTTTTATTGTTTTTCTACACTTTACAATTCTATATTGTTAGTTGTGTTCAAAACAGATATCAGTGTCGTGACATTACTTTCGACATCTCATATCTGGTACTAGAATTTCAATTGGTATCAGAGCAGGCGTCCTACTTTGTCTCTGGGTGAGATCTAGGGAATATACTTTCTGGTAACATGGACAATGAGGCAATATTTATGAATAGACAACCCATTCTAGATGGTTCTAACTATGACCTATGGAAGCCTTGCATGGCAGCATAAATAAAGTCCTTGGACAGCAGGGCTTGGAAAGATATTCTGAAATGATGGACACATCCTGTCATTATTGGAGCTGATAATCAACCTACTGGTGAGTTGGAGCCTGAAGAAAATTGGTCAAAGGAAGATGATGAACTATATCTTGCCAACTCAAAGGCCTTAAATGCTATATTCAATGGAGTTCACAAAAGCATCTTCAGACTGATCAATACATGTGAAGTGGCCAAGGATGCTTGGGAGATTCTCAGAACTACTCATGAAGGCACCTCTAAAGTTAAGATGTCAAGGCTACAATTTCTCACTACTAAATTTGAAAACGTGAGGATGAAAGAAGAAGAGAGCGTTCAAGAATTTCACATGAACATTCTTGAAGTAGCAAATGCATGCAGTGCCTTGCGTGAGAAGATACCTGAAGAGAAGCTGGTGATGAAGATGCTCAAATCCCTACCTAAGAGATTTGATATGAAAGCTACAGCCATTGAAGAAGCTCAAGAAATTAACAACATGAAAGTGAATGAACTAGTTGGTTTTCTCCAAACATTTAAGCTAGGTATTAATGAGAGGTATGAGAAGAAGCCTAAAAGCATAGCGTTCAAGTCCAACACTGAAGAAAATGGTGAGGAATATAATTTGGACACTGAGGAAGGATTGTCAAACACCATAGTCCTTCTTGGAAGACAATTAAACAGAGTACTGAAAAGGATGGAGGGAAGTTCAAGACCAAATATCCGGAACATCCCATACGACATCAGCAGAATAAATAACTCTGGGAAGAAAGTAGAAGTTGAGGAAATACCTACTTAAGGCAGAGATCTAAGTTGTTATGAATGTGGAGGTTTTGGTCACATCAAATATGAATGTCCAACTTTCCTCAAAAGACAAATCCAAAGATTGAATGTACTATGGTCAGATGAGGATTCTAAAAATGAGGTGGAAGAGGAATCAACCAAATATATAACAACTTTGACTAGTACATATATTTTTGATGGAGACTCAAGTGATGAATAATTGACCTTTGAAGAACTGGCTGCCACTTACAAAGAACTATGCATCAAAAGTGTTTAAGTATGCCAAGAGAATGAGAAGCAGAAGAAGAACATAAAACAACTGCAAGGCATAAAGAAGGAGCATCTATAGATGATTAAGAAGCTAGAAAGTTAAGTAATTGTGCTGAAGTCTGGCCTTGATAAAATGACCAAATTTGTCAAGATGCTAAACAGTGGACCTGAGACACTGGATAAGATACTCCAATATGGAAGAGTAGCAGGAGACATGAGTGGTTTGGGATATAATGGTACAAAGGAGTGTTTTACAGAACCTGCTCAAATACAGGTTGAATCAAAAAAATTGAATCAGATGTTTCAACATCACAAAGAAACAACTACAAACAGCCTAACAGAATACCACAACTCTGGAGATGTCATTATTGTGGAAGACATGGTCACATAAATCCATTTTGTTTCAAGCTTTATGGTTACCCCAACCCTACACACCAATCAAATGTGACTCAGGCCGACCCAAAAGAAATAGTGGATTCCCAAAGCTAATATCTCATGTTTCTTGGCTCACACGTCACCAACAGTGAAGACCATAAAAGATTGGTATTTTGACAGTGTATGCTCAAGGCATATGATAGGAGACCAAAACTTATTGGTCAATTTTCAAAATCATCCAACTGGTTATGTCAACTTTGGAGATGGAATGAAAGGTGAAATCAAGGGAACAAGGAAGATACACAGTATAAAGTTTCCTTACATTGAAGGTGTACTATTTGTCAAAGGGTTGACTTCCAAACTAATCAGCATAAGTCAACTATGTGATCAAGGATTTAATGTGAACTTCACAAAAGCTGAATGTACCATTACAAATAAGAAAGGTGAAGTTACTATGAAAGGAATAAGAAACAAGGATAACTGCTATGTATGGGTCCCTCTAGATGCAAATCAAATCACCTGTGTGGAAGTCAAACAAGTTGTTGCAGAAGTTCCCAGAAGGACAAGACAAGTCTGAGGTCAACTGATCATAGTGTCCCAAGGAATGTCATAACATCAGTTAACTCTGCTAGAGTTAATGATCAGTTTGCTGAAAGAAGAATAATGAATCTGGCCCAAAGATTCTCTGAATTGAAGTTGGTCAATTGTTATTCAAGAGGATGGTATGTATATGAAATTTCAAGAAAAGAGCAAGGGGTCTGTTTGCTAAAGAAATTATAGCAATTAAAAGTGTGTGGGAACGTCATTAAGGGGCTTAAATTTTCAAAATATCACTTAACGATATTGAAACATGAGGCGCAACATATAAAAGGGCCACACCAAGTTCAAACATTTCAAAGTTTCCCCACACGCTATACAAGCCCTGAAAATCACAATATCTCCACCTTCAACCTCCAAAAAATCAACTTTCACCACTCTTCCATCAAGATGTTTCAACATACTACATCAAGACCAAGCAACATCAACGAAAAAGTACCAACTAAAGAAGCCCTAGACACTGTTTCTCTTTCAATGATTCCATGCTCGGGTGCAAGACCTAAAAAGCTTTGCACCCGCCATGCAAGACGACCAAGAGAAACATATGTTCCAGTTGGAGGTAATGTCTCTAAACCTATTGATGTTGAACCTGGTCAAGATACAGTAAATGTTGACAAGGTCATAAGGAGGTTAATTGTTAGGACCCTAAGTGTGGGTTTATCTATTGAAGGGATCACTATCCCTCTTGCCCAAATGTCTGGTGAGGTTGCTCCAAAAGAGCATAATGAATCATCCATTAGGGAAGAAGAGACCCCTAAAGAAAATATTGAAAAAGAAACTGTTCTTGATGAGGTCACTACTGATGTTGGAACATCACCATTGAAAATAACCCCTCAAGATAAACAAGTTGATTCAACGGGGAAAAAGACTGAGGAAAATGCAGCTGAGGCAGTTGTAGATGTAGACACTCTGTCTAACAATGAGCTGATCATTAATGTAAACCCTGGGATTGCTAAGAGATTAAAAACAAGAAAGGGCAAGATTGTTGCTTCAACCACTCCATCCAAATCTGTCAAGAAGAAGGTTAGGTATGGACCTCCAAAAGGATGAAGCAAAGTTACTCCATCATCCAGAAAGAGGAAAATCAGATCTGATTCTAATTACGATGTTGAGAATGATGTCCCAGACATCTCACCAGTGAAGAAATCTGTAGTTCAGAGGTCCAATGATAATGTCTCTGATGCTCTTACTGACAACATATCATTTTATTCCATCAAGTTTGCTACAAGATGGAAGTACATTTACCAGAGGAAACTGGCCTTAGAGAGGGAGCTAGGAAAAGATGCCTTGGCATGCAAGGAAGTTATCAACCTAATCTCTGATGCTGGGTTGATGAAAACAGTGACAAAGCTACCAAAGTGCTATGAAACTCTGGTCAAGGAATTCATAGTTAACATCTCCGAGGACTGTGATGATAATAGAAGCAAAGAGTTTCAAAAGGTCTTTGTTAGAGGAAATGTGTAAATTTCTCACCAACAATCATCAATCAATATCTGGGAAGGAGTGAGAAGGAGGAATGTAAGCTTGAAGTCACTAATGACCAAGTATGCAGGACTATCACTGCAAATCAAGTTAGGACTTGACCTATGAAAGAGAAATTGTCTGCTGGAAAGATAAGTGTGAAGTATGCAATTCTACATAGAATAGGAGCAGCCAAATGGGTGCCAACCAACCATACTTCAACAATCTCAGTAGGACTGGGCAAATTTATTTATGCAGTTGGCATGAAGATACCATTTGATTATGGTACTTACATCTTTGATCAGACTATAAAGCATGTTGATACCTATGCCACAAAGCTTTCCATTACTTTCCCCACTATCATATATGGCATAATCCTTCATCAACATCCTGGAATTCTGTCAACCTTGGATGTTGAATGTAAAAGAGAAACCCCTTTGTCCCTTCATCAAAAGTTGTTTGCAGGAGCACATGTCCCAAAAATTGTCTTAACATTTGCAGGTGCTTAACAGAAAGCTGCTAATAAAGGGGATTTGATTGTTGAACTAATAAAAACCTGCAGAGAATTGGATGAGGTCATACGCATTAGCTCAACAAAGAAACTGAAACTTGAAGAGATCATCCTAGCTCTGAAAAAGAATGTTGTTGCAAGTGTTGCAAAAGAGGTACTAAAAGAAGAAGCAAGCAGCTCAGCAACTCAAGGCTCTTCTGAAGCTGGCTCACGAAATGAAGGAAGTGAAGGAAGTTGGGAGTTTGCAAGTTCTGCAGAACACTAATTGTGCATGAAGATGTTATTTTTGTTTCCATTTGTTTAATGCTGAACTTTCTTTATGTAATTTTGGCATTTAAGTGCATAACATTTGGTTCTGGGTTGTACCTAACACTAGATAATAGTGACTTAGTTGAATCTAGTATTTATTTTTTCTGTCATTCTCCATGAGTTTATTAGTAGCTGGCCAATTATGGCTAAAAAGGGGGAGATTGAGTGAGTATGAATGTGATTGTGCATTGTGTTGAGGGGGAGCAGCTATGAATGATTGCAACTGTGAATGATTGTGTGTGTGTATTATTTGTGATTCCATTTGTGTGCGAGCAACTGATGTGATGATTGTGCTGAGGGGGAGCTGTAGTTATGTGTTAATTGTTCATTGTGTGTGCTTCTTGTGTGTCTCTGATGATGTTGTGTGTTTCCACAAGTAAAGAAGCTGATGTGCAGGGGGAGCAAGAATTTGTCAATTGTGCATTTGTGTGTGTTGTGTGCAGGGGGAGTACAATGTTGCATCTATGAATGTTCTAACTGATGTTTGAACATCTATTTTTCCTTTTCTGCTGCTATCTCTATTATGTGTTTGATGTTGATTTTACTGTGCTGCTCTACTATATGTGCTTAATTGCTTATGTTAATTGTGATGCTGTAATGTTTGTATGGCTTGTACCTCAAGTAATGTTTTAGCCAAAATTTGCCAAAGGGGAAGTTTGTTAGTTCTATTAATTGGCAGCAATTTTGATAAAACATTCTGCTCAGAAAATGCCATGAAAAATACTAAAGTAGCAGATGTCACAGCAGATGTCCTGACAAGTGAAAATGACAGAATTGATTTAAGATCAGATTTTTTTAGTAAGTCAGTTTGTTTGTTATTTGTATGCTTCGATTAAGGAAGCTTGAGAACGTCTTCAGCAATATACTTGGAGATTTTATGTCCTACTTCTGTGGAGAAAAGTAGGAAGCGTTGAAGACTTGTGAGTAAAGCAACCCTAGTTGTTGTTACTCTATTTAAAGGTTGCAAACCTTGTTTTGCAGTTTGGCCGTTCTAGATTTAGAAACTTAGATTTTAATTGTTGGTTGTTCATTGTTCATTGTGAGCCTTTCTTGTATTTATACTTGAGTAGGACATTTGTTGAGTTGTAATTTGTCAATAACCATAAGCTTTGAAGCAAGTGTGATTGTGTGTCTTTGAAGAGTGTCTTTAGTTTTGTTATTGTTGAGTGTCACCGTGTGTGACTTAGGGAGTGGGCAGAGGCTCTCATATCTAAGTGAGGTATCTTAGGTAGAAGGGTCATTGGGTAAGGATTAAGTGAGAAGTGTAAACACGGAGGTTTAGCTCTGAATTAATACTGTTGATAGTGAACTCCATCCCTGGCTTGGAAGCCTCAAAACATAGGTTGGTTGGAACCGAACTTGGTTAACAACTCTGTTGTGTTTTTTATTGTTTTTCTACACTTTAAAATTTTGTACTGTTAGCTGTGTTCAAAACAGATATCAGTGTCGTGACATTACCTTCGACATCTCATATCTGGTACTTGAATTTCAAGAAGAAATACATTTGGTTAGTGTAGACCAAGAGAACATTATCGAATTTCCAAAAGCGTATAATCTATAGATTTAGAATCCCAAAAACAATCACAACATACCAATGTTCATTCTTTAATGGTCGAAATACGAAAGAATTTGCCAAAGAAATGGGATTCAAACTATTAACTTCTACACCCTACTATGCCTAAGCAAATGGACAGGTAGAAGCTGCAAACTAGGTAATCATTAGCTTAATAAAGAGACATGTAGGGAAGAAGCCAAAGAATTGGCTCAAGTCTTTAGATCAAGCTTTGTAGGCTTGTCGAACATCTTCCAAAGAAGCAACAAATCCAACCCTATTTCGTTTAACTTTTGGGCATGATGCAGTTTTTCCTGTAGAAATATATCTACAATCAGTAAGAATTCAAAGGCAAAATGAAATTCCTTCTGACTATTATTAGGAAATTATGATAAATGAGCTAGTTGATTTAGACAAAGAGAGGTTGCATACCTTATAAGTTCTAAGGATACGGAAAGAAAGAATAACAAAAGCATACAATAAAAGAGTCAGAGGTAAAGATTTTCGATTGATGATTTGGTATGGAATGTCATTTTGCCAATGGATCGAAAGAATACGTTGTTAGTGAAGGCTTGGAAAAACACTTAGAAGGGGGGTTGAATAAGTTTTTCTTACTTTTAGACTCTTTAATCCAAACAAATAAAATACGCAAGTATTTTTGTCCTGGTTCGTTTGACACTCAAACTACTCCAGTCCACCCGCCAAGGTGATTTTGCCTCTCTCAACGAGGACTTAATCCACTATAATCAACGATTATAGAGTACTATCTGTGACTAACCTCAAGACTGTCCTAGCCCTCTCAAGATTTCTAACCCAACTTCTTCCCAAGGCTCTGTCTTTCTTGTTAAGATCTGTCCTCAGATTTCATCTTTAAGGAATTGTGTTCATTAGAAAAGTTCTTCACTAAGTGTTTGCTCATTGAACCTTCTTGGTTTACTAGCTGAAATGGAAGTAGAAGTTTTTACTTTGCTGTTCTTGTTCGAGTTTGCTTCTTGCTCTAGGAAGTGTGTTATTCTTGCTTCTTCAAGTTGCGTTGTTCTTATTCATCGGCTTCTTCTTTTCTTGTCGGAAGCTGCGTTGTCTTTTATCGAAATTACATTGTCTTACCTTGTGCTTCCTTTTTACTTGTTGTGTGCTTGCATGACCAGAAGTTCTATTCTCATCAGAACATCTAATACTTCATCTTCTGTAAGCCTTGTTATACATCTTCTATTCAGAACATATTGTTGGTATTTTTTTATCAGAGGTTGCATTTTGCTAGCTTCCATCAGAAGTTGTATTTTAATCTTTTACTTCAGAAGCTTTCTTTGTTGCGTATCTTCCAGAAGTTCTCGCTCAGAACTTCTAAGGAGTGTTTTGTCCATTCAAACTTCTAAAGCGTGTTTCTTTCAGCAGTTGTTATGAGCGTGCTTTGTCCAAAAATTCTGCTCACATTAGAACTTCTAACTTCAACTTCTGCTCAGAATGATATTTTCCATTTTTGCGCTAGAGTCAGAACACCTTCAAAAATGAAACATTTACACGTCAGAGTATCATATTCAATTGTAAAAAATTTATTATGCTTGTTATCGTCAAAACTTTAATATATATTATTTGAAACAAACTTTGTTCTAACAATCTCCCCCTTTTTGATGATGACAAAACTATCTAGATTTTGATTTAAGAAATTTTGTATTTGTAAAAACTGTCTCCCCCTAAGATTAATAATCTCCCCTGAAATTAATAGTCTCCCCCTGAACTAAATATTGAAAAGAAAAAAATGCAAGGTAGAACTTCCCTGAGTTTTTCTTTTATTTCAGAGTTTACTTCTCAGAGTTTGCTTTCAGCACTTGATCTTTTGAACTTCCAGAGTTTACTTTCAGAGTTTGCTTTCAGCACGGTCTTTTGAGCTTCCAGAGTTTACTTTCAGAGTTTGCTTTCAGCACGGTCTTTTGAGCTTCCAGAGTTTACTTTTTTGTATCACTTAGAAGCAAAAATGTACACTTGTATATTTTGTTAGAAATGTTTGACATTTTGTTCCAGCAACATGTTATAGTGAATTTGTTCAAAATATCAGTTTTCTCCCCCTTTTTGTCATAATCAAAAATTCATTTAAAAATGTAAAGTGAAACGAAGTTCTGATGACTTTAAAAAAATAGATTCTGAAGGTTTGTCACAAACCAAAATATGAAGGAAAAAATTTTAAGAGCAAAGTAGTCATCACACATAAGTAGCTTCTGACACTAGAGGGATTTCTTGAGATTTGAAAAAATATCAACAGTTACTAAGAAATTTCTTGTCAATAGCTAACACGCATGTTTAAGTAACCTAACAGAAGCTTCTGAACACGTGTTCAACTTCTGGGTTACAGCGTTATAGTTGTTTTACTTTAATGAACTTCTGACCATAATCAGAACTTGAAACGTTTGAAGGTTTCAGAACTTCTAGATATGGTTTCTAACTTAACTTCTCTTCTCACTTTTGAAGAGTTAATTAGTTAGAGGTTCATTTAACACAAAACTTCTGACTAAAATGATATTGAACATAATTTCATTCAGGGCAATTTTCCATACTCAAATTTTTCAAAATAAATTTAAATCTATCTTCAGAAAGTGGTTTTGTGAAAATGTCAGCTCATTGATGGTTTGTATCAACCAAGTTTAAATTTAAAATTCCTTTCTGAATATAGTCCCTAATGAAATGATGTTTAATTTCAATATGTTTTGCCTTTGAGTGTAAAATAGGATTTTTAGAAAGGCAAATAGCAGAAGTACTGTCACAGAAGATAGGGATCGTACTCTCATATAGATGATAATCTTCTAATTGACTCTTCATCCAGAGCATCTGGGTACTACATCCAGCAACAACAACGTATTCTGCTTATGTTGTTAAGAGTGCTATAGTGGCTTGCTTCTTGTTGTACCATGATATTAAGTTGTTGCCCTGAAATTGACAACTTCCAGAAGTACTTTTACGTTCCACTCTATCTCCAGCAAAGTCAGCATCGCAAAATCCTACTAAATTGAAATCTTTGGATTTTCTGTAACATAATCCAACATTAGTAGTACCTTTCAGATACCTTAGAATTCTCTTAACAGTAGTTAAGTGATATTCTCTAGGATCTGATTGGAATCTAGCACATAAACATACACTGAATAGAATATCTGGCCTAGATGCAGTTAGATATAGAAGGGAGCCAATCATACCTCTGTAGAGCTTCTGATCTACCTTCTTACTTACCTCATCTTTTCCTAAGATGCATGTGGGATGCATTGGAGTCTTGGCTTCTTTACTTTCTGACAACGGGAATTTCTTCAGAAGTTCTTTCACATACTTCGTTTGATGTATGTAGGTACCTTCTGAGCATTGATTGATTTGAACTCCCATAAAGAATTTTGGCTCCCCCATCATGCTCATTTCAAATTCTGCCTGCATAGACTTAGCAAATTCTCTTCCAAGAGAGACATTAGAAGTTCCAAATATAATATCATCAACGTATATCTGGCAGATTAAAATGTCATTTTTAAAAGATATTCTGAATAAGGTTGTGTCCACTTTTCCTCTAGTAAAGCCTTTTTCTAGAAGAAAATTACTAAGGTGCTCATACCAAGCTCTAGGAGCTTGTTTTAAACCATAAAGAGATTTTTTCAATTTAAACACATGTTGTGGAAATTTTGAATCTTCAAAACCAGGAGGTTGACGAACATAAACTTCTTCTTCTATATATCCATTTAAAAATGCACTTTTAACATCCATTTGATATAAAGTAATATTGTTTTGTACAGCAAAAGAAATTAATAATCTAATGGATTCTAACCTGAAAACTGGAGAAAAGGTTTCATTATAATCAATACCTTCTGGCTGACTATACCCTTGTGCAACCAATCGTGCTTTGTTTCTGACAACTTCTCCTTGCTCATTTAGCTTGTTTCTGAACACCCACTTTGTTCCAATTATGTTAAATCCTTTTGATTTTGGAACTAAATCCCATACGTCATTTATGGAAAATTGGTTGAGTTCTTCTTCCATAGCTATAATCCAATCATTATCTTTCAGAGCTTCGTCTATAGAAGATGGTTCAATCATGGAAACTAGTCCAAACAGTGATTCTTCATTTATTTTAAGGGTGGACCTAGTTCTGATAGGGTCATTTTTCTTTCCTATAATGACATCTTCTGGATGAGCTGAGATGATTCTTGGATATTTTCTGTGGAAAGTTTCTTCAGAGATTCTGACGTTGTTCAAATTTTCTTCAGAAAGTCAGAATTTCTAGGTGGCGCTTCTGCTCAGAGTCTTCAGAAGTTGACATGTGAACTTTTGAGTTTTCCTTCTTAGCTGTTCCGTCAGAGTTTGGCAATAGTACTTTTGTACCTGCATTATTTTCAACTTGATTTGGCATTTTCTGGCCAAGCTTATAATCAAACTTGTTCTAACAATTCTTATAACTTCGGAAGAGATGTTAATTTGAACATTCATATAAAACAGATGTATTGTAACAGAAGATAAGAAGCCTTACACTCATACAGAAGATAATCTTCTGGTTGAATTTTTTTTAATCCAGAGCTTCTATAAATGCAACTTAGTGATCTTACATTCTTTCTTCGAGGTTGACTCTTGAACTCTTCCATTCCCATAGTTCCAGAGCCTCTGACTTTTTCCTTCTGGTTACCATTAAGTTCCAGAACTTGGAACTTAAACCTTTTTCCCATCATGTCTAGCTAGCATCCGCAGTCCAGGTGCTAAGGTTGGTGTTTCAACGTCACCTTTTAGAATATATGCAACATAGATAATTTTTTCTTTTGGTATCCATATCCTTCTGGGTCCTTTATGGTTAGTTTTCCTAAAGTTCTGTTTGAACCTTGGTTTAACAAAAAAACTTTCAGAGTCTGACGTGTATTTAATATTGTGTGTGACCAAACTCAAATTGTTTGTATAATGGTTTGCACGTGATTTTCATTTCATCAACAAATTTTGGTTTATATATTTCTTTCCCTCTGTGGGCTTTATATCCTAACCCTTTTCTATTGTTTCTAGAAACTCAATAGATCATGGAAGCCATCTCGCTTCTGTCTATGATTTTAGCTAGAAACTTCTGAAAACTGTAGTCGTATTCTTTCAAAATATTTTTAGAACTTGAAGCATCTTCTGAGCTGGAAATTTTTTGAGCATTTTGAAAATCATTTTTAAGTTTAATATTATTTTCTTTAAGCTCGGAACTTTCTAACTTAAGTTGCTCAATTTCAGATACAAGATTCTTTCTGAGTTTCTTGTATTTAATTTTGAGTTGACTATATGTTTCTAGAAGTTCTGACAGACTATCTTCTAACTCAGTTCTAGTTAGTTCAAAAAATACCTCTTCTAACTCAGAGTCAGAGGCAGATTCATCTGTTGTAGTTGCCATGAAAGCAAGGTTTGCACGTTCATCTTCTGAGTCGGTTTCAACTTCAGAGGATTCTGAGTCATCCCACGTGTCCATCATTCCTCTTCTCTTTTCAAACCTTTCCTTTGGTTTTTCTTTTTGAACGTTGGGGCATTCGCTTCTGACATGTCCCATTTCTTTGCATTCATAGCATTGGATGCCTCTCTTGCTGAACCTCTTATGTCCAGAAGATTCTCCTTTATCCTCAGATCTTCTGTGGTTCTTGAATTTCTTTTGCCTATATTTCCACATTTTATTTATCCTTCTGGAGATCATGGATAATTCATCTCCTAACTTCGAATCTTCAGAACTTCCATCTTCTACCTGAAAAGTATTAACGTTAGAATTTTTGTGGATTTTAATGCAATTGACTTACCATTTTTCTGGGGTTCAAATTCATCCAGCTCAATCTCATGACTCCTCAGAGCGCTAATGAGTTATTCTAGGGAGATTGCATTTAGATCTTTTGACACTTTGAAGGCAGACACCATAGGCGCCCATCTTCTGGGTAAGCTTCTAATGATCTTCTTTACATGGTCAGAATTTGTATAGCCTTTGTCCAACACTCTTAGACCAGCTGTTAGAGTTTAGAACCTTGAGAACATAGCCTCAATTGATTCGCCTTCTTCCATCTTGAATGCCTCGTAATTCTGGATCAGTGTCAGAGCCTTAGTCTCTTTAACTTGAGAGTTCCCTTCATGTGACATTCTGAGTGACTCAAATTTATGGCTTTGTGGTGATTTTTGTAATCAATCTTTTGTTGTTTCTCCATAGATTTTTTATCTATCTTGTTTCCTTTTGCATCCACTGGATGTTTGTAACCATCCAACACCACATCCCATAGATCGGAATCATAACCTGAAATAAAACTTTCCAGTCTATCCTTCCAATATGCAAAATCTTCTCCATCAAACATTGGAGATTTTGCGTTGTTGTTATCTGTTTTCTGTTATTCCCTTCTGGATCTTTATCTGACATTGTTAAGTGTTTGCACCCAGAACCAAGAGCTTTGATGCCAATTGAAGGCTTGGAAAAACACTTAGAAGGGGGATTGAATAAGTTTTTCTTACTTTTAGACTCTTTAACCCAACAAATAAACTACTCAAGTATTTTTATCCTAGTTCGTTTGACACTCAAACTACTCCATTCCACCCGCCAAGGTGATTTCGCCTCTCTCAACGAGGACTTAATCAACTATAATCAACGATTACAGAGTGCACTACCCAACTGGTGTGACTAACTTCCTCTAAGACTCACTAGTCCTAGCCCTTTCAAGAATTCTAACCCAATTGGTCTTCTCAAGGAACAAACCACACAACCAACTGTTGTGACTAACACCTCTAAGACTCAACTAGTCCTAGCCCTCTCAAGAATTCTGACTCAAACTGGTCTTCTCAAGGAACAACTATCAGAATGTTAATTTTGACTGACTGTGTACAAAAGTGCTTCTAGAAAAGTTGTTCTTCACAAAGTGAAGTTTACACAAAAATTAAGCTCAATAAACAGTAAACTAATTTACAAAAACATAATTCTTGTATTTGCACCGAGTATACTTTGGAGATGAAATTTGCAAGCTGTTAGAAGTAGATGTGAGTTGTTTGTACAATACTTGCGTAATTTCTTGTGAATTGTTGTTTTTCCTTCTTTGAGTTTGAATCCTTAAATAGTGCTTCTAGATTATGCCCGTTGCTAGTAGCATGTCTTGAAGACTGGAAAAGGTAGTTAATACTTGCTTAGCTCCACGTGACTTTGCTTAGCCTTTGACGTAAATAGCTTGCTAAATATTTCTTGGAAGTTGAACCACTCAATTACTTATTCTCTTCGCTCAGTGGGTCTTCGTTATTGTTTGGCAGGTTTTGTCTTTTAGAAGATAACGTTCATATTCCAAAAGATCTTCTAAATATTTGCTCATCAGAACTTCTGTTGGTGCTTCCATTAGAAGTTTACTTTGTCTGCTTCTGTCAGAGTTTACTTCTATCAGAAGTTGCATTGTTCTTGCTTCTATCAGAAGCTGCATTGTGCTTGCTTCTATCAGAAGCTACGTTGTGCTTCTAGCAGAAGCTGCGTTGTGCTTGCGTGCTTGCTTCTACGCTGTGCTTGCTTGACCAGAAGTTCTATTCTCATCAGAACTTCTAATACTTCATCTTTTAATCTGTTACTTCATAAGCTTTCTTTGTAGCATATCTTCTAGAAGTTCTCGCTCAGAACTTCTAAGGCGTGTTTCTGTCAAAATTTGCTACGAGCGTGTTTTGTCCATTCAAACATCTAAAGCGTGTATCTTCCAGCAGTTGCTATGAGCGTGCTTTGTCCAAAAATTATGCTCTCATTAGAACTTCTAACTTCAACTTCTGCTCAGGATGATATTTTCCATTTTTGCGCTAGAGACAGAACACCTTCTGAAATGAAACATTTACACGTCAAAGTATCATATTCAATTGTACAAAATTTATTATGCTTGTTATCATCAAAACTTTAATATATATTATTAGGAACAAACTTTGTTCTAACAGTTAGGAAAGTGGTCTCCATATTTGGTGGGGTCTTTTCAAGTTATCCAAATGTTACCTAGAAGCCTGGGTACTGGGCTTATCACAAGGGCAACCCCCTTCTCTCTTGTATACAGTATAGAAGCAGTCCTGCCAATCGAGGTTCAGATATCCTCCACTAGAGTCCTCCGGGACGCAGAGCTAGGTGAAGACGAATGGATCCAGACTCGCCTTGACCAGATCAACTTGATCGATGAAAAACGACTCGCATCCATCTGCCACAAACAGATCTATCAGAAGCGAATGATCAGAGCATTCAACAAGAAAGTCAAGCACCGAGTCTACCAAGTCGGTGATCTAATAGTCAAGCGCATCATCCTTCCACAAGGTGATCCCAGGGGTAAATGGACTCCCACCTATGAGGGACCGTTTGTAGTCAAAATAATATTTTCCGGCGGAGCTATGATACTTAGCACCATGGATGGCGAAGACTTTCCACACCCTGTGAATGCAGACATAGAAAAAAATACTACGCATGAACGAGACCCGCTAGGTCGACTGACCTAGGCAAAAATAAGGGCATCCTAGCGAACCAAAAAGGTTCAGGCAAAAGTTAAGGATATATACAAAAAAAATGTGTACACCCGGCAAGTCGAAAACCTACAAAGACGGCTTGGGCAAAAAAGGGTATCCCGATAGACTGAAAACCCGAAAGGGCGGTCTAGGCAAAAATTTGGGATTTAAGCGTACGACTATGTCTCGTCCAGATCACCTACTTACAGACTACACTACTATCAACATGTAAGGTTCAAATGGTGAAAATCAATTCACTCGTTTTCTACTGACAGCAAGGAGATGAGATAGTCGAAATATATGAGCAATAGCATAGTTGAAACTCAACGAGATCATTTCCGCATAGCTTTTACTCTTATTCGTCTCTTGTATACAAACTGCTTGGCCATACACCACTTTTCAAAATTAATGCAAATTCCTCTTTTACAGTGTTAATTTTTTTATTGTTTTTTGCATAAAGTCCTATGATTGCTTTGAATGATTATATGCATTTGACAGTAAATACCCGTTCACAGACATATGAAAACGAACGAACAAAAAGTAATTACTACAAACTCTAGGAATTGAGATGATGAGTAAAGTCACCAATGCATCCCCCGCAGAGTCACTTTCACAGAGCTACTTTCACAAGAGTACAATCCCCACGGAGCCATCGCTCTCCTTACAAAGACAAAACTTCTCCTACGAATAATAATCTCCTCCCAGCAAGTATTCCAATACTTCAACTCTATCACATTAGTCCCCGAGCACTGATCTTGTCAGCTTCATCACATTAGTCCCCGAGCAGTGATCTTATCAAGCTCTATCACATTGGTCCCCGAGCAGTGATCTTATCAAGCTTCATCACGTTAGTCTCCGAGCAGTGATTCTATCAACTCATCACGTTACGTTGGTCCCCGAGCAGTAACTAATCATCAACCGATCACATCAGTCTCCAAGCAGCAATCGGTTATTCCTTATCACATCGTCGCCCAACATGGTCTATACACAAAGATATTCATCCCCAGAGGAGTATCTCCCAATGATTATCATTCCCCGACAACGACAATATCCAGACTCGAAACTTGGTCAGATAGTGCATCGGAGGAACCTACATCTCTCTTATTTCCCCAATCAGAGGTTTCAACAAAACTTCAGATCCATCACCTCAAGTGGTCCTTCGAGCCTCGTCAGCTTTAACGTCCCTATCAGCTTTACCACGTTACATCAGTCTCCGAGCAGTAACCGAATATTCCCCAACAAGATCTACGCACAAGCTCCCCAGCCAAGTATTTCTTGACCGCTGCTATTCTTCCAACAACATTAATATTCAGGCTCGAAACCTGGTCAGATAGTGCATCGGAGGAATCAGAAACGTCTCTTTTCCTCTCCAAATCAGGGTTTGCAACAACCCTATCCCCAAGCAAGCATCAGAAGTCTCCAGCAGGACATTCCCATCTTCTTCAAGATGGATATGTTTTGAAATACATCTGCATTCATACATCTATATTCATATAGCTGCATCATAGTAATATTACCATACATTCGCATGCATCATAATCTGCATAAGACTAACCATATCTTGTCAAAAGTTTATCTCCTCAATAGGTAAAAGCTATTTTCCAAACGGAAGGTCAAAGATTAATACCCGAAGCAAGACGGGAGAACTATCTGAACGACCATAAAAGTTATTTTCTAAACGGAAGGTCAAAGATTAATACCCGAAACAAGACGGGAAAACTATCGGAACGACCATGAAAGTTATTTTCCAAACGAAAGGTTAAAGATTAATACCCGAAACAAGACGGGAAACCTATCAGAACGACCATGAAAATTATTTCCAGACAACTGGTTAAAGATTAATGCCCGAAACAAGACGAGAAACCTATCTGAAAGACCATATAAATTGTCTTCCGGCAATAGATATTGGATTGACACCCGAAGCAAGACGGGAAATCTATCCACATCCTGCCAATTATCCCCTTCGAGAATAGCCAAGGCGAAGGTTTTTCTGACTCTCTCTTATTATCAACCACCCCAGATGGCATCTTTAAGCCCATCTCCGACTACTTATCGACCTCTCTCCACCTTCAGAATACTGCATATTTGGTTAAAAAATCAATACATACCAATAACCTCATTCAAAGACGAGTATGAAGTCTAACGTACGACTTACTCCCCAACATCAGTTTCTCCAGATGACATCTTAAGCCCATCTCCGATGTCTCTTCTATTCAAAAGGAAAATACAGAGTCTAGCGTACGACTCACTCTCCAGCAACAACTTCTCCAAATGGCATATATAAGCCTATTCCAGTGCGTCATCAACTAACTCCTACTTCATACAACATCAAGTGCAAATTTTCAAGTGTACTCGAGTGTTCAATCATCTTCTACTTTCAGGTCACGAAAGGCAAGCGTGCCAGTCTAACCCTTCCACTACAAGAAGATTGAACAGGGGCAACTGTTATACCCCAAAATTTGCCCTCCCACTTCTCAAGACAATTCACATATCCATACTCAAGGATTTCACAAGGGTTGACCAGACAAACTCTCTCCTAAGCAATCAACCCAAGCTAGGGTTTTTCCATTCTCAAGTCAAGATGGACATCCAATGTTTTAAGTGGTCATCATACCTCATCATAAGCTTCAAAGAATCTCCATGTCAAGTTTCAAGTCTTACAAGTCAAGTTTGCTCAGTCAATTGCTCATATGATTGGAAATCAACTATATTGGACAAAAAGTCAATTGTGGTCAACATACAGTCAAACTTCACAATTTTTGGTTAACACCAATATTTTGAAGTAATATTCATCATTTGATTAAGTTGATCATGATTCTTCAAGAAAAGTCAAGATCTGATCAAAAGTCAAAGTTTGCGGACAAAGTCAAACTTTGACCAGGCACAACTTTCACATACTTTATCAGAAATTTTTCCACCACAGCTCATTTTTAAGAGAAATCAATTCTCTACAACTTCATGTCTCACAAGCTTGGGCAGAAAATGCTTCATTTGGAAGTTATGGATCAAAACATTACAGGTCCTTTTAAAAGTCAACAAAAAGTCATCTTTTTGAAAAGAAGTGTTCATGAGCATGGAAACTCCAATGAAGATGAAACCAAAAGGGTTGTTTAGAACACATCTTGAGCTTTCTAAAAAGTCTAAGAACACTCAAAAATGTTAAAAATTGAGCAAGATACACATTGTGCAAGTTGAGCATTTTTGAGGAGGTGCATAAAGAGAAATGCTTGACAAATGCAAATATTTTTCAAATGGGCTTATAATTTTATGATCCAAAATAGATCTTAACATTATCCATTGTCTCTATTCTCCTTTCCACGCCTACTTTCTAATTTATTTAATTTATTTTGGATTTAAAGCATTAAATTCAATTTTAAATTAAATAAAACACAAAAGCAAGGTCTAAGATAAGTTGGGTTTGGTTTCTACTTATCTTGAGGTCCAAGATAGCCCATGCAAGCTGTAAAATTCGTGCAAGATACTACAAGGAAGGAAAAATGCATTTTTGGAAAGATTTGGTAAATATTTACAAGGGAATATTTTTGCATTCAAGGGAAGATATTCTCTCATTATTTCTGATCAATCTCATGCTCTATATATACATGATACATTCACAAGCACAAGGGACAAAACCCTAGCCTCATGAACCAACCCTAATCTCTCAAAAAATTTCACAAAACTTGCAAAATTCACATCCTATTTTCCAGTCGTTTTCAATCAAATCCAAGCACTTCATCGTGCTCCTGAGGTGTGATAGAGTAAGTACAGGGCAATAGCTATGGCCAAATGTCCCTAAATCGTGCCATACATGAACATACACTTGCATATTTTTCAAATTCGTGTTTCAATATTTGTTGCGTTTTGTCTAAAACTAACAGCTGTAGTGTATCCCTGAGACATCATAGAACAGGTCTGGACGATCGCATGGAGCTCCTAACGGCCGAAACGTGATTTGCCATTGTTAGGGCTTTGAATCGGACTAGCTTCGAACCAGACGCTCCAGGCCGTTTTAGGCCAAACGGCCACCGCCACTGGGTTCGCAGGGGTCGATTTAGGGGGGTAGCCTTAACCCTGAGCTTTGATTTTCAATTTTTTGCAGGTTCCAAAAAAATCATCACCGGAGAAGATGACCGGCGCTAGGTTTCCGATGAAGACTCAGGTGCTGACCGGTTAACTGCATGCGTGGCTCCGTTCTGTCTTCTGATTGGCTACACGTTATAACCGGGTCCCACGGCTTGACTTGGTTTGAAATTCAAAGTGGAACGTTGGATCACATATAATCATATGGATGTGTTTCACAGACAACAAAGCATCCTAGCTCAGTTGGCAAACATGTGCTTGGTATATCCAGGGGGTCAAGGGTTCGATCCCTGGCTCCAACATTCTTTTTATCACCTTTCAAACTAACTCATATTTTCTTATTTTTCTTAATTTTCATTTAATTTCTTTTCAAACAATTTTTCTAATGCATTAAAAAATCACAAAAAAATTATTTCTTTTTGCATTTAGGTTAGAAAAATACTTATCTAATTTTTGACGTAAAAAAATTATATTTTGCATGCATATTTTAATTAATTGTTAATTAATCAAAAAATTGACTTTTAATTGTTTTTCCTTACTAAAATCAATCCAGAAAATTCCCAAAAATTATTTTCTCATCTAATTAGGTCCACTAACCCTAAAAACTTTTTTCCTAACTCAAAAATCTTTTTCACTAACATTATTCTCTATTATTCGCACTTTGATTCTTTTTCCAATTATTGTATCTGCTTCTAGGTTGTAATAGTTTGGTTAATTTTCTCGCATTCTTTTTTCCAATATTATGTAACTGCTCATGGGATGTAATAGTTTAATTAGGATTTACTTTCCGCACTCCTCAATTATGTAACTGCCCCAAAGCCATGTAATAGCGTAGGATTTGCTTTCCGCACTTTATATTTTCCGCAATTTACTTTCCGCACCCATATAAATTGCTAGTAATTAGGTGTGTGTGGCAAGATAAAATCAACATAGCTAACTCTAATCTCAAGATAACATATCTGAATTCAACACACTCTATTTACACATGCACCCACCTTAGGGTATTCTCTCTCGTTGCCTTTCGAATAAATGGTCAAGTCCCTCGAACGTACCACCGTTGCCTACAAACATATCATCATAGTCCCTTCGAATCAAAGATCATAGTCCCTCGATGACCCTCGATGTTGCCTACGAATATATGATCTAGTCCCTCGATTGTTGCCTACGAAAAGTGATGATCGTCCCTACGAATGTGCTAGGATACTCCTACAAGTTGCCTTCTATGACCATCTAATGTCCCTTCGAATGTCCCTTTTACATCCAACGAATAGGGTTACCTACCAACTAATGGTACGGAAAGCACTATTCTAAAGGAAAGTAAAATAACACGGAAATGACCGTTCTGAGTAGGTAATAGACTCTTATTTGCTTGCTCCATCAAAATATTTTTTTACACCTCACACTTTCTAAAAAAATCATTTTTTTAACGCTTTGTATACATTCCAGCGTGAATCATTACAAAGTTCTTTTCTAAAACGAAACATTTCCGAACACTTCGTATACATTCCAGCGTGAAACATTACGAAGTAAAAGCGAAATGCCTTTTCAAAAACATTTTCAAACACACACACAGAAAGCAAATTTTAAAGTGAGCGAAAGCAATTAAGAGCCCGTAGATAACTACGGATGGAAAGGGTGCTAATACCTTCCCTTTTCATAATCACCTCCCTTACTCAGAATCTAACGAAGGACTTTTCCTGTTCTTTTCACCTTCCCTTAATTGGATAAAAGAAAAGCCGGTGGCGACTCTTGCTATCCGCAACATTTGCGATCAAACACAAAACAATCCAAAGTCAGTTCTCCCACCGTGTTATATTCCCGTTAAACCCAAATTAAACTTTGGATAAATGTATCAGAAGAGAAACCATAACTGCTAACATCGAAACTTAACTGCTAACATCAAAACTGAATGATAACAAACATCAAAATCAGAAGATAAAATTATCTATGAATAACTAATATAAAAAAGAATTAATGTTCGCAATTATCATCATACTTTGCTAACAATTTCACCTTCAAGAAGACATAAAGAAGAATCTGAATCATTTCATCTTCAAGCCAAATCCAACAGTTGTGAATACAGAAACCCTCACCGTCGTTTCCATTTCAACTTGAAGCCAAATACAACAGTCGTGAATACAGAAACCCTCACCTCCGGTGCCATTTCATCTTCAAGCCAAATCCAGTGGTTGTGAATACAGAAAGTTGTAGAATTGCGGATAATCTGAAATGGTTGATGAAATAGTTAGAAGAAATTGATGATTTTATGAGAGAATTTTTAATTGAGTAAAATAGGTTCAACCTTCATCTTTGCTTGAGGATCTGGTTCTCGTGCAGATCCAATAAGGGATATCTTGTTTTGTCTCTATTTCAATTTGAAAACAAAAGGAATAAAATTCAATGTTACATATGGAAAACGACATATGCAGAGGAAAAAATGAATCGAAAGAGATAATGGGTTGAATTCTAGAAAAGCATAAACTTTTATCTAAAGCAAAAGTTGTAATGGAGATAAGTTTAGGGGATTTGAAGAGAGAACCATCCGTTTATATAATAGGTAAAAAGCAGGAGATGAATTTTTTTTAGGGTTTATGGAAAGTTGTAGCAAAACGTGAATGAGGCTGTTAATATTCCACCTCTATACATGAACCTGATATAGTGTGAATGATTATTTTTTTTGAATTCCAATATGTACAGTAGTGAAACTATTAATTAGGATTGTTAAGTGTTAATTATAGGGAATAAAATAAAAGAATAATATATCAAAAATATAAGGTGTTGACACATCAGCTCTAATTAATGTCAAATTAATATGGTGAGAGTATTTGCATCAAATGTCCATTGTGCCCTTGTAATTAGTTTAAATGTTAATTTGGATTAGAGGGCATAATGTGGTTTTCCAGATACTTCGATTTTTATAGATTATAATAGATCAGATGAATTTCTCTTTAAGTGAGTTGGTTAGGGGTTTTACCCATTTTTGAGTTGTCAACTCCTTGTTGTCGTATAAATTCATCTCATAATGCGTTATTCCTTACTGATTGGTAGCTTTAATACCCTAATTTTTATATTAGGTTTATGCTCTCCGTCAAATTTGGGTATTTCTCTACGATTGTTGTAAATGTGTCTTAAAATCTTTGTTGATGAATAGAAATAAAAAATATTATTGAGATTGTATTTATCGCAAATATTGGAAGTTTTAGAAAAGTCAGACATAAAGTCGAAAAATAGAAATCAGGAAAAAAAATCGGCCAGTGAATAGTGTCGTCCGTACGAATGAATTGTGTTGCCCGTGCGGGTGAATAGTGATGCTCTTATGATGAATAGTGGCGTCCATACAGTGAATAATGATTTCGAGATTTTTTGATAGTTTATCGTTTTGTCCATGTATACTTGTGATTTTTGGCTTTATTTGTTAGGTAAAACTATTTTCCTGTAAATCATTTGTAATCTCTTGTAACAACTTTTTGAGGTTAGTTAATTGTAGAGCTGCTCTCTCTCAAAGTAAATCATTTGATCGAACTGGGTAAACAACCCTTCATCTTTTTCTCGCGTTATTCTGTTATATTATCTGTGTACAAATTATTATTGTTAAAGACCATTTATTTAGGTTGCTACTATTCTTTTCCTCACAAATTGATATTGAATTTTGTCGTAATTAACAACAAGATTCACAACAAGTGGTGCAGTGAGCGTGGAGCAAATGGGTATTATTGACAAGTGAGCACCATGGTTAGTAGGTGGTAGATCGAGAAATTTTCTGGTAACAACGACTTTGAGTTGTGGAAAATTAAGATGCAAGAAATTTTAATTCAAGAGAAGTGTATTGATGCTTTGAAGAGTGAAGCATTGATGCCTATAGATCTTACACATGTACAAAAGACCGAGATGGTGGATAAGACCAGAAGTGCCATTATCTTGTGCCTCGGGGATAAAGTTCTAAGAGAGGTCTCCAGGGAGCAAATTGTGATTCCTATGTGGGTAAAACTTGAATCATTGTATATAACTAAGTGTTTGGCTCATAGGTTGTGTCTGAAATAATAACTCTATTCATTTTGAATGGTGGAGCATAAATACATAGTTGAGAAACTTATAGAATTTCACATGATTATTGATGATCTTGAGAATATTGAAGTGAAGATTGATGACGAGGGCAAGGCTTTACTAATGCTGAGCTCATTACCCATATCCTTTGAGCATTTTAAGTATGCTCTTCTTTATGGTAAGGAATGTACTATTACTTTGGATGAAGTCTAAACGGTGATGAATCCAAAGAATCTTCAAAGTCAAAATATTTGAAGATTGAAGATAATGGTAAAGGCTTAAATGTGTCTAGAGGAGGAGGTAAGCGTAAAGGGATATCAAAATCAAATAGGTCTGTCAAGTCAAAGGTAAAATGTTTTAATTGTCAGAAAATCAGTCACTATAAAAGGGATTGTTCAAGCTGCAATTGCCTTAGGTGAGGAAATTTATAAGTATGTCGATGTACTAGTAGTATCGAGTTTGAAAACTGAAGATAGTTGAGTCATTGACTCAGGTTGCTCTTATCACACGTGCCCAAGAATATAATGCTTTGAAACTTAGAAGATGATTCAAGGTGGAGTTGTTCACCTTGGTGATAATAAGGCTTTCAAGGTTCATGGTATTGGTATGATCAGACTTAAAATGTTTGATGATCATGAACTTCTTATTCACAATGTGAGGTATGTTCCAAAACTCAATCAAAATTTGCTATCTATAAGTATGTTTGATGATCTAGGCTATTACACTAGAGTTGAACATGAAGTGTTGAAGTTTTGCATGATGAATTAATTATTGTTAAAGGGTGTAAAATATGTGTTCATATATTTTAGAAGGTTTAAATGTTGTTATTAATTCATCGATAACTAATGGACACTTTCATGACAAGGAAGAACTATGGGATTTGGGTTTAAGGCGTTATGAATGCCGTGAGAAAGTTTCAGATGAGTATAATGAATTTTGCAAAAATAAAGGGATAAAAATGCATGTTACCGTTGAGTTGTTATTGAGTTTTTGGGAAAGAGATAAGGTTAAAACAACTTACTTGGTTGGTAGAGAATTTCTTCAGAAGAAGAATAGTGAAAACAAAAGGAGAAACTTGGGAGAAACTATAACGGAAAAAACTCAATTTGAGGTGGAGTTTCCTACAATGGATACTAGTAGTAGTGGGAGAACAGATACAAAAATCTCTGATTATCATTTGACTCATGATATGGTAAGGAGGGTTATTATAGCATCTCAAAGGGACGGTTAGGCTAGCCTTGAATATTATGTTTTTAATGTGGATGAAGGATCGCAAAATAAAAGAAGAAAAACCTTTAGGGAGGCATTTAAAAATAGGTGGAGTCAAGGGTGGTTAATCTTAGACGACAATGTGTATCTAGAGGGGGTGAATAGAGGCACAAAAATCCTTCTAGACAAAAATCTAGAGTTTGAAAGTTTTCAAAATGTTTTTGATTGCGGAAGCACATTTGGATCAGTCGTCTAAAAATTGCTATTTGGAAACTCTGATATGAAATTCAATAAATAATAATAAATGTAATGAGATACACAATTGGATATTAACAAACACTCTAAGGTTTCAATCACTTCCTTGATGCTTCCTTACAAATATTTTAAACACTCTAAGGTTCCTTGAAAAAATTTCAAACACTCCAAGGGATTTTTCACATGGATAAGCTTTCGAAGTATCTTGCACGAAAAAACCCCAATTCAATAAATGAACTTGGAGGATAAACCCGATGGTTTTTCCCTTATTAAGAACCCTACAAATCTCAACCCAGACCAATTGGAAATATTCAATTCTTCTTCTAGATGACACCCTTACGGAACATCATCACAATGTAATGTTAGTGTGTGTGCTTAGATTGGAAGGTTGAAGAAGAAGAGGAAATGTAGGCTAATTTTATGGTATCATCAAGGTTCAAAATAATGTATGAATGAATATCTATAGTTTTGAACGTTTGGGATAAGAGGGACAAATTTGGAATAAAGAGAGTTGACAATTTTGAGAAGTATAGTGGAATGTGTCCACCTGACTCTATGTATGTGTCAACCTATAACATTGTTATGTGTCGACCTGAGAGAAACAGAGCCTACGGGCTTTAAAACGCAAGTGAATGTCTTGACCTGAAACACGTGTGTGTCGACACATAAAATAGGAATTTCCATGTATTTCAGAAAACCTTTAGTATGTGTCGACCTGAACAAATGAATATGTCAACCTATGAGTTACAAAGCCTCATAAACTTTAAAACACAGTTACATGTGTCGACCTGAAACTCGAATGTGTCGACACATGCAACAAAAAATGACTCAAATACTTGGTTTTAATGACTTGAATGCTTTGACACAACATTGTGATGACTACCTAATGCTTCCCAATATGATTGACATTTCAAGCCATCTAAGATACCACTCAATGCTTCTTAAAGAACCACTTGCACATTTTTGACATCATTCAAAATCTTTTCAAAGAGAGATTTCACTTACAAAGTCCCCCTTTGACAACATCAAAAAGAAACAAGGAATGTTATGAGAGGTATCACATTTGTTAATCCAAACAACAATTAAAATTATGATATCAAACATAAGAAATTTTGCATAAAATCTACATAAGATTAGATAAACAGGAATATTCAACAAACATAACATAGTTCATGGAATAATTCAAAATAACATTACATGAAAGAAAACAACACATTGTTCTTAAAATAAAATGCAAGAGATGATGACTAATGAAAATGTTATGCATTAACGACCACCTGGACCACCACGGTTTCTTTAATAGGTTCTTCCTCTTCTGAGCATCTCATCATAAAATTCTGCACCATCTTCACCTTGGTGTGCAATCATTGCTTGAAGACTGTTGACCCTTCCTTAAACAATTGCATCAGATTGCCGAATTTCCTCATAAAGAGATTGAAATTGTGCACCAGCTCTAGAGGAGAAAAACTCAAGATTTGAATCATGACTATCCATCCAAGCATTCAATATTCTAAATTGTTAATCATGTGAATTTTGAAAACCAGTTTTCCATTGAATTTGAGAGTTATGCCATGCCACGACTTCTTCATAATGGGTGTTTTGCTGAATTTTCATATCTCTAAGCATGGAAATAATCTCATAATTGTTATTCCCATTATAGTAAGATCCCTCAACATCGTTACAGGAGTTTCCCTCACCTCCTTAGTAACCATTTCTTTGTGCATTTCAGCCATCTTGTTTCCAGTTACTATTCCAAGGTTGCTCAGTGTTGTTTTGTTTAGCAGTTATTGCGTTAAGCCAAATTTCATCCTCGTCATGATTTGCATAAGGAATTGGAATATCATTTTGTGGAATTCCACTGATATCTTCAGGACCATCATCATTCTCTTGATCATTGGCAATGTCATCATATTCAACAAGATCATCATAATTATAAATTCTCCTTCTTAATTGAACGTGTTAATAATAGTAAACCTCTATCGTAGCATCCCAATGATATCTCATGTTATGAATAATCCTCTTGGTGAATTCTAAATTAGGACTTGGATAAGTCATGATGAGATTTGGAAAGCCAATGTTGAAGAAGTTTAGAATTTTGGCGATCATGGATAGATAGCAAACATTCTAGTAACGAAGTAATAAGGCCAACTTATCTTGATATTGTTCAACAAAATATACACAAGGTGTATTTCAGGTTTGTCCAGAGTAGTCACCATTATTTGGATGCAAGATGTAAGAGACAAACCAATGAATAATGCAAGACAACCTTTTGAGACACCCGATATTGATTGGTTCACCCATAAGCTATGTGTGCCGCCTACGATGACAAACTAAAAACCTTGTCATATGGGTTCACCAAACCATGAGGTTATCCATAATAATTTCTATCATCTATAGGCTCTACACATCATCCACACCATGTGGAGGCGGTGGCACATCATCAAAAGGTACCCCAACATCAACATGGGAAGATCCATCGTGTGAAGATCCAACATGAGAAGGTTCAATATCATCTCCATGCTTCTTGTGTGGGATGACACAAGGGTGTGATACAATAAGGTACCAATCCAAATACCCATCCTTACACTCTGCAGGGAATTGAACCTCTAATGTACGATCTCTGATGGCACGTGCAGACCTCATAATGTTACCATATAACTAGCTATCAATTCCCGCAGATGGAATATCAAGGGTTGGTTTTGGGATGTCTTAAGCATATCCAAACCATCATATACACCTCTTATATAAGTATCTAACCACTAACCCCTCCCATTGCAGATAACCATAAAAGTGAATCATCATCAAACTCTTCATCAACTATATAGCATGTGTGGGGTGTCTAGATGACGCTATCTACAACCAACACATCAATCCTCATCATGTACTCCATAACACCTATTGGGTATGCATGCATGATCTTCCTTCAACTTTAACCCATAAGTGGGCAACTTAAACGAAGTAAAGTCATGAAACAAACAAAAGAAAATAATCAGTTAATTATAAAGTATCATTAATAAATAAAGTCACATCATTGACATACCATATGCATACCTCTTCATTCCATAATCTGAATATTGCATTGTCCGCATATCCTATGAGAACATAAGTGTCACTAGGTCCACTAAGAAATTCCCCATCTATATATATAAACGAGTATGTCGAAGCATGAGTAGTGACATCTATCTCAACATGAGGAGTAACCTCCACATCATCAGTAGGTGGCGCCTTAACATCTGTATGTGGAGTATGTGCCTCAATAATAGTCTCTAGAGTAACCTCTATAGTAGTTGTTGCCTTTGCCTCAAAAGGATGTTTCACCTCTACCGCATGGGGGTACTTTCGCCTCTACTACCATATACATCATCCTGAACCGGTGCAGACGGTGACTAAACATCAACTAGATTATCTTCATCATCTCTCCTCCACCTAGAAGCATATCTAGACCCTATACGTCGGATAATGCGAGATGCACGAAATTGAGCTTGATCAATCAGTTGCCTCATATGTGAATCGATCGGTGCTACTTTCCTTACCCTGAGATGTGAGTCCTCTATATGATCTCCCTTTTGTCTAGCCCTCACATAAGCTTTATCATGCTATCGACCATCAACCATACCATTTGTGCCTCTGATCTTCACTGAAAAAACAATTTTTTTTTATAACTTACCGGATTTTTCAAAAGACTAGAACTTATGAACTTCTCGTACTTTTCAAAATATGTGGTAGTGAATCATACTTATCCGTATATTTTGAGAAATCTAGTAAAAATGCATAAATATTTCCAAATTTGTCAAAATATCCGGTAAAAAATATGAAAAATATGGAGAAAAACTTTAAAAATGGTAAAAAAAATCATACTCACTTGTCACCAACAACAAATATTCGACAATGTCTTTGAAATATTCGAAAAATCGAAGAGCTTTTGTAAAAATTCGAAATTCTCCAACACTTTTTATGAAAAGAAATATAAACTTTTACAAGGTTAATATGACATAAACATAAGGGTGTGGGGGTGTCAAATACAATTTGGAGGATAGTAGAAAGTAACCTATATTTCTAATCTAAATCTTCTATTTTACTTATTTTGGCTAAATCTAAAGGTCTGCTTGTATAATAGATTTAGAGAAAAGAAGAGAGATTAAGGAGAAAGAGAAGTTGAAGAGAGATAACATATTTCTTATGTTTGGTGCATCGAAGAGATAGAGGAGAGAGACTCAAATACTATGGCCCCACACTTTTTTTAATCTCTCTACTTTTTAAGAGAAAGAGCGAAAAAACATGCTAGCTAAAACAACTTTGTTTCATTTCCAATTTAACCCTTGTTTTGCACAATTTTTAAAAAAAAAGTTATTTGAAATCTATAATTATTTTGCACCTATAATTTCATTTCGACATACTTGATATGTGTGAAAAATAATACTTTTTATTTATTTTGCATATGTGATTTTTTTAATATTTATATTAGTTTATTTTAATGATTAACTTTAACTATTCGTATATTTTTTAAGATTAGGGATAAATTTAGGGGTAACAAACAAATATGTTTGTCCCGTTTAGATCCGCTCTGTAAAAGTCCGTAAAAAAGGGATGCGACAGGACAGACATAGTTGAAGATGCAGATCTAAAAACTAATCTCGTTTTGTAAAAAGTGAGGACGAGACGAGGAAAGCCCGCATACATTGCACTTTTTAAGTCTAAAAATACAAATATTTATGAAAATGCGCGTGCCTACAAAAGCCCGTATAGAAAATGGGACGAGACGGAGCAGACACATTAGAGGGTGATAGCCTAAACCCTTGAACCACTCCACACTAAAGTGCGAGCAAAATGGGCATGCCCAACGGGTCGAACCCATTTTGCCACCCTTAAATTAATTTGACTTTTTAAAAAGTAACCATGTTTCCCTCTCTTCTATTTCTCTCATATTTCTCTTATAACAATTAACTTCTTAAATCCACTGTATTCTCGCATATTTTTCTCTTCACATACTCTTTCTCACCTAGTTCTCTTTTTTCTTCTTCTCTTCTCAATCAAACACACCATAAGTGTGACAAAAATAATTTTTAATCACTTCTAATTTTTAATGAGTTAAGGTTTCCGATTTATCTTTGTACTTTATCCGCATTGCAATATCTAATTTCTGGAATTCTTTGTTGGAAATTAATGGACAATTAATTTTTATGAGTGTGTTCAAATATGACAAAGTTAAAGAGAATAAAAGTGACTCATCGACAAAAATAAAAATTGATTTTAAATTTGTTTAAGCCTATGTTTGGTTCCACGTTTGCCCACTAAAATGTACGTTTACTTGTACTTTTAACGTGATTTTCTAGAAGCTATATATTGGAGCTTCTCCATAAACGCGGAAAAGTGACGTGAATTTAAGTTAACACACGTCCAATTAACTCAAAACCAAACATAGTCTAAATGAAATTTTGATCAGTTTTTGCACTAAACATGCATTAGTGGAAATTGTCTTTAAATTTGTTGAAAGAAAGTTTGGTCAGTTTTTACACTAAACATCCATCAGTGGAAATTGCCTTTAAATTTGTCTCGAGTTGCTGAAAGTTTAAATTTCGATTTCAAAATACACAACCCTACATGAAGTGGTGCATTGTAATTATTATAGGTGAACAATTACAAACATATGTCGAAAAGATGTTGTTACATCAACAGCTGCAAAAACTTATGAAACAACACATGCATGACCTATAAATACATAATTATGAATTCAAAAATCATTAACTTAAAATCTTACATCTTCTTCGATATTCCAGACACATTTTCTTACATTCGAGTTCTTCACTAGTCTTGTGCAGACTTGATTATAAGACTGAATTTTCCTGAATATTTTTACTTTTCAACTCTAAAATAATTAAGACAGTGTTTGAAATACTTAAAAAAAACTAACACCCCATTCACAATTCAATCCTCGATCTACTTGATTTAAATTAATTTTTTAACAATATTTCGTAGATCTGAATAAAGAGAGGAAGATACTTTTTATATTTAAATATAAAAGTGAGAGATACTTTAATTTTATATCTTCCCTCAATTATACTTAAATATTAATTTTTGTATGCCGTTTAATAATATTTTAAAAGCTAATCAACCTTAAAAATACAGTTCTCATAAAGAGGTGTGTTATCTTGACACCATCTTTTATACCAAATTTAATATTGTATGCACTATTCAACGTAATTATACGGTGAACAGTGTATTTTTATTAAAATAATATTTATTTTAAAAATTTATTTAATAATACAAATATATAGTTGTCTCATTAACAAACTTCACAATTGGATTAACCACAAAAATGTAGGTTATTAACCAATTATTTTATTTATAATTTATTAACTATTTTTAGTACTTCATGAACCAATAAATATATAATATTAACTATGTTCTGACACTAAATATATTAGTCAATTTTTATATTCTATTAACCAACTTTATTTTACTATTTATTTTTATTTTTTTATGTTTAAGAACTCATTAACCAGATTATAAATTGTATTAATCAATTTATACAAACTATTAACTAAAATCTGAATGGTATACGTATTAATTTTTTTATTTTAGAATATATTAACCAAATTTTAAACTGTATTAAAATTTAATATATTATTAATCAAGGTTATTTTAGTGTAAAAATTATAAAAAATCAAAATAAAAAAATTATTGTTCATTGTATTCACTACGCCATAAAAGACCTACGAAAGCGCTTTTTAGGCCTTTAAAAGTGTTGTCGTAGGTGGCGCTGCTATAGGTTTTAGCAGCACTTTTTGTTTAGGCAAAAGCACTGTCTAAAGTAGGCTTAAGGCAGCGCTTTTTCTTATAAAGCGCTTTCTAAAGTAGACCTTTAGCAACGCTTTTCTAGAAAGCGTTTTCTTAGGCCTACTTTAGAATGCCTTTTATGCTTTCTGTAGGCATCTTTAGGCAGCATTTTTTTAAGGAAAGCGTTGCCTTAGGTCTACTTTAGAAAGTGACTTTTAAGAAAAAGCGATGCCTAAGGTATACATAAGATAGCGCTTTCAAAAGCGATGCGTTTTGTATACCTTTAGGCAACACTTTTTAAAAAAAACAATTTCAAAGATAGGCCTAAGGCAATGCTTTTCATGGAAAAGCGCTTTCTTTGGTGTTTTTAATAAACCTAAATTTTTTATAATTCATAAACCTGCATTTTTTACAGCATTATTTCATAAACCTGTAATTTACAATTGTAATCTCATAAACCTGTAATTACAATCATAATCCCATTATTTCAACAAAGAAGTGATTATATACACAAAAAAAAGAATTATAATACCATTATATTAGATACCATTGTAATCCAAAATATATATACACCATTATAATATAATTCAAATATTTCTAACATAACTAAAATCAGCCTTACAAAGTCATCCCTAACAATAACAAAATCAGCCCTAACAACAACTAAATCAACCCTAATTAATAAAATCAGTTCCAAATTGACAAAATCCGACGAGCGGGCTGTCCTGGTCCATCAAGGTATGAACATAATAACACGGTCAATAATGTATTCATAACACTTTTCACACAATAATATATTCATACCTTATATGATTCTTTGCTCAATAAAATATTGATACAATTCATCTTTGATTTCTTCCAACGGAAGTTTCGTGTAATATGCACACTTGTATTCATCGAAGTACTACATAAAAAAACATAATATGCATGATTTAGTTAAAAGTAATAAATTATATGAAATATCCGATAAATAATAAAACAAATCCTGTTATAAATCCATACTGTGATTGGAATCTCTATTCGATTCATTTGAAGGATTTCTTTGATAAACCTCAAAACGAAGTATCCGTAATCTATATTGTTTTGCTGTTGAGCACACTACATAGAAAAACAAATAAGAATGTATAATTGTCTTGTTTTATCAAGTAGCACCACTATTATAAGCAAAATTGTGAAAATTAATGTACCTGCACTTTGATCCATGTAATGTTGTTGGATTTAGACCGTTGTACTCGAGCTTCTCTTTGACTTCGGAATACTTGTATTGATCTAACAAAATAAAAACATCTATTTAGAACAATCTCACAAAAATAATTAAAGATATAAATATACACGAATATTTAGAACAATCTCACTTACGTATCAATCATTAACTTCATATCTAGATAATTAGTCCAATCACCATCTACCGAATTCAGATAATAGATCACTTCTTTTATAGGATCCATAGCAACCAACAACCAGTGACGTCTATAAATTAAAACAAAAGTTTATATGGAAATTTTCTATGCAAAAGAAACAAAGATTAGAATAAACTTAGAATGAAAATCTAACCGTGTAGGAATAGTAATATACGCCCAAAGATACAAGCTTTCTGTACTGCCGATGGCCATGGATCTCTCGACTAAGTGTTCTCTTACTGACTCCGGTTCCCTAACAATTGTCGCTCCGCTGACACGGGAGTAAGACACGAAATAGAATCTGTTTGACAAATGATTCTCGCGCATCAATTTGTCATATAACAACCTTAAATAAAAACATAATAAACAGACTATTTTCATTGAAATGTGTAAATAAATTGTTCAACTAATTAAATAACATATTGATCAGGTTACCAAATGTATGAGTGCATAACACTGACGCCTAATTTTCTATGATGAAAAATCTCTTCCATGTCCTCTTGTCCAATTGTTTCAGTGCAAGAAAAAGCAAAGATACCTTCATCCATATCCATTTGACGAATACCACCATTCATTATATTTGATGTTGTGACAAGTGTTTCAAGATACTGTCGAAATCGAGGCACAAATTTTCTGAGAGGAACCCTTTTCTTGGGTGGTAAGCTACCAATTTTCTGGCTCAATTGTTGTGACCCTTGAGAAGGTATCTAAAAATCATGTAACTTAGATAAATTATAAAATCATGTAGTTTTTTTATTTGGATCATATAATTAACACTTTAAACGTACCTCTTTTTGTGATGCAACAGACTCGCCGTGCTGCAAAATCCCTTTATCCTTAGATGCGGGTTTTGTAGAAGTCTAAAATTACCATATAAAAAAATAAGGTCAGAATTGACAGTTGAATACTTAAAGATTCATAATAGTTTTCAATATACCTTATCATCTATGAAAGTGAGGTCCGATGGCCATGCAATAAAAGATCCTATTGCATCTTGCAGCAATGTGGTCTCTGAAATAGTGCCAGGTATCGGTACAACGCATCTAGATCTAATTCAAGATCAACTGATACTTTCAGATGTCTATCAGGGAGCGGTCTATGGTGAAGTAAATCTCCCAAAGTGTTCTGCACTTTTCCCTTGCCGACTAGGTGATAAGTCGGTGACAATAAGTATAATTGACAAGATGAAATGCCCTAAACTAATAATAAATATGTTACTGTTAATGTGTATATATGTCAATTAACATAAATGTGTTATTCTAATTTCAAAATAACATATATAATTACCTCGAGAAATTTATTTTGACAGTTGATACTAGCTTTGTCACTAGTTTCTTTCAACTGTGAACTGCACTTTTCCGCCATATCTCTCTCTTTATCCTTTTGCAATTCACGGACTTGTGCTTGTAATTCCTGCAATGTTTGCATCACTTCTTGATTGCTAGGATTTATTTTCCTTGGATGCTTATATAAAGAGGTTGGAGTCACACCATTACCTTTACCCCTCACCCGACCGGGATACTCAGCAACATTTAGTGCTAAACTAAGTACGCTCATGTTATCTTGGTCCTCAGTTGTGCATATCGATTGTGATAGGGTCTCCTATAATTCATTTACATATCGAAAATTATTAGTGGAGATAAAAAAATAATTATATATTAATAAACATTTTATTTAATTAAAGACACAATGTTATACTTACACATTCATCATAAATATGTTGAACATCGGGATTAACAACTCGATCCTTGCCCACACGAGCTTCCTTCCATAATACATGTGCTGGAAGTGATGTTTTGTCACTTTTCGTCTCGTCTAACTACGCATTGTAGCTTATCAACTTTGCAGCATTAGACCAATTAGTTGGTCCTCATCATTCCAATCTACATTATATGTTACTCCTTTATCTCTATCACAAATGATTCCCCTCATAATAGTTATGCCTCGTGTAATATCTTTTTCTGAAGTATCATCTGGAGCATTTGCATCTTATGAGTTTTCTCAATTACTAGCCATTTGACCTGTAATAAAGAAAAAAATAAAAATGAAATGACAAATATAAAAATACACCCTCATACCTAACACAATGCATGTGTTGGAGCCTACAATGAAGGCAAGCCAAATGTCGCAATTAGGTGACTAGAGACGGATCACAATGAAGGTAAAACTTCCAACAAACATAAATAAAACTCTAGTGTATAATAATAAACAATTCACGATCATATAATAACAAAAATGTTGGAGCTATGGGACTGAATACGAAAAAGCTAGGTGGTTGTTGCTATCACCTTTATCTTTTCATTTTGAATGAAAATATACTTATTAGCATGCTTTTAAGAACTAGACATCCAACAAGCTGGTTGCATTGCCTAATATTAGTTGGTATATAGTTGTGATTTTGTGATATCCTTACTTCCATGTGCTAAATAATTGCATGTTAGGTAATTTAATTTTTTGTTTTATTTAGGAAACCTTTTCCATTTAACTGCTTGGGTTATCATTTATAATTCTCAAAAATAAACAACGCTTACTCTTATATAGGCAACATAATGCTCTATGAGGATCATAAGGGATGTTCTAGACCTGGCAGGAAATTTTATCAATCCTACTACTTCCTTAAATTATGAATTTGTTACTTGAAAATGGTATTGATAGAAAAAATATGAAACCATTCACGTGTCTTAATCTATTAGCCCGAGCATTTGGGGAACTATGCTCATATTATTATACCGGATTCTATAGCCAAGTATTTAAAGTTTAATCTATTCTGCCAGTGTTCTTTTAATAAAAAATTAAATTTCTGCACAAGGTAGATGGGCGCGCATTGTCCACGCATCAATGTCAATGGGCTTTTGTGTGAAAGGGTGTGTTACCAATTATAATACAAAACTATTCCTGTCTCTTCACCTTGGTGATTTAGCTTTTGAGATAGATGATTTATGACTGCTATGATAAGTTAGTTAATGAGAACGCTGGACAAAAGTTGAGTCTAGATCATAATTGAGAAAAAACTTTGTTGAACCACAAACAAAACCAATGTCAATGGCCACTGAGACAGAGTTAGTGCTAACCTGCATATGAGAGGTCCTGATAATGATGTTAGAATCGGTAGCTATGATCTAAGTTGTGAGTTTCTACATGAGTTCAATTCTAATGTTATTTACGCGGGTTTTAGATTTTGTAAATAGGCTCTAGGTTTAAGAGTTTGTAAGTGCTTTTCTAAAATTTTAGGTGGCTATAAAAACCTAGTCAAATAAACTGCTTTCCTATTTTATGAGTTTGTTCAAACAATAGTGAGCATTGAAGAAAATGGTGGGTTACACGTACTTGCCATCAATATCCTCGGAAGATTCTTGTCAAACTGTGACAACAATATCAGGTCTAAACAAGATATCAACAAAATTACAAAATCCTACTTAATCAAAAACCAGTACAATATATTATATACTTGTCTCTCTAAACAAGACAATAATCAAACTCATAACAATGAAACAATTATAACAGAAATCAATCAACAATGAAACAATCAAAATCAAAGCAAAGAGAAGATAAAGACAAGAAAACGATAATGTACCAGCAAGAACAATGGAAAATGGAGCGAATAAGTGAAGACGTCGGCGAGGTTAGCTGACAGAGGGAGTATGTCGTGGCTGAGCGAAGAAGCGAAGACGGCGGAGGAGTATTACGAAGATGAACGAAGAAGAACGACAGAAGAGTTTGGGGTTTTTTGAGAACGAAGAAGAAAAAGATGAAATCGTGTTTTATGAGAAACTGAAATCGTGTTTTGTTAGTTTAGGGTTATTAATTTTAAAAATAAAATTAACTACGAAAGCATTTTTAAAAAGCGTCTTTTAAAGGTCAGCTTTAGCAGCGTTTTTTCCTTAGAAAGCGTTTTCATTTCATATGCCTATAGCAACGCTTTTAAAAGCGCTTTCTAAATGTCAACTATAGCAGCGTTTTAAAAAGCGCTTTCTAAGGTTAACCTTTAGCAGCGCTTTTAAAAAGCGTTTTCTTAAGATACCATTTAGAAGCGCTTTTTTAAGCATTTTTTTTCCAACCTACAGCAGTGCTTTTTGTTAAAAACGCTTTCTATGTAGTGTTTCAAAAACTCATTTTTGACGTAGTGATTTGTGAACAATAACTTTGATTTAGTGTAATATTTAATGTTAAAATAACATTCTCTTTCATAAAATCCTTAAAATATAATGTTTTCTATTCTCCATCCCAAATTATAAGTCATTTTGTCACTTCCAACGAATCAAAAAATGTAATTATTATTTTATGGAAAAATGAAATTATGTATGACTTTAGAAAAATGTTTCTCAATAATTATATTGGAAAGTGAAATAAAGAATAAAAAGATGAAAGAGAAATAAATAATATAAGGTATATTATGCAAAAAGTCATTAATGATATATGGAGATTCTAAAATAACTTATAATTTAGAACAAATATTTTTAACAAAATAAGTTATAATTTGGATTGGAAAAGTGGGAGTAATTAACAAACATTTAATAATACTCGTATATTCCCACTCTCATTTACTAGTACCAGTAGTACTATGAGTGGCAGTGCTACCAGCTTTTGTAATTACTGTAAATAGATACAAGTATTATTAAATATTAAGTTAGAAAGGTATGTTAGGTGGAGTTTGTGCAAATGAAATAGCTTGGCTAGCTTGACTCTAGCTATATATGCACAGATAATGGTAAGCATCCAGCTGTTTGATTAGATTGCACTACCTAGCTACGTACTGCGCACATAAAGACTTGTCTTCTGGAATTGAAATGAAACTGAAAAGGCCTCACTCAAAATTAATTTCAACACCATTATCATTTTATTTCATACCTGCTCCAAAATCTCTATATTACCCTGCCCCTATCACATATACTATTATAAAAGTATTATTTAAACAACCAAACCCATCTGTTTTCATCTCACAGAATACCTTGCCCTAGCCAAGCAAGAGAAAACTCATGTTATCTTTCTCCAATAGTTTTATGATTGTGTACAAGATTTTTGAGGTTTTGCATGGTTGAACTCTTCATGCTTTATTGGCATGGTGGTGTATGTATATATGAAGGGAGGATTGAAGGGGCTCACTTCAGTCCAGTCCGAGACGGTAGAAGATGGCTGAGACACAGCTGCTGACTCGTTGGTTCAATAGCTCACAACATGTTATATAGTGTTAGTGTGTGTGCTTCTGATCCAACGAAGCGGGAGCTGCATTCAGTCGTCACTGTCATGTCTTGGACTGAAGGGGCCCCTTCATGCATTTCCACCTTATTATGATAAATGTTTTTAGTATTATTACCACTTTCTAATTTTGTCTTCATGCTTTCCCTGAAATTTGTTAACATTGATCAAATTGCAGCGTGTCATGAAGAACCTCTTCATTTTGCATGTAGACTTCTGCCATTTCTTAAATTTATCTTACTTTTTAAATACATCATGTATACTAATCATCTTTCTTGATTTATTTTTGGTAGTAAACGTATCTACATTTTGATGTTTGGCTGTTAATTTGTTCAAACTTGGGAGGAAGCTTATTGCAGCAATATGTCGCAGTTAATAGGTGAAGATTTGCTTGGATCATGTGAAGATACAGTTTTATCTACTGTTTACTAGTGTAACATTGAGCTAATTCAAAGATTTGGGAACCTTAGTTTAATTTATCTCTTGAATTAAATTAGTAGGGTTTAGTCTCAAGATATTTAGATGGATAAAAGATGTTATGTTGGTCAGTGCTCACTTCTCTGTCTGAGTTCAGTTCTGTAATTCATGTAGTTTAAATTGTATTGAAGCATCTAAACTAATTTATGATTATATATTCGTATGTAAAAAATTTCTAATCTAATTAGAATGATTAATAAGTGGACGTTTTGTCTGTCCTGCCTTCATTTGGACAAAAATGTCCAAAATGCCTTAGTTTAAAAAAAAATCCTAATCTGCCTCACTTTTCAATGGTCAATGGACGGCCAATCTTTATAATTTTTATATTTTTTCTTCATTTTATTATTTTTAAATTAGTTATTTTAAGTCTAAATTATTGTTTTTTTCTATTTTGCAAATCCGTTAACTATTTCTTTTTTAAATAATTTTAATAATTTTGGTCAGGGTCGTCTCTGAGATTTTGGGTGCATTATTAAAATAAAAATTTGGTGTGAGTCGTCTTCGAGATTTTGAATGCATTATTAAAATAAAAATTTGGTGTCTATTTTCTTAATTTTTATTTTTTATTAGATTTATAAGTCATGTATCGGATAAATAATTAATTTCATATATATATATATATATATTATAAAAAATTATTTTGGTGTCCTGTGCCACCGCTACTCTCGAACATTCTCCGGAACCCTCCTAGTTTTGGTTTCATATATTTATTTTCGTAATAAAAAATGTTAATGTGTACTAATTCTTAATTACGCGACATACTTTTATCCACGTAGCATGACAAAAGTAAATTATTTATTTTTCATGTTATTTTATTAAAAGATATTTATCAAATTGATCAATACTAATTAAAATATTTATACTAGAATTTAGTGACTAATTTTAGTATTTTTATTTTATAAAATATTCGGATGGGTTCTCTGATTTCTATCAAAGAGCTTGGGACACAATATGATTAGATTTGAGCAATTTAATAAAGAAGCGTGGAAGAGGCCAAATACCATAACTGATATTAATAAAACAGATATTTGTCTGATACCCAAAGTTGATCATCCTATGGTTGTTGTGCAGTTTCGTTTGATTCCGTTGTGCAATACGAATTACAAAGTGATTAGTAAGGTGATTGTTGGGAGGTTTAAAGTCATTTATGGAGGAACTAGTTTCTCCATACCAAACTGGTTTTGTTTCAGGCAGATGTATTCATGAGAACATTATTATTGTGAATGAGGTTATGCACTCCATGCATCATATGAAAGGGAAGAAAAGGTTCTTTGTTGTGAAAATAGATCTTACCAAAGCATATGATAAGGTAAATTGGGAGTTCATTTAGAGAATTTTGGTGGAAGTTGGAATTCCGGATTAGATTAGAAATGTTATTATGCATGGAGTGACAAGTGTGAAAACTAATATTAGCTAGAATGACAATAAGAATGATTTCTTTCGCCCTCAGTGTGGAATTCAGCAAGGTGACCCCATCTCGTCGTATTTGTTTGTGTTATGCATGGATAAGTTATCACATCATATTGAGTAATCAATGAATGAGAATAAGTGGAAACCTCTTAGAATGTGCAGGAATGGAGTCAAGATATCCCATCTCATGTTTGCAGATGATCTCCTTATTTTAGGTGAGGCCAAAGAGAAGTAAGTTGTTTGTGTTAAAGACATTTTGAATACATTTTGCAGTTTGTCGGGGCAAGAGATAAGCAATGAAAAATCCAGTATTCTATTTTCCAAGAATGTGTCCCATAGTGTGAAAGCCAAGCTAGTGCATATATCAGGTTTTAAGGAAACTAAGGGTTTTGGTAAATATTTGGGTGTTCCTCTCAACGGAAGAGCAAATAAGAAAAGTGACTTCAACTACGTGATTAAGCATATTGCAAGGAAGTCATTTTTGTGTATCCTATGACGACTAACCTTCTCCCTAAATCGTGCTTAAAGGATATCCAAAAGCTTCAGAAAGACTTTATTTTGGGGGATACTAAATCGAAGAAGAAAATTCATGTTATTGGTTGGGATAGTGTAACTAAGGATATATGTGAAGGAGGTTCGGGTATGCCAAATTTATTGATTATGAATCAACTGTGCATTATGAAGCTTGGTAGCAAGATCTAAATGGTAATGATGATCTCTTAAGCGAGATCCTCCAGGGAAAGTACAAAGTTGAGAATTCAGGTGGAGTTTTGAAAGCTAGGCAAGCAGATTCCAATGTGTGGAAAACAATAGTTAAAACATCTCCTGATCTTATGAAGATATGAGTGCGGAGAATTGGAGATGAGAAGAGTGCTAATCCTTGGGAAGATAGATGGATTGAGAAAGGGATGGTGCGTGAAAGATTTGAATGTTGCATCCCCCTAGACTTGGTAGGAATTAAAGTATATGATATGGGTGGGAGGGATGTAGATTGGGATTGTAGGTTACTGGATTGGTTGCCTTCGAGTACCAAGTGTAACATAACAACTATACTTCCTCCTTCAGCCATGAACGAGGAGGATAAGTTTGTGATTGCTACTGGTGAAGATGGAACTTTTTCTACATGGCATATATATGATGAACTTACAAGGGAGCTAGATCCTGACTTAGGGAAGAGGTGGCGTATGGTTTGGATGCTTCAAGTTCTGGAGCGAGTCAGGAGATTTATTTGGATTCTAAAACATAATAGGTTGCTCACGAATTATAGAATGAGTATATCTAGTTTTGGTCATGATGGTTGTTAAGGGTGTGAAGCTGCCAACGAAATTCCTATGCATGTCTTGCGTGATTGCAGACTGGTTCGTAATGTGTGGGAGAATCAAGTGCCTACGATTATTTTGTCGGCTTTCTTTCAGGTCGATTAGTGTGGGTGGATATCAATAAACATAAACAGTACCGTGCACGACAGATCAGGTGGAGCAGTTATCGAGCAACTGAATGTCATGCTATTTGGGAGTGGAGAAATAAAGAGAACCATGTAGCCAATATTGTTCGTCCGTTACATCAGAAGAAGTTGATTGCTGCGAGGGTGAATCAATACCAGAAAGAGATGGTAGTCAACAAGCGCATTATGGTTAGAAGCAGTGAAGAGGTTAAGGTTGGATGAAACATCCCTAACGATTCATTTGTAAAGCTTAATACCGACGACACTCATGACGACAATGATGATTCAGGTTGCGGAGGAATTCTTCGAGATGACCATGGTAGGTGGTGTGGGGGTTACTCAAAGTCTATAGGTCTTTGTAGCCCCCTGATGGCGGATATGTGGGGTATTCTTGTTGGTTTAAGGTTGGCTAGTGAGTTTGGTTTCAAGAAGCTGGAGATTGAGACAGATTCTAAGGTGGCGATAGAGATTATTTGGCATAATGCCAAGAGAATAGGAAATACTAGCTCTTTGGTTACTCGAATTCGTAAAGAGATGTCCAAGTTTGAGATTGTTGACCTGTCTCATAACTTTCGGAAAGCTAACAAGAGTGCTCACCTTCTGATGCATGAAGGAAAGAAGTTGCATGGTGATATGGTGGTGTATCATGATATTCTTTGGTGGCTGAAAAAGTGTTTTGAGCTTGAGTTGAGTGGAACCACTTCCACTAGGATAGTTGTTTGGTAGTTTGTTGTTTCTTTGGGCTTAAGTCCTCCTTTTACCAAAAATAAAATAAAATAAAATTTATTTAATCCAAAAATTGAACTCATTACCATGACAAATTTTAATAAGACTTGACCACTATGTTAATTAACATCTTTTTATTATATTCTATATTTAAATATTATACATATATAACAAAGTAATACATTTTTTAAATAAAAATTAGAATATCACTGTATTAATTTGATTTGTTTATATAATTTCATTATATTCACATATAAACATTATATAATAAAAATAAAATTCAAATATAAAATATAAAATGACATTCTTTTTTATATAAATATATGTTTTATTTGTTAAAACAATAACAAAATAAAGAAGATTAAAAAATAGAAGAAAAAAATTAGTAACCGAAATTTAAGTCTTTGATTTTTTTTATATAATTTGAATTATATATAATTTTTTTGACTAAATAGTCTATCATACGACTGCCAAGAATATGAGTTAAAACTGAGTGGCTAAGTAAGAAGTTTATAATGTTCTAAGACGTATACTCGAAATGAGGTCAAAGGGAGAGATCGAAGAGATACTTGAGAAGTAGGGTGTGAAGTTATTCTTTGCTCAAGCATAGCGGGTCAAGCATTGAAACTAATTCAAGATGACTGGAACTTAGCAATACTCTTATTACTGGAATTGTGTTGAGGAAATAAGGAAATATAATCCAACTAGTACCACTATAATTAAGTGTGGTATGTCTGATATTGGACATGTTTTTGAGAGAATATATGTATGTCTTAAGATGTGCAAAATTGCATTTGCATTTACATGTAGACATGTCTAACATTGGACTTATTTTTTAGAAAATATATGCATGTTTCTTAAAGAGTGAGTGTGGTGGTCAATTAATGGTTGCAATAGAAAAAGGTGTGAACAATCAAATTTATCCAATTGCATATGATTGGGTGGAAGCGGAGACTCAAGACTCGTGACAATGATTTTTGGATCTATTACAACAAGATCTAAATAATATAATGCAAATGTCTTATTCTTTCATTTCACACCAACAAAAGATAATTCATTAGCATTTTTAAACTTTTATTCATTAGAACTAATTCATTGTATTGATATGGTTTTGTACTAGTTATTGATAAATTGGGCCCGAGTATAAAACATAGATTATGATTTAAACACCTGTATTTTAGATATGCATCTCTAAAAAAACCTCTGAATTTAAAAATGAGACGCATCCAGAGATGTATCTCCAAATCAAACTTTACGAAATATGAGACGTTCATTCATTTGCATTTATTACATTGAAAAATGATACGTTCAAAGATACATCTTCAAAAATAGATGATGTTTTAACTTTTCGTCGGTTGGAAAAATCTATAGTGGTAGAAAAAGAAATTCACAATCACAATGTGAGCCAGCTATATACTACAACACATTCGGCCCAATAACCATTCGGGTTGAGCAATCAAATAGGCCAGCCCGGTTCATTATAGAAAAAAAATCATAAAAACAAAAAAAAACCGCATAATTGAAGTAACAAATATCAGTACCAAATATTGAAAGATTTATCGAACCCTAGCGCAGTCACCACCGCCCGGACGTTCAGCCACCGTCTCCCTTCTCCCGTCTAAGGTACTTTTCCTCCTCCCCAACGCTGACGAAGCTACCAAAGTGTAATTGCTATAAGAAATAAATAAACTTAGGGTTTAGGGTTTCTCACTGAACGATTCATCACAAGTTTAAATTTTTAATTTCTTCAATTCGGTTATAGCTAACTATGTATTTGCTGCTGCGAATTTTTGTATCAGTGTTGTATCAGTGAGATGGGGACCAAGGCAAAGAAAGTTATGAAGAAGAACATGAAAAGGGTTACCGCCAAAATTAAGCCATCTGAGGGTGCTGATTTTTTGGTACATAGCACTTTTTCTCTCAATTTTGTTTTGAACTTGTTGGTGAATTTGTTTAGTTGCTTATTTTTTTTAATTTGATTTGGTTTTGTAGCCTTTGGCGGGTGGTCCGGGTCGCAAGCTTCCTGAACTTAAATCGCTGGAGAATACTTCTCCTGTTTTGTACATTGGTAGAATTCCACACGGGTTCTATGAGAAGGAGATGGAAGGTGCTTACGGTTTTAGATTTTTCTCTATGTTTATTGTTTACGGGTATGCTGGAACTGGAAGATAATTGTGTTTATGAATTTGTCTTTACAGCTTATTTTGCACAATTTGGAACCATCAAGAGATTGAGAATAGCCAGAAATAAAAAGGTCAAGATCCTAAACTTGTTTTTCACCTCGCTTGTGTTTGCTTCTGTTTACTGTGTCTATTCACTCTGAGTTCAACGAGCTCTATAGTTTTGATGATGATTTTTCTGGAGTATGTCATTCTAATGTACATTTACCTTTTAATGCAAATTTTTAATTCACGTTGCAAAGTTGTAGCATTTATCGCGATTCTTGCGCTTTTAACATCAATTTCCTTAAAGTTATAAAGCATTTGTGTACCAGGGAAATCCATCTTTGGTTATATATATCGCCCCTTGTTCATTATACTTTTTTTTCTTCTTGTTTTAACAGACTGGAAAATCCAGACATTTTGGGTTTATAGAATTTGAATCTCCCGAGGTAACTGTATGATTATTGTGGTTTTGATTTTTTATTCTAATCTTTGTAGTAAACTCTTGTTTGTGCTAACATTTCTGTTTCTATGTTCTATAGGTTGCAAAAATTGTTGCTGATACTATGCACAACTATTTGCTTTTCGAACACCTTCTTCAGGTTTATGTGATACCTTCAGAAAATGTTCATCCAAGATTGTAAGTTACTATTTTATATGCCATAAAAGAAGTTCTATTGGAGAATCAACTATTCCTGGGTAGTTTACTAGAATTGTACAATAGGAAAATCAGCAAATAAGCCTACTTATCCTCCAAAGTGCAATGACACTATCAAAGTCGCAATTTTTGGGCCTTTTAGAATGGATACCCCCTTCATCCATGATGATTTGTCGGATCCCTTCCTCCAAAAGAAATTAGAGTAGCGCCCATATCTGGTCGGACAGTTTTGGTTTGTTAGAAATCATTAACGATAATTGAGAAAATGTACTGCTATCTATTTGTGTTATGGATTTGCTGACTGAAAATAGAACCAACTATTTATTTATAGATATGGCGAACAGTGATTAGTTTTGGTCGCATTTGAATTTCTATAATTCTGTCAATAAATGAAATCTAGCCACTTAGAAAGATTTACTGTATGGAATACAACTAATATACCAACACAACCGGAATTGTTAAACAATAGAATGATGAAATTAAGTGTAGATATAAATTTGAATCAATAGTGTATTACATGTCATGCCTGATATCAATTAATTTGTTTCTTCAATGACATCAAGAAGGTTAAATGAAATGGTGATGTTTTTCTTTGTAGGTGGAAAGGATTCAATTACCGTTACAAGCCCTTGGACTCTCTCCAAATTGAACGAGAGCGACATGACAAGGTATCTAGTGTGACAAGGAAGTATCTTTAGCGTTTTTATTAGTCAGGTGCTCTATACAAAGAAAGTGTATTCATAGTTGTCATTTCAGGAAAGGACACTGGAAGAACACAAAAAGTTGGTTGACAGGGTTATGAAACGTGACAAAAAACGCCGTAAAAGGATAGAGGCTGCTGGCATTGACTATGAATGTCCTGAGATTGTAAGCTTTTTGCCTTTACGAATCTTTTTATTAATTAGATGTTTTGACTGTCCATGTCTTGAATTGTGTCTCATTTTATGTCAAATTTCTGTTGCAGGTGGGTAACCTCAAGCCTGCTCCAAAGAAGATAAAGTTCGAAGACTGAGTAGGTAACATGTTTTCTCCGTGAAAGTTCGACCAGTCACCTCAGTGAATTTGATTTTAAGGAGTAAATTCTTTTCGAATTTTAGGGTATCAAACTATCAAACATAAAATGGTTGACTAGAGTTTTAATTGGAGGATCCATTTTGATTTTCGACATATGTTGTAATTGATGTTTCTCTGGATTTATTTTCGATGTTAAGCCTGCAATGAAACATGATTTTGCATTTTGCTCAATGATCCTAAATGTATTGTGTACATTTAACTGATTTAGTTATTACCTTTTCCCCCTAGATGAAGGCTGATGATGGTTTAGCATGTCATGAAGAAGGATGATGACAAGAAAGTGTGTTTTGTAGGATTTTTAAATTGTCTCGTGAACTATCCTTTTTTGAAGGGGCAAGAGCCTCCAGTTTTGAGAATCTCTGAACATTATATTAAGGAAAATACTTGTAGAAGTGTTATACATTTCACTATTCATTAGTTTTTGTTACAGTTAATCACCTTCATTAAGCCAAGATGAACCAGTTTATTGGTTTTGGATACTGAAGAATATTTATCACCTTCATTTAGACTTTGTTGATAGTAAAAATTATACATCTTGAAATATGGATAGAAAATGCATTTAAATGATCTCATATGCTTAGGTCAAGTTGACAATATCATCTCTGATTAACAGTTTACAATTCTACATCTCTTTTTATATAAAAGAGAGATTTTGTTAAAATGGAGGAAAAACATCAAGTACAAATTATAATATTCTATCTAAATATAAAATGTACACTATTTTCATATCAATAATTAATGATCAACACTTGCGATTTGCATCCATTGAGTTAGACAAGTGGTTTTTAGAAGCTGCTATAACCATTGCATGTCAAAACTGCAAAAAGGAGTGATGCCTATATTCGCAAACTATGCACCATTGTGAAATCTGCCATTTGAAATAGTTGTCTGTATTTGTTTAAAGTTATAAATGCAATTGTAATAATATACCCTTCCTAAATTGCTGCTACAGAATCCATTTTCTTTTCACCAAAAACCACATTTAAAACACAATTATAATACATTTGTCACATAAATTTCATTTAATTTCATAGATTTTTACACATGAAATGTTACACACCCATAATAACAAGGATTCTCCCTCTTATCTCTTGAAGATTAAATCTCTAGGTTTCTTCTTCTTCTTTCTCCCTTTTTCTCCTCTTCTCTTCTTTTTTCTTCTTTTTGTGTTATAACAACACTAATTCGAATCCGTCTTCTTACTACTCTATTTCATTAATGGGCCTAATTCTATTACCCATTCTACATATGACATAAAGTCTCATTCTAATTATTTCCTATTCTTACTCATAAACTCAATTATTCAAATATCACACATATTCAAATATTCACCAAATCACACAATTTAATAAATTACCATATAATATAATAATTATAAAATAAATAAATAATAGTAATTAAAAATCGGGATGTTACAATACACCTTCCATATTGCGACACAAGAGTTTCACAACAAGTCTCCGTGCATAGGGATAGACAGAGGGTTTTCAGGCTCCTAGAACTACTGTGTCGGATACATCCGCGGTTGATGGTGTTTCTACTTCCACTCCATCGACTAGCAAGCAAAAGTCTCCTGCCCACCCATCTCCACCTCTTACCTCCCGGAGACGCATGTTCTCGCCACAGGTATCAAGGATAAGAATAACATAAGGCTAAGAAACTGAGAAACTCATAGTTTACCTGCGTCGAAAACCGTCGGGTCTCACTCAGTCATAACGACGCACCACAAAAACTGATTTGCACATCATTGTTGTCTCTGGTTCCCTTTTCCAAAACCATAAAGTCACTGTCGATTTACACTTCAGATCCGCCTTCTCAAATGCAATCTAACAATTTTGATGGAAAGGCAATTAGGTTTATAGAAGAGATACAAATGAAATTTGAGCAAGAGGAAGATATTAAATGCATAGAGATGAAGCAGAAATAGAAAAGGAGGGAGTTGGAAACCTGTGAAGAAGAGGAAGAACGAAGGAAGAGAGAAATGGGGAGCTGCATTTGAAACCACTATAGAAGATTAATGGGTGATGAAGCCATTTTTGAATGTGGAATAAAGAGAGTGAGACGTTCAATTATATAACCGCCGATGAAGTTTGGCAAGATTGGAATGGAAGATTGGAAGTGAAAAGAGTAAATGAGGAACGATGGGAAAAACAATTCAGGTGAGCTATGAGGCATCCACGTGGAAAATTGTGAGAAAAAAGAGTGACTTTTCTTATATGATAGATTTAGAAAATTGGACAAAGAATAAATGAAAAACAATTGGGAGCATTTTATTGGGATAATAGAAAAGCTACAATTAAATAGTTTATAGCGTGGCTAAATTCTCTTTTTCTTAATTATGCCGGTAAGTAAATGTGTAACAGGAAAAAGAATGTGCAAATTCTTATAGATTCAGAGGTTAGTAATGTTTATAACACACTTTTTATTGTTTAAGCATTATAGAATATGAGGAAGTCCAAATGAATTCACCATTTTGGCATAATCAATGTTAAGAATAGAATGCACATCACTTAAAATATGACACGACAAATGAGAGAATCGCTTAAATGTCATTCAAGCATATAACATCTCAGAATTAATCTATAAAAAATTGAAAAGAAAAAAAAAGAAAAAAAAGTGAAGAAAATATTGTGTAACTTCTATCCAATTATATGTTACATGACATGTAACATAACATAATTATGACAATTAACACTTTGATGATTAAGAAAGTCCTAAGATTTCTCAGTTTCAAAATTACTTATAGAATTATATAAAGGGTGGCAAAACAGATTCAACATGTTAGACTTGTCCGTTAAAGTGTAGGTTAGACTAAAGGTTTAAGTCCAAATCCTCTAATGTCTTTGTCCTATTTCTTTTTTTGCGGCATTTTGCATGAACAGAAATTTACATGAATTTTTATATTTTTAAGCTTATAATGTGCATTGTCTCATCCGTCTTTAATTTTAATGCCAAAAATATTAATATTTTAGACTCGCACATTCAAATAAGTTTGTCCCACTTTTTTACAGAATTTTGTGAGGTGGATTTAAACGGAGAGTTCATTTCTCACCTTTAGATAAAATGTATATTTAGTATTTGATGATCGAAAAATTGATATTTATATCGATAGAATCATGTGGTGACCATATTAATTATAGATGAATGAAACTGACATTCATAAAAGGAAGAATAACATAAGTTTTTATTTATTTAAGTTACATTAATTAATCTTTATTTCATGTGACCTACCCCAATCATAATACTCTCTATTTTTAGTTAAAATAAATGAGGGAATATAATGAATGCATCGTAGAAATTGACAACATGATTATTATTGCCGAAAAAATGGAAGAAGGCAATGCCATTCATTTTTGTAGGAAACAACAAATTCATGTGAAATCATTCATCTTGTAGGTAACCAACTCATATCAAATTATTTATTTTTATAGTAAATAATCAATTCATGTGGATAAGTCATTCATTTTCATAGTAGGTAACTAACTCATGTCATTCATTTTTACAATACGAACCAACTCATGTTATATAATTCATTTATGATCTTTTTCATTTGCGTGTAGTGTTTTAGGACTATAATTTATGTTTTCAGTTCTTTTTTTTCATTTTGTTTTTCCAAGGGAGCGCAACGCAAAATAAGATAGTATTTTTATTTATTTATGAATTCTTTCTATTTTTTATCATTAACTATTTTATTTATATTTTCCTTAATACTTTTAATTGGATTTAGGGCACGTGTTTTATCTTTTAAAAAAAATATTTTAAAAATACTTTACAAAGTATTACAAGTTATTCAATTTTGTTTTTTAATAAATAATTGACTAAAATAAAGTAATATCACTTTTGTTTAAAAGATATATCTCAAATATAATTATTATGAAAATTTGTTTGAAATAAGTTCAAATTTAAGTAATTTTTTGAAATTTTAATATTTTAAAGTTTTTAACGAAAATAAGAAATACTAATATAATATTTTAAAATAATTTTTGAACTAATTTATTATTTAAAATTTATTTTTAAAATTCTTTACAAAATATTCCAACTAAAATATATTACATTATAAATATCATTTCTTAAAAATACTGAAACTAGCATTGCTCTTGAGTACGCTATTTGTGACCGTTGATCAAATTTCATTAAATTTAATATTTTATTTATTTAGACTCACTAAATATATATTGTATATAACTTTGAAATATATTATAAAATCCACAACATTACTATTAAAAAAGGACATAAGATATCAGCAAATCCAAGTCAAAGTAACTTGCAATAACAAGATTAAAGACTCGATTGCGAATTACTAACTGGAAGAATAAGGGTAACGTGTAACTGTCTGTTCTAATGGAAGAAAATTCTAATGAAATGTTTTAAATTATTGTCTATAGAACCATTCTTTTATTTGCATGGTGCTCTTGGAGCAAATCAACAACCGTATTTGGTGGTAGATAGGTCGGGGACATAATCTCGCAAAAATGACAATGAGATCTGGAGTTGAGAATTGACGGATGTGTTTGTTTGGGTTGTAATTGAATATAATCTATGTTATTTATGACCGTTTGTTATAGGTAATAGCGGTGTTAGTTGTTTCAATGATTACAATATCTATAGATGGAATTTTGAAGTGACAACAAATGAGAAAAAATATTTGGTTTTCAATCCACGATTACAGTTTTAATAAATTTAATAAAATATAAAAATGTTTTGAGACTTAATAACATAAATTTAATGATGAAAAGATTTTAAAAGTTAAATATAGTATTTAGATTAAAGACCGATTGAATTACTAACCGGAAGAATAAGGGTAATGTGTATGTTTGTTCTAATGGAAGGAAATTCTGATGAAATGTTTTAAATTATTATTTGGTGGTAGATAGGTCAGGGTTACATGATATTTTCTAAGCATTGTATATAACATAATCTCGCCAAAATGACCATGAGATCTGTAGTCGAGAATTGACATGGCATGTGTTTGTTTGGGTTGAAATTGAATATAGTCTATGTTATTTAGGACCTTATAGATAGTAGTGTTGTTAATTGTTTCGATTACAATATCTAGACATGGAATTTTGAAGTGACAACTCATGAGAAAAAAATATTCGATTTTCAACCCATGATTATAGTTTTAATAAATTTAATAAACTCTAAAATATGTTTTAGAGACTTAATAACATAAATTTAATGATGAAAAGATTTTAAAAGTTAAATATAGTATTTTATATAAAAGTGTTTTAAATATGATAAACTTTTATAATTAAAACAATATTGTTATCTCACTTCTAATTAAGACTCAACCCACATTATATAACATCCAAGCCTATTAAAAAACAATGTGCAACAAAATTGCACAGACTAACCTAACATCTCACACACTAACATAACATCTCTACCTATTATTTTAATAGGCAATTTCTTAATTCACCTAGTATGTTTCTTACACTATCAAAATTTCAAAAATACTCTTAAATATCAAAAATATATTTTCGATATGCACTAATTCATTTATTTTTTAAATTTCTTTAAAAATACATTTTCGATTTAAATCAAAAATATACTTTCAATTTTCTATCAATGTTGTGTGGTATACTTCCTAATAGCAATGGAACACTTGTGTCAGAGAGTTATCTTTTAATTAATAATAGTAATTATTCTTCATATATGTAGCATACAATCTTTAATCAAATGATTTAAAACTTGCGATAAATAAATAGAAGATTTAAAACTTGTACCATCCAATCTTTAATCAAATGATTCAACATGATTTAAATAAATATAATACCAACTATACATGTAGTTTACATACCTACTCGGATTTTGCTTCAAATTGAAGAATATACAAACACATAACTAATCTAAATTTATATACATACTTGTACAATATACATGTATACGATGAAAGCAAATTATTAATAAAATGTTTTTAACTTATTCAAGTTTAAAACAATTGAATAAATAGTTAAATTTTTATCGTTTATAAAAATATTTGTAAGTTATTTATGTTTCTAAAAATAATTGTAAAAATAAATATTTATCGTATCATCTTAAATTTATTTATTCTATAGTGATAAATATGTGTCTCATAAGTTTTTATCTTTTCTCATTAATTTTTTATGATTATCATTTATCATTAAATTTTCATGAATACCGTTTAATATTTCTTTTATCATGATTACAATTATAAAGTTAATTTGAAAAAATTCTGCTATGTTTTAGTTATTTCATAAGTCTAAAATAATTACTAAATCCCAATTCATTTTATATTGTTTTATTAACCTTTCTTTAAATATTTAAATAATTTTAAAATACATTTTATTTCAAATATGGAATTAACTAATTACAAAATAATTTTTATTCTTATGTTTTTATAATGATAAATTAAATATTTAACTTTGGAATAAAAAATTTATAATTTATAGTAAGAAGTGTATTCATGGTTTTTACCGATACTTTAGTCCTTTAGTTTAATATTTATTAAAAATACGTGATTTTTAAAAATATTTTATAGTCCTTATTATATCATATTTACAATTTTTCAAACCTACAATATAGGACAACAACTCGTCAAATTTCAATTCTAAATGAAAATCTACACTTCATGGTATCTTGAAATACAATATGTAATTGAATATATATCTTTTAACATTAATGATTAAATATTCATTTTTTTACTTATAATTTAACAAATAATTACAAATTAATTAAAGGGTTACATACCTTTTACCCTAGCGGGATTTAGTTTACCCCATTTTTTTAAAAAATTGTCTTTTCCCTTCACCGTACTAGGTGACCTTTTTAGGTTTTTTAAATCATTATAAAAAATATTATTTTATTTGTTTAAAGTCCAATTTACCTTACATAGCAGCCCATTATTTGTTTACTTAACATACTTAGTTTGAAACAACTTTATAAACACTTCCACCTTTTATTGAGATTTCGATGTGGGACTCTTTAGCAAGTAATGTCCACAATTTTTTCCGACCAAGCAATGTCCACCACACATGTAGCTTGTTTCATGTTCAGTTCTATATTTCTTCCTGCAAGCAATGCCCAAATAATCTATGAGAAGATTCATTAATAGTGAAAATCTCAACGATAAGTTCATAATCATTATGGTTACGATTCTCCAGGGATATTTTTCTTATGTATTAAATTTGATATATTTATTTTGCTTCAGGATGGAACTGTATTTTGAGCTTCCCCATTAATCTTTTTTTTTCTTGCTTAAGTTTTAAATTTGGTTTGCAAAATAATGGAACTTTGAAGCCAATGCAAAATAGTTTTGATCCTGTAAGTAATGTTTACTTGCCTACAACTAATGGTGTTGAAGCTTCAATCTAGCCATTGGTATGGATTTCAACAATCATCTTTATAGTATCAAGTAGCACAATTGATCTGTCAAAGAGTTATTTCATGAAAATATATGTGTTTGACAGGTTGAAAACTCACGCTTTTGTTGAACCATTCATCATAGCAACTAATAGGCATCTTAGTGTGGTTCATCATATTCATGTAGATGTTAGACATGAATAAAATATTGGAACCAAATGAGATAGGTGGAACAAAACATGTGAACTAGAGGTAAGGGAACTCCTCTATGTTGCAGAATAAAATATCATATACTTATATGATCTTCAATGTGAGAGATTTAATATACAAGCATTGCCATGGTTTGTTGATGCTGTTTAAATTGAAATAAATACCTCCTACAGAATGAAAGTGTGAATTGTATCTATAACAACAGTATGAAAAGTTCTGGAGAAAAAATAGTACAAAGGAGTTCTAGTGCATTTAATCAAACTTGTTTAATCGGTTGCATCGGGTGGGATTATATTATGTAATTGATAATTATTCACTTGCTATCTTTCTCCCATGTTGTCCTGTTCATCACAATGTTTTCTCCCATGTTGTCGTGTACATCACAGTAAATTAAGTAATGTAAGATGATTACGTCTTGCAATAATATGAAGGGACAACTAGTACAAGAAGTGGAAAGTTTCAGCCCCACATTGTTTGATTTACGCTTGTTTAAAATCTTTATATATCTTTCACTAACTAGGCATTGTATTTGCTACTATGGTAGAGAGATGAAATACGGAATTGAACATGAAACAAGCTATTCCAGAACACATCTCCTCGCGCTCTTTTTGTGAAGTAAACATAACAAAACAATTGATTGACATGATAAATATAAATATATATATATTTAATTTAACAAAATACTATTGTTTCCCAATAATATTTTCACATACTACTTTTCTAAATATATATTTAATTAATTTATAAGTAACGCATTTTTCCATAAGTACATTGAATCATAAAAATCATTATTCTCAAAATATAATACAAAAATATTAAAAAGAATGGTAATAAAATTACACAATTACATGTATATTTTTCTCAATGTTGAAATTTTTCTATAGTGTACACATGAAGATGACAGGGAAATTTATTTAATTAAGAAACACATAAATTATAAATATGAGAGTATCATAACATTAAATAAATAATAATTTATACTCTATCACATCTCATGGACAGTACAATCACACGTAATATTAAAATTTGAAGTTACAATTGTACAACACCGATTAACTTAAATCTTGAAATTCATGTTTAGAAGTTGAAGATTAAGCCATGCACCAATTTTTAACTAAATAATGATATTTCATTTTATTCTTGATATGAATGAATGATAATTTATATAAATAGAGCTTTTAAGTTAGGATTTGTGAATTATATTAATATTATTTAAGTCACATTTCAGCCACGGTGCGTAAATAGGTTTTATGATACAAAGGTTTGTGAGTGTGGTAACAAAGTGAAGATATAAAAAATACAGAGATATAGAAACTTAAATATATTTTTACTCCTATTTTTTGAAATTGGCAACTATCAATAGTGTAATTATATACACATACTTATCAAAATTACGTAACAACTATTTAAGAACTAAAAACATATACGCATATATTAATAAGTAAAACCATTGCTCCACTTTTTATTGAGTAAGAAAAAAATGCAATTGGAGTAAATGAGTGAGAGTTGTTGGACATAGATCAAATTTCGATCTCTCTACACCAATAAGAAATCCTTGATTTGTTCTCAATCTTAATTCATTTCAATCTGTTTTTACACCATTATTCCATGAATTCTTTCTTGTACAAAGAAAGGATTGTAACAATAGGTCCAACACTGCCGCACGGGTTGTCATAGAAAAAAGAGTGGCTGCATTGGACCATTTCGTGACTGAATAAAGGACCAAAATGGAGAAGCATTAGATGAATAAACTGTAATATGCAGTTATAACTATATACCTTAGCTCATCCAATATTATTTTTCCATGGATTTGTTACATCCTAAAATAAACTCCTCACATCCATATTTTTCCATTTCTAATATTATATGATAATGACATGTTACATTATAGACTTTTTAAATTATCAAAATCCTCTATGACTCAATTGTTACATAACAGTTCCAACAAGAAAACTTATCTATCAAAGAATGCAAATATTACAATATTCAAATAATTAGAAAAACTTTTGTACATGACACCAAACACTAAGATTGGTCTCATAAGTAAATTTACCTATCAAAGAAACATAAAACAACTCTAGAAAAAAAGTCAAACTTATGCACTTCACATAGACACTAACCTCTTATCTCTTCACATAGACACTGACTCTTCAAGTATGAATTATGGTATCATAAAAAGTATTATCAGAGTTCATGAATTTCAACTCACGTGTCCAAGGAAACTATGGGTGCTACTCGATTAATCACGAAATGAAGTAATTTCAAGCGAATATCGACATTTTGAAACATATAAACTCTTTAATAAAGCTTGGCGAACTTCTTATTAGCGATCATTTCTTTGATGGAGATCCAAAACCTTCAATTTGTGATGAACCCAGAGACCTTCCACAATTCCTTGCCGTCGTCTATGTCACATTTTTACAGTGCCATAATGCCAACTTTGTTGTGTCGAGCGAAAAATTGGACAATTGAGATAGCGAGGCGAATCGAGAGATGCATGGTTTGGGAGGGTTATAAATATTACATCCATGATTGAGAGTTGAGCGGTTGAAGAAAAACATTCACGGCCTTCTGTAACCGATTAATAGAAGGGATAGTGGAAGGGTAGAAATTGCAACAGCCATGCACTCCTAATTGTTTCTTGTAACTCCTATCAAAATTAAGGAGTGATCATTGTAGATGATGTGGCACAATTTTAAAAGAATTCTCAATTCCTAGGATCCCAAATGGCAATAGATAAATTATTGGGTGAAAAAATGTTGAGTTTTCTTATATGATAGATAAGTGTTTGACCAAATTTATTAAGGATAGTTAAGTAAAAGTGTGAAGCTTTTGTTATTTTTCAATATAGTTTAAAACTTTTATATATTAATTTAAAATAATTTAATTTAATTCAAGTACTAAAACTTTAAATCATAAAATGCAGTCTAAGTTTTTGAATTTTCAAAAAAATATAAATAGACTTATTTAATTATATAAATTTTTATTAACAAAATTACTTTTCATGGATCCAATTATCCAAACAGCTCATCACACGATTATTGGATTGCTTCTAAGTTTGATGTGAAAAATAGTACTAGTTTTAAAATAACTCAAACTAATACAATTTGATTGGGTGGATAATAGATTTGACCAAAACTAATTTGACTCAATTCATGAACTTCCTATTTACTAGTTTGAAAAAATAAACTAATAATCAATCTCCCTTTTAAAGAGGAATCTAAGTAGTTAATTTTATTTTATGGCATAGATCGTTTGATCAAATTCCATTAAATTTAATATATTTTTTTATTTAAACTAACAAACTATATATTGTAACATAATTTTGAAATATATTATAAAATCAAAATAAGATAGTATTTTTTATTTATTTATTTATGAATTCTTTCTATTTTTTATCATTAACTATTTTATTTATATTTTCCTTAATATTTTTAATTGGATTTAGGGCACGTGTTTTATCTTTTAAAAAAAATATTTTAAAAATACTTTACAAAGTATTACAAGTTATTCAATTTTGTTTTTTAATAAATAATTGACTAAAATAAAGTAATATCACTTTTGTTTAAAAGATATATCTCAAATATAATTATTATGAAAATTTGTTTGAAATAAGTTCAAATTTAAGTAATTTTTTGAAATTTTAATATTTTAAAGTTTTTAACGAAAATAATAAATACTAATATAATATTTTAAAAATAATTTTTTGAACTAATTTATTATTTAAAATTTATTATTTAAAATTCTTTACAAAATATTCCAACTAAAATATATTACATTATAAATATCATTTCTTAAAAATACTGAAACTAGCATTGCTCTTGAGTACGCTATTTGTGACCGTTGATCAAATTTCATTAAATTTAATATTTTATTTATTTAGACTCACTAAATATATATTGTATATAACTTTGAAATATATTATAAAATCCACAACATTACTATTAAAAAAGGACATAAGATATCAGCAAATCCAAGTCAAAGTAACTTGCAATAACAAGATTAAAGACTCGATTGCGAATTACTAACAGGAAGAATAAGGGTAACGTGTAACTGTCTGTTCTAATGGAAGAAAATTCTAATGAAATGTTTTAAATTATTGTCTATAGAACCATTATTTTATTTGCATGGTGCGCAAATCAACAACCGTATTTGGTGGTAGATAGGTCGGGGTTACATGATATTTTCTAAGCATTATATATAACATAATCTCGCTAAAATGACAATGAGATCTGGAGTTGAGAATTGACGGATGTGTTTGTTTGGGTTGTAATTGAATATAATCTATGTTATTTATGACCGTTTGTTATAGGTAATAGCGGTGTTAGTTGTTTCAATGATTACAATATCTATAGATGGAATTTTGAAGTGACAACTAATGAGAAAAAATATTTGGTTTTCAATCCACGATTACAGTTTTAATAAATTTAATAAAATATAAAAAATGTTTTTGAGACTTAATAACATAAATTTAATGATGAAAAGATTTTAAAAGTTAAATATAGTATTTAGATTAAAGACCCGATTGCGAATTACTAACCGGAAGAATAAGGGTAATGTGTAACTGTTTGTTCTAATGGAAGGAAATTCTGATGAAATGTTTTAAATTATTATTTGGTGGTAGATAGGTCAGGGTTACATGATATTTTCTAAGCATTGTATATAACATAATCTCGCCAAAATGACCCTGAGATCTGTAGTCGAGAATTGACATGGCATGTGTTTGTTTGGGTTGAAATTGAATATAGTCTATGTTATTTAGGACCTTATAGATAGTAGTGTTGTTAATTGTTTCAGTGATTACAATATCTAGACATGGAATTTTGAAGTGACAACTCATGAGAAAAAAACATTCGATTTTCAACCCATGATTATAGTTTTAATAAATTTAATAAACTCTAAAATATGTTTTAGAGACTTAATAACATAAATTTAATGATGAAAAGATTTTAAAAGTTAAATATAGTATTTTATATAAAAGTGTTTTAAATATGATAAACTTTTATAATTAAAACAATATTGTTATCTCACTTCTAATTAAGACTCAACCCACATTATATAACATCCAAGCCTATTAAAAAACAATGTGCAACAAAATTGCACAGACTAACCTAACATCTCTGCACACATTAACATAACATCTCTACCTATTATTTTAATAGGCAATTTCTTAATTCACCTAGTATGTTTCTTACACTATCAAAATTTCAAAAATACTCTTAAATATCAAAAATATATTTTCGATATGCACTAATTCATTTATTTTTTAAATTTCTTTAAAAATACATTTTCGATTTAAATCAAAAATATACTTTCAATTTTCTATCAATGTTGTGTGGTATACTTCCTAATAGCAATGGAACACTTGTGTCAGAGAGTTATCTTTTAATTAATAATAGTAATTATTCTTCATATATGTAGCATACAATCTTTAATCAAATGATTTAAAACTTGCGATAAATAAATAGAAGATTTAAAACTTGTACCATCCAATCTTTAATCAAATGATTCAACATGATTTAAATAAATATAATACCAACTATACATGTAGTTTACATACCTACTCGGATTTTGCTTCAAATTGAAGAATATACAAACACATAACTAATCTAAATTTATATACATACTTGTACAATATACATGTATACGATGAAAGCAAATTATTAATAAAATGTTTTTAACTTATTCAAGTTTAAAACAATTGAATAAATAGTTAAATTTTTATCGTTTATAAAAATATTTGTAAGTTATTTATGTTTCTAAAAATAATTGTAAAAATAAATATTTATCGTATCATCTTAAATTTATTTATTCTATAGTGATAAATATGTGTCTCATAAGTTTTTATCTTTTCTCATTAATTTTTTATGATTATCATTTATCATTAAATTTTCATGAATACCGTTTAATATTTCTTTTATCATGATTACAATTATAAAGTTAATTTGAAAAAATTCTGCTATGTTTTAGTTATTTCATAAGTCTAAAATAATTACTAAATCCCAATTCATTTTATATTGTTTTATTAACCTTTCTTTAAATATTTAAATAATTTTAAAATACATTTTATTTCAAATATGGAATTAACTAATTACAAAATAATTTTTATTCTTATGTTTTTATAATGATAAATTAAATATTTAACTTTGGAATAAAAAATTTATAATTTATAGTAAGAAGTGTATTCATGGTTTTTACCGATACTTTAGTCCTTTAGTTTAATATTTATTAAAAATACGTGATTTTTAAAAATATTTTATAGTCCTTATTATATCATATTTACAATTTTTTCAAACCTACAATATAGGACAACAACTCGTCAAATTTCAATTCTAAATGAAAATCTACACTTCATGGTATCTTGAAATACAATATGTAATTGAATATATATCTTTTAACATTAATGATTAAATATTCATTTTTTTACTTATAATTTAACAAATAATTACAAATTAATTAAAGGGTTACATACCTTTTACCCTAGCGGGATTTAGTTTACCCCATTTTTTAAAAAATTGTCTTTTCCTTCACCGTACCCCTAGGTGACCTTTTTAGGTTTTTTAAATCATTATAAAAAATATTATTTTATTTGTTTAAAGTCCAATTTACCTTACATAGCAGCCCATTATTTGTTTACTTAACATACTTAGTTTGAAACAACTTTATAAACACTTCCACCTTTTATTGAGATTTCGATGTGGGACTCTTTAGCAAGTAATGTCCACAATTTTTTCCGACCAAGCAATGTCCACCACACATGTAGCTTGTTTCATGTTCAGTTCTATATTTCTTCAAAGCAATGCCCAAATAATCTATGAGAAGATTCATTAATAGTGAAAATCTCAACGATAAGTTCATAATCATTATGGTTACGATTCTCCAGGGATATTTTTCTTATGTATTAAATTTGATATATTTATTTTGCTTCAGGATGGAACTGTATTTTGAGCTTCCCCATTAATCTTTCTTTTTTTCTTGCTTAAGTTTTAAATTTGGTTTGCAAAATAATGGAACTTTGAAGCCAATGCAAAATAGTTTTGATCCTGTAAGTAATGTTTACTTGCCTACAACTAATGGTGTTGAAGCTTCAATCTAGCCATTGGTATGGATTTCAACAATCATCTTTATAGTATCAAGTACCACAATTGATCTGTCAAAGAGTTATTTCATGAAAATATATGTGTTTGACAGGTTGAAAACTCACGCTTTTGTTGAACCATTCATCATAGCAACTAATAGGCATCTTAGTGTGGTTCATCATATTCATGTAGATGTTAGACATGAATAAAATATTGGAACCAAATGAGATAGGTGGAACAAAACATGTGAACTAGAGGTAAGGGAACTCCTCTATGTTGCAGAATAAAATATCATATACTTATATGATCTTCAATGTGAGAGATTTAATATACAAGCATTGCCATGGTTTGTTGATGCTGTTTAAATTGAAATAAATACCTCCTACAGAATGAAAGTGTGAATTGTATCTATAACAACAGTATGAAAAGTTCTGGAGAAAAAATAGTACAAAGGAGTTCTAGTGCATTTAATCAAACTTGTTTAATCGGTTGCATCGGGTGGGATTATATTATGTAATTGATAATTATTCACTTGCTATCTTTCTCCCATGTTGTCCTGTTCATCACAATGTTTTCTCCCATGTTGTCGTGTACATCACAGTAAATTAAGTAATGTAAGATGATTACGTCTTGCAATAATATGAAGGGACAACTAGTACAAGAAGTGGAAAGTTTCAGCCCCACATTGTTTGATTTACGCTTGTTTAAAATCTTTATATATCTTTCACTAACTAGGCATTGTATTTGCTACTATGGTAGAGAGATGAAATACGGAATTGAACATGAAACAAGCTATTCCAGAACACATCTCCTCGCGCTCTTTTTGTGAAGTAAACATAACAAAACAATTGATTGACATGATAAATATAAATATATATATTTAATTTAACAAAATACTATTGTTTCCCAATAATATTTTCACATACTACTTTTCTAAATATATATTTAATTAATTTATAAGTAACGCATTTTTCCATAAGTACATCGAATCATAAAAATCATTATTCTCAAAATATAATACAGAAATATTAAAAAAATGGTAATAAAATTACACAATTACATGTATATTTTTCTCAATGCTGAAATTTTTCTATAGTGTACACATGAAGATGACAGGAAATTTATTTAATTAAGAAACACATAAATTATAAATATGAGAGTATCATAACATTAAATAAATAATAATTTATACTCTGTCACAGTCTCATGGACAGTACAATCACACGCAATATTAAAATTTGAAGTTACAATTGTACAACACCGATTAACTTAAATCTTGAAATTCATGTTTAGAAGTTGAAGATTAAGCCATGCACCAATTTTAACTAAATAATGATATTTCATTTTATTCTTGATATGAATGAATGATAATTTATATAAATAGAGCTTTTAAGTTAGGATTTGTGAATTATATTAATATTATTTAAGTCACATTTCAGCCACGGGTGCGTAAATAGGTTTTATGATACAAAGGTTTGTGAGTGTGGTAACAAAGTGAAGATATAAAAAATACAGAGATATAGAAACTTAAATATATTTTTACTCCTATTTTTTGAAATTGGCAACTATCAATAGTGTAATTATATACACATACTTATCAAAATTACGTAACAACTATTTAAGAACTAAAAACATATACGCATATATTAATAAGTAAAACCATTGCTCCACTTTTTATTGAGTAAAAAAATGCAATTGGAGTAAATGAGTGAGAGTTGTTGGACATAGATCAAATTTCGATCTCTACACCAATAAGAAATCCTTGATTTGTTCTCAATCTTAATTCATTTCAATCTTTTTACACCATTATTCCATGAATTCTTTCTTGTACAAAGAAAGGATTGTAACAATAGGTCCAACACGCCGCGGGTTGTCATAGAAAAAGAGTGGCTGCATTGGACCATTTCGTGATGTAATAAAGGACCAAAATGGAGAAGCATTAGATGAATAAACTGTAATATGCGTTATAACTATATACCTTAGCTCATCCAATATTATTTTTCCATGGATTTGTTACATCCTAAAATAAACTCCTCACATCCATATTTTTCCATTTCTAATATTATATGATAATGACATGTTACATTATAGACTTTTAAATTATCAAAATCCTATGACTCAATTGTTACATATTAACAATTGAAAACTTTTGTACATGACACCAAACACTAAGATTGGTCTCATAAGTAAATTTACATCAAAGAAACATAAAACAACTCTAGAAAAAGTCAAACTTATGCACTTCACATAGACACTAACCTCTTATCTCTTCACACATGACTCTTCAAGTATGAATTATGGTATCATAAAAGTATTATCGAGTTCATGAATTTCAACTCACGTGTCCAAGGAAACTATGGGTGCTACTCGATTAATCACGAAATGAAGTAATTTCAAGCCGAATATCTGACATTTTGAAACATATAAACTCTTTAATAAAGCTTGGCCGAACTTCTTATTAGCAGATCATTTCTTTGATGGAGATCCAAAACCTTCAATTTGTGATGAACCCGAACAGAGACCTTCCACAATTCCTTGCCGTCGTCTATGTCACAGATTTTCGCCACAGGTCTGGCCATAATGCCAACTTTGTTGTGTCAGGCAGCGAAAAATTGGACAATTGAGATAGCGGGAGAAGCGAAATCGAGAGATGCATGGTTTGGGAGGGTTATAAATATTACATCCATGATTGAGAGTTGAGCGGTTGAAGAAAAACATTCACGGCCTTCTGTAACCGATTAATAGAAGGGATAGTGGAAGGGTAGAAATTGCAATGACCATGCACTCTAATTGTTTCTTGTAACTCCTATCAAAATTAAGGAGTGATCATTGTAGATGATGTGGCACAATTTTAAAAGAATTCTCAATTCCTAGGATCCCAAATGGCAATAGATAAATTATTGGGTGAAAAATGTTGAGTTTTCTTATATGATAGATAAGTGTTTGACCAAATTTATTAAGGATAGTTAAGTAAAAGTGTGAAGCTTTTGTTATTTTTCAATATAGTTTAAAACTTTTATATATTAATTTAAAATAATTTAATTTAATTCAAGTACTAAAACTTTAAATCATAAAATGCAGTCTAAGTTTTTGAATTTTCAAAAAAATATAAATAGACTTATTTAATTATATAAATTTTATTAACAAAATTACTTTTCATGGATCCAATTATCCAAACAGCTCATCACACGATTATTGGATTGCTTCTAAGTTTGATGTGAAAAATAGTACTAGTTTTAAAATAACTCAAACTAATACAATTTGATTGGGTGGATAATAGATTTGACCAAAACTAATTTGACTCAATTCATGAACTTCCTATTTACTAGTTTGAAAAAATAAACTAATAATCAATCTCCCTTTTAAAGAGGAATCTAAGTAGTTAATTTTATTTTATGGCATAGATCGTTTGATCAAATTCCATTAAATTTAATATATTTTTTTATTTAAACTAACAAACTATATATTGTAACATAATTTTGAAATATATTATAAAATCAAAATAAGATAGTATTTTTTATTTATTTATGAATTCTTTCTATTTTTTATCATTAACTATTTTATTTATATTTTCCTTAATATTTTTAATTGGATTTAGGGCACGTGTTTTATCTTTTAAAAAAAATATTTTAAAAATACTTTACAAAGTATTACAAGTTATTCAATTTTGTTTTTTAATAAATAATTGACTAAAATAAAGTAATATCACTTTTGTTTAAAAGATATATCTCAAATATAATTATTATGAAAATTTGTTTGAAATAAGTTCAAATTTAAGTAATTTTTTGAAATTTTAATATTTTAAAGTTTTTAACGAAAATAATAAATACTAATATAATATTTTAAAAATAATTTTTTGAACTAATTTATTATTTAAAATTTATTATTTAAAATTCTTTACAAAATATTCCAACTAAAATATATTACATTATAAATATCATTTCTTAAAAATACTGAAACTAGCATTGCTCTTGAGTACGCTATTTGTGACCGTTGATCAAATTTCATTAAATTTAATATTTTATTTATTTAGACTCACTAAATATATATTGTATATAACTTTGAAATATATTATAAAATCCACAACATTACTATTAAAAAAGGACATAAGATATCAAAAATCCAAGTCAAAGTAACTTGCAATAACAAGATTAAAGACTCGATTGAATTACTAACAGGAAGAATAAGGGTAACGTGTAATACATTCTAATGGAAGAAAATTCTAATGAAATGTTTTAAATTATTGTCTATAGAACCATTATTTTATTTGCATGGTGCAAATCAACAACCGTATTTGGTGGTAGATAGGTCGGGGTTACATGATATTTTCTAAGCATTATATATAACATAATCTCGCTAAAATGACAATGAGATCCGAGTTGAGAATTGACGGATGTGTTTGTTTGGGTTGTAATTGAATATAATCTATGTTATTTATGACCGTTGTTATAGGTAATAGCGGTGTTAGTTGTTTCAATGATTACAATATCTATAGATGGAATTTTGAAGTGACAACTAATGAGAAAAAATATTTGGTTTTCAATCCACGATTACAGTTTTAATAAATTTAATAAAATATAAAAAATGTTTTTGAGACTTAATAACATAAATTTAATGATGAAAAGATTTTAAAAGTTAAATATAGTATTTAGATTAAAGACCCGATTGCGAATTACTAACCGGAAGAATAAGGGTAATGTGTAACTGTTTGTTCTAATGGAAGGAAATTCGATGAAATGTTTTAAATTATTATTTGGTGGTAGATAGGTCAGGGTTACATGATATTTTCTAAGCATTGTATATAACATAATCTCGCCAAAATGACCCTGAGATCTGTAGTCGAGAATTGACATGGCATGTGTTTGTTTGGATTGAAATTGAATATAGTCTATGTTATTTAGGACCTTATAGATAGTAGTGTTGTTAATTGTTTCAGTGATTACAATATCTAGACATGGAATTTTGAAGTGACAACTCATGAGAAAAAAACATTCGATTTTCAACCCATGATTATAGTTTTAATAAATTTAATAAACTCTAAAATATGTTTTAGAGACTTAATAACATAAATTTAATGATGAAAAGATTTTAAAAGTTAAATATAGTATTTTATATAAAAGTGTTTTAAATATGATAAACTTTTATAATTAAAACAATATTGTTATCTCACTTCTAATTAAGACTCAACCCACATTATATAACATCCAAGCCTATTAAAAAACAATGTGCAACAAAATTGCATGAGACTAACCTAACATCTCTGCACACATTAACATAACATCTCTACCTATTATTTTAATAGGCAATTTCTTAATTCACCTAGTATGTTTCTTACACTATCAAAATTTCAAAAATACTCTTAAATATCAAAAATATATTTTCGATATGCACTAATTCATTTATTTTTTAAATTTCTTTAAAAATACATTTTCGATTTAAATCAAAAATATACTTTCAATTTTCTATCAATGTTGTGTGGTATACTTCCTAATAGCAATGGAACACTTGTGTCAGAGAGTTATCTTTTAATTAATAATAGTAATTATTCTTCATATATGTAGCATACAATCTGTAATCAAATGATTTAAAACTTGCGATAAATAAATAGAAGATTTAAAACTTGTACCATCCAATCTTTAATCAAATGATTCAACATGATTTAAATAAATATAATACCAACTATACATGTAGTTTACATACCTACTCGGATTTTGCTTCAAATTGAAGAATATACAAACACATAACTAATCTAAATTTATATACATACTTGTACAATATACATGTATACGATGAAAGCAAATTATTAATAAAATGTTTTTACTTTATTCAAGTTTAAAACAATTGAATAAATAGTTAAATTTTTATCGTTTATAAAAATATTTGTAAGTTATTTATGTTTCTAAAAATAATTGTAAAAATAAATATTTATCGTATCATCTTAAATTTATTTATTCTATAGTGATAAATATGTGTCTCATAAGTTTTTATCTTTTCTCATTAATTTTTTATGATTATCATTTATCATTAAATTTTCATGAATACCGTTTAATATTTCTTTTATCATGATTACAATTATAAAGTTAATTTGAAAAAATTCTGCTATGTTTTAGTTATTTCATAAGTCTAAAATAATTACTAAATCCCAATTCATTTTATATTGTTTTATTAACCTTTCTTTAAATATTTAAATAATTTTAAAATACATTTTATTTCAAATATGGAATTAACTAATTACAAAATAATTTTTATTCTTATGTTTTTATAATGATAAATTAAATATTTAACTTTGGAATAAAAAATTTATAATTTATAGTAAGAAGTGTATTCATGGTTTTTACCGATACTTTAGTCCTTTAGTTTAATATTTATTAAAAATACGTGATTTTTAAAAATATTTTATAGTCCTTATTATATCATATTTACAATTTTTTCAAACCTACAATATAGGACAACAACTCGTCAAATTTCAATTCTAAATGAAAATCTACACTTCATGGTATCTTGAAATACAATATGTAATTGAATATATATCTTTTAACATTAATGATTAAATATTCATTTTTTTACTTATAATTTAACAAATAATTACAAATTAATTAAAGGGTTACATACCTTTTACCCTAGCGGGATTTAGTTTACCCCATTTTTTTAAAAAAAATTGTCTTTTCCCTTCACCGTACCCCTAGGTGACCTTTTTAGGTTTTTTAAATCATTATAAAAAATATTATTTTATTTGTTTAAAGTCCAATTTACCTTACATAGCAGCCCATTATTTGTTTACTTAACATACTTAGTTTGAAACAACTTTATAAACACTTCCACCTTTTATTGAGATTTCGATGTGGGACTCTTTAGCAAGTAATGTCCACAATTTTTTCCGACCAAGCAATGTCCACCACACATGTAGCTTGTTTCATGTTCAGTTCTATATTTCTTCCTGCAAGCAATGCCCAAATAATCTATGAGAAGATTCATTAATAGTGAAAATCTCAACGATAAGTTCATAATCATTATGGTTACGATTCTCCAGGGATATTTTTCTTATGTATTAAATTTGATATATTTATTTTGCTTCAGGATGGAACTGTATTTTGAGCTTCCCCATTAATCTTTTTTTTTTCTTGCTTAAGTTTTAAATTTGGTTTGCAAAATAATGGAACTTTGAAGCCAATGCAAAATAGTTTTGATCCTGTAAGTAATGTTTACTTGCCTACAACTAATGGTGTTGAAGCTTCAATCTAGCCATTGGTATGGATTTCAACAATCATCTTTATAGTATCAAGTAGCACAATTGATCTGTCAAAGAGTTATTTCATGAAAATATATGTGTTTGACAGGTTGAAAACTCACGCTTTTGTTGAACCATTCATCATAGCAACTAATAGGCATCTTAGTGTGGTTCATCATATTCATGTAGATGTTAGACATGAATAAAATATTGGAACCAAATGAGATAGGTGGAACAAAACATGTGAACTAGAGGTAAGGGAACTCCTCTATGTTGCAGAATAAAATATCATATACTTATATGATCTTCAATGTGAGAGATTTAATATACAAGCATTGCCATGGTTTGTTGATGCTGTTTAAATTGAAATAAATACCTCCTACAGAATGAAAGTGTGAATTGTATCTATAACAACAGTATGAAAAGTTCTGGAGAAAAAATAGTACAAAGGAGTTCTAGTGCATTTAATCAAACTTGTTTAATCGGTTGCATCGGGTGGGATTATATTATGTAATTGATAATTATTCACTTGCTATCTTTCTCCCATGTTGTCCTGTTCATCACAATGTTTTCTCCCATGTTGTCGTGTACATCACAGTAAATTAAGTAATGTAAGATGATTACGTCTTGCAATAATATGAAGGGACAACTAGTACAAGAAGTGGAAAGTTTCAGCCCCACATTGTTTGATTTACGCTTGTTTAAAATCTTTATATATCTTTCACTAACTAGGCATTGTATTTGCTACTATGGTAGAGAGAAATCTGAATTGAACATGAAACAAGCTATTCCAGAACACATCTCCTCGCGCTCTTTTTGTGAAGTAAACATAACAAAACAATTGATTGACATGATAAATATAAATATATATATTTAATTTAACAAAATACTATTGTTTCCCAATAATATTTTCACATACTACTTTTCTAAATATATATTTAATTAATTTATAAGTAACGCATTTTTCCATAAGTACATTGAATCATAAAAATCATTATTCTCAAAATATAATACAAAAATATTAAAAAGAATGGTAATAAAATTACACAATTACATGTATATTTTTCTCAATGTTGAAATTTTTCTATAGTGTACACATGAAGATGACAGGAAATTTATTTAATTAAGAAACACATAAATTATAAATATGAGAGTATCATAACATTAAATAAATAATAATTTATACTCTATCACAGTCTCATGGACAGTACAATCACACGTAATATTAAAATTTAAAGTTACAATTGTACAACACCGATTAACTTAAATCTTGAAATTCATGTTTAGAAGTTGAAGATTAAGCCATGCACCAATTTTTTAACTAAAACAATGATATTTCATTTTTGCTACTGATATGAATGAATGATAATTTATATAAATAGAGCTTTTAAGTTAGGATTTGTGAATTATATTAATATTATTTAAGTCACATTTCAGCCACGGGTGCGTAAATAGGTTTTATGATACAAAGGTTTGTGAGTGTGGTAACAAAGTGAAGATATAAAAAATACAGAGATATAGAAACTTAAATATATTTTTACTCCTATTTTTTGAAATTGGCAACTATCAATAGTGTAATTATATACACATACTTATCAAAATTACGTAACAACTATTTAAGAACTAAAAACATATACGCATATATTAATAAGTAAAACCATTGCTCCACTTTTTATTGAGTAAGAAAAAAATGCAATTGGAGTAAATGAGTGAGAGTTGTTGGACATAGATCAAATTTCGATCTCTCTACACCAATAAGAAATCCTTGATTTGTTCTCAATCTTAATTCATTTCAATCTGTTTTTACACCATTATTCCATGAATTCTTTCTTGTACAAAGAAAGGATTGTAACAATAGGTCCAACACCGCAGGTTGTCATAGAAAAAGAGTGGCTGCATTGGACCATTTCGTGATGAATAAAGGACCAAAATGGAGAAGCATTAGATGAATAAACTGTAATATGCAGTTATAACTATATACCTTAGCTCATCCAATATTATTTTTCCATGGATTTGTTACATCCTAAAATAAACTCCTCACATCCATATTTTTCCATTTCTAATATTATATGATAATGACATGTTACATTATAGACTTTTTAAATTATCAAAATCCTCTATGACTCAATTGTTACATAACAGTTCCAACAAGAAAACTTATCTATCAAAGAATGCAAATATTACAATATTCAAATAATTAGAAAAACTTTTGTACATGACACCAAACACTAAGATTGGTCTCATAAGTAAATTTACCTATCAAAGAAACATAAAACAACTCTAGAAAAAGTCAAACTTATGCACTTCACATAGACACTAACCTCTTATCTCTTCACATAGACTCTCTTCAAGTATGAATTATGGTATCATAAAAGTATTATCGAGTTCATGAATTTCAACTCACGTGTCCAAGGAAACTATGGTGCTACTCGATTAATCACGAAATGAAGTAATTTCAAGCGAATATCGACATTTTGAAACATATAAACTCTTTAATAAAGCTTGGCCGAACTTCTTATTAGCAGATCATTTCTTTGATGGAGATCCAAAACCTTCAATTTGTGATGAACCCGAACAGAGACCTTCCACAATTCCTTGCCGTCGTCTATGTCACATTTTCCCATAATGCCAACTTTGTTGTGTCGAAAAAATTGGACAATTGAGATAGCGGGAGAAGCGAATCGAGAGATGCATGGTTTGGGAGGGTTATAAATATTACATCCATGATTGAGAGTTGAGCGGTTGAAGAAAAACATTCACGACCTTAACGATTAATAGAAGGGATAGTGGAAGGGTAGAAATTGCAACACCATGCACTCTAATTGTTTCTTGTAACTCCTATCAAAATTAAGGAGTGATCATTGTAGATGATGTGGCACAATTTTAAAAGAATTCTCAATTCCTAGGATCCCAAATGGCAATAGATAAATTATTGGGTGAAAAATGTTGAGTTTTCTTATATGATAGATAAGTGTTTGACCAAATTTATTAAGGATAGTTAAGTAAAAGTGTGAAGCTTTTGTTATTTTTCAATATAGTTTAAAACTTTTATATATTAATTTAAAATAATTTAATTTAATTCAAGTACTAAAACTTTAAATCATAAAATGCAGTCTAAGTTTTGAATTTTCAAAAAATATAAATAGACTTATTTAATTATATAAATTTTATTAACAAAATTACTTTTCATGGATCCAATTATCCAAACAGCTCATCACACGATTATTGGATTGCTTCTAAGTTTGATGTGAAAAATAGTACTAGTTTTAAAATAACTCAAACTAATACAATTTGATTGGGTGGATAATAGATTTGACCAAAACTAATTTGACTCAATTCATGAACTTCCTATTTACTAGTTTGAAAAAATAAACTAATAATCAATCTCCCTTTTAAAGAGGAATCTAAGTAGTTAATTTTATTTTATGGCATAGATCGTTTGATCAAATTCCATTAAATTTAATATATTTTTTTATTTAAACTAACAAACTATATATTGTAACATAATTTTGAAATATATTATAAAATCAAAATAAGATAGTATTTTTTATTTATTTATTTATGAATTCTTTCTATTTTTTATCATTAACTATTTTATTTATATTTTCCTTAATATTTTTAATTGGATTTAGGGCACGTGTTTTATCTTTTAAAAAAAATATTTTAAAAATACTTTACAAAGTATTACAAGTTATTCAATTTTGTTTTTTAATAAATAATTGACTAAAATAAAGTAATATCACTTTTGTTTAAAAGATATATCTCAAATATAATTATTATGAAAATTTGTTTGAAATAAGTTCAAATTTAAGTAATTTTTTGAAATTTTAATATTTTAAAGTTTTTAACGAAAATAATAAATACTAATATAATATTTTAAAATAATTTTTTGAACTAATTTATTATTTAAAATTTATTATTTAAAATTCTTTACAAAATATTCCAACTAAAATATATTACATTATAAATATCATTTCTTAAAAATACTGAAACTAGCATTGCTCTTGAGTACGCTATTTGTGACCGTTGATCAAATTTCATTAAATTTAATATTTTATTTATTTAGACTCACTAAATATATATTGTATATAACTTTGAAATATATTATAAAATCCACAACATTACTATTAAAAAAGGACATAAGATATCAGCAAATCCAAGTCAAAGTAACTTGCAATAACAAGATTAAAGACTCGATTGCGAATTACTAACAGGAAGAATAAGGGTAACGTGTAACTGTCTGTTCTAATGGAAGAAAATTCTAATGAAATGTTTTAAATTATTGTCTATAGAACCATTCTTTTATTTGCATGGTGCAAATCAACAACCGTATTTGGTGGTAGATAGGTCGGGGTTACATGATATTTTCTAAGCATTATATATAACATAATCTCGCTAAAATGACAATGAGATCTGGAGTTGAGAATTGACGGATGTGTTTGTTTGGGTTGTAATTGAATATAATCTATGTTATTTATGACCGTTTGTTATAGGTAATAGCGGTGTTAGTTGTTTCAATGATTACAATATCTATAGATGGAATTTTGAAGTGACAACTAATGAGAAAAAATATTTGGTTTTCAATCCACGATTACAGTTTTAATAAATTTAATAAAATATAAAAAATGTTTTTGAGACTTAATAACATAAATTTAATGATGAAAAGATTTTAAAAGTTAAATATAGTATTTAGATTAAAGACCCGATTGCGAATTACTAACCGGAAGAATAAGGGTAATGTGTAGCTTTTGTTCTAATGGAAGGAAATTCTGATGAAATGTTTTAAATTATTATTTGGTGGTAGATAGGTCAGGGTTACATGATATTTTCTAAGCATTGTATATAACATAATCTCGCCAAAATGACCATGAGATCTGTAGTCGAGAATTGACATGGCATGTGTTTGTTTGGGTTGAAATTGAATATAGTCTATGTTATTTAGGACCTTATAGATAGTAGTGTTGTTAATTGTTTCATGATTACAATATCTAGACATGGAATTTTGAAGTGACAACTCATGAGAAAAAAACATTCGATTTTCAACCCATGATTATAGTTTTAATAAATTTAATAAACTCTAAAATATGTTTTAGAGACTTAATAACATAAATTTAATGATGAAAAGATTTTAAAAGTTAAATATAGTATTTTATATAAAAGTGTTTTAAATATGATAAACTTTTATAATTAAAACAATATTGTTATCTCACTTCTAATTAAGACTCAACCCACATTATATAACATCCAAGCCTATTAAAAAACAATGTGCAACAAAATTGCATGAGACTAACCTAACATCTCTGCACACATTAACATAACATCTCTACCTATTATTTTAATAGGCAATTTCTTAATTCACCTAGTATGTTTCTTACACTATCAAAATTTCAAAATACTCTTAAATATCAAAATATATTTTCGATATGCACTAATTCATTTATTTTTTAAATTTCTTTAAAAATACATTTTCGATTTAAATCAAAAATATACTTTCAATTTTCTATCAATGTTGTGTGGTATACTTCCTAATAGCAATGGAACACTTGTGTCAGAGAGTTATCTTTTAATTAATAATAGTAATTATTCTTCATATATGTAGCATACAATCTGTAATCAAATGATTTAAAACTTGCGATAAATAAATAGAAGATTTAAAACTGGTACCATCCAATCTTTAATCAAATGATTCAACATGATTTAAATAAATATAATACCAACTATACATGTAGTTTACATACCTACTCGGATTTTGCTTCAAATTGAAGAATATACAAACACATAACTAATCTAAATTTATATACATACTTGTACAATATACATGTATACGATGAAAGCAAATTATTAATAAAATGTTTTTACTTTATTCAAGTTTAAAACAATTGAATAAATAGTTAAATTTTTATCGTTTATAAAAATATTTGTAAGTTATTTATGTTTCTAAAAATAATTGTAAAAATAAATATTTATCGTATCATCTTAAATTTATTTATTCTATAGTGATAAATATGTGTCTCATAAGTTTTTATCTTTTCTCATTAATTTTTTATGATTATCATTTATCATTAAATTTTCATGAATACCGTTTAATATTTCTTTTATCATGATTACAATTATAAAGTTAATTTGAAAAAATTCTGCTATGTTTTAGTTATTTCATAAGTCTAAAATAATTACTAAATCCCAATTCATTTTATATTGTTTTATTAACCTTTCTTTAAATATTTAAATAATTTTAAAATACATTTTATTTCAAATATGGAATTAACTAATTACAAAATAATTTTTATTCTTATGTTTTTATAATGATAAATTAAATTTTTAACTTTGGAATAAAAAATTTATAATTTATAGTAAGAAGTGTATTCATGGTTTTTACCGATACTTTAGTCCTTTAGTTTAATATTTATTAAAAATACGTGATTTTTAAAAATATTTTATAGTCCTTATTATATCATATTTACAATTTTTTCAAACCTACAATATAGGACAACAACTCGTCAAATTTCAATTCTAAATGAAAATCTACACTTCATGGTATCTTGAAATACAATATGTAATTGAATATATATCTTTTAACATTAATGATTAAATATTCATTTTTTTACTTATAATTTAACAAATAATTACAAATTAATTAAAGGGTTACATACCTTTTACCCTAGCGGGATTTAGTTTACCCCATTTTTTTAAAAAAAATTGTCTTTTCCCTTCACCGTACCCCTAGGTGACCTTTTTAGGTTTTTTAAATCATTATAAAAAATATTATTTTATTTGTTTAAAGTCCAATTTACCTTACATAGCAGCCCATTATTTGTTTACTTAACATACTTAGTTTGAAACAACTTTATAAACACTTCCACCTTTTATTGAGATTTCGATGTGGGACTCTTTAGCAAGTAATGTCCACAATTTTTTCCGACCAAGCAATGTCCACCACACATGTAGCTTGTTTCATGTTCAGTTCTATATTTCTTCCTGCAAGCAATGCCCAAATAATCTATGAGAAGATTCATTAATAGTGAAAATCTCAACGATAAGTTCATAATCATTATGGTTACGATTCTCCAGGGATATTTTTCTTATGTATTAAATTTGATATATTTATTTTGCTTCAGGATGGAACTGTATTTTGAGCTTCCCCATTAATCTTTTTTTTTTCTTGCTTAAGTTTTAAATTTGGTTTGCAAAATAATGGAACTTTGAAGCCAATGCAAAATAGTTTTGATCCTGTAAGTAATGTTTACTTGCCTACAACTAATGGTGTTGAAGCTTCAATCTAGCCATTGGTATGGATTTCAACAATCATCTTTATAGTATCAAGTACCACAATTGATCTGTCAAAGAGTTATTTCATGAAAATATATGTGTTTGACAGGTTGAAAACTCACGCTTTTGTTGAACCATTCATCATAGCAACTAATAGGCATCTTAGTGTGGTTCATCATATTCATGTAGATGTTAGACATGAATAAAATATTGGAACCAAATGAGATAGGTGGAACAAAACATGTGAACTAGAGGTAAGGGAACTCCTCTATGTTGCAGAATAAAATATCATATACTTATATGATCTTCAATGTGAGAGATTTAATATACAAGCATTGCCATGGTTTGTTGATGCTGTTTAAATTGAAATAAATACCTCCTACAGAATGAAAGTGTGAATTGTATCTATAACAACAGTATGAAAAGTTCTGGAGAAAAAATAGTACAAAGGAGTTCTAGTGCATTTAATCAAACTTGTTTAATCGGTTGCATCGGGTGGGATTATATTATGTAATTGATAATTATTCACTTGCTATCTTTCTCCCATGTTGTCCTGTTCATCACAATGTTTTCTCCCATGTTGTCGTGTACATCACAGTAAATTAAGTAATGTAAGATGATTACGTCTTGCAATAATATGAAGGGACAACTAGTACAAGAAGTGGAAAGTTTCAGCCCCATTGTTTGATTTACGCTTGTTTAAAATCTTTATATATCTTTCACTAACTAGGCATTGTATTTGCTACTATGGTAGAGATGAAATACGAATTGAACATGAAACAAGCTATTCGAACACATCTCCTCGCTTTTTGTGAAGTAAACATAACAAAACAATTGATTGACATGATAAATATAAATATATATATTTAATTTAACAAAATACTATTGTTTCCCAATAATATTTTCACATACTACTTTTCTAAATATATATTTAATTAATTTATAAGTAACGATTTTCCATAAGTACATCGAATCATAAAAATCATTATTCTCAAAATATAATACGAAATATTAAAAAGAATGGTAATAAAATTACACAATCACATGTATATTTTTCTCAATGTTGAAATTTTTCTATAGTGTACACATGAAGATGACAGGAAATTTATTTAATTAAGAAACACATAAATTATAAATATGAGAGTATCATAACATTAAATAAATAATAATTTATACTCTATCACGTCTCATGGACAGTACAATCACACGTAATATTAAAATTTGAAGTTACAATTGTACAACACCGATTAACTTAAATCTTGAAATTCATGTTTAGAAGTTGAAGATTAAGCCATGCACCAATTTTTAAATAATGATATTTCATTTTGTTCTGATATGAATGAATGATAATTTATATAAATAGAGCTTTTAAGTTAGGATTTGTGAATTATATTAATATTATTTAAGTCACATTTCAATACGGGTGCGTAAATAGGTTTTATGATACAAAGGTTTGTGAGTGTGGTAACAAAGTGAAGATATAAAAAATACAGAGATATAGAAACTTAAATATATTTTTACTCCTATTTTTTGAAATTGGCAACTATCAATAGTGTAATTATATACACATACTTATCAAAATTACGTAACAACTATTTAAGAACTAAAAACATATACGCATATATTAATAAGTAAAACCATTGCTCCACTTTTTATTGAGTAAGAAAAAAATGCAATTGGAGTAAATGAGTGAGAGTTGTTGGACATAGATCAAATTTCGATCTCTCTACACCAATAAGAAATCCTTGATTTGTTCTCAATCTTAATTCATTTCAATCTGTTTTTACACCATTATTCCATGAATTCTTTCTTGTACAAAGAAAGGATTGTAACAATAGGTCCAACACTGCCGCACGGGTTGTCATAGAAAAAAGAGTGGCTGCATTGGACCATTTCGTGACTGAATAAAGGACCAAAATGGAGAAGCATTAGATGAATAAACTGTAATATGCAGTTATAACTATATACCTTAGCTCATCCAATATTATTTTTCCATGGATTTGTTACATCCTAAAATAAACTCCTCACATCCATATTTTTCCATTTCTAATATTATATGATAATGACATGTTACATTATAGACTTTTTAAATTATCAAAATCCTCTATGACTCAATTGTTACATAACAGTTCCAACAAGAAAACTTATCTATCAAAGAATGCAAATATTACAATATTCAAATAATTAGAAAAACTTTTGTACATGACACCAAACACTAAGATTGGTCTCATAAGTAAATTTACCTATCAAAGAAACATAAAACAACTCTAGAAAAAAAGTCAAACTTATGCACTTCACATAGACACTAACCTCTTATCTCTTCACATAGACACTGACTCTTCAAGTATGAATTATGGTATCATAAAAAGTATTATCAGAGTTCATGAATTTCAACTCACAGTGTCCAAGGAAACTATGGGTGCTACTCGATTAATCACGAAATGAAGTAATTTCAAGCCGAATATCTGACATTTTGAAACATATAAACTCTTTAATAAAGCTTGGCCGAACTTCTTATTAGCAGATCATTTCTTTGATGGAGATCCAAAACCTTCAATTTGTGATGAACCCGAACAGAGACCTTCCACAATTCCTTGCCGTCGTCTATGTCACAGATTTTCGCCACAGGTCTGGCCATAATGCCAACTTTGTTGTGTCAGGCAGCGAAAAATTGGACAATTGAGATAGCAGGAGAAGCCAGAATGCGAGAGATGCATGGTTTGGGAGGGTTATAAATATTACATCCATGATTGAGAGTTGAGCGGTTGAAGAAAAACATTCACGGCCTTCTGTAACCGATTAATAGAAGGGATAGTGGAAGGGTAGAAATTGCAACAGCCATGCACTCCTAATTGTTTCTTGTAACTCCTATCAAAATTAAGGAGTGATCATTGTAGATGATGTGGCACAATTTTAAAAGAATTCTCAATTCCTAGGATCCCAAATGGCAATAGATAAATTATTGGGTGAAAAAATGTTGAGTTTTCTTATATGATAGATAAGTGTTTGACCAAATTTATTAAGGATAGTTAAGTAAAAGTGTGAAGCTTTTGTTATTTTTCAATATAGTTTAAAACTTTTATATATTAATTTAAAATAATTTAATTTAATTCAAGTACTAAAACTTTAAATCATAAAATGCAGTCTAAGTTTTTGAATTTTCAAAAAAATATAAATAGACTTATTTAATTATATAAATTTTTATTAACAAAATTACTTTTCATGGATCCAATTATCCAAACAGCTCATCACACGATTATTGGATTGCTTCTAAGTTTGATGTGAAAAATAGTACTAGTTTTAAAATAACTCAAACTAATACAATTTGATTGGGTGGATAATAGATTTGACCAAAACTAATTTGACTCAATTCATGAACTTCCTATTTACTAGTTTGAAAAAATAAACTAATAATCAATCTCCCTTTTAAAGAGGAATCTAAGTAGTTAATTTTATTTTATGGCATAGATCGTTTGATCAAATTCCATTAAATTTAATATATTTTTTTATTTAAACTAACAAACTATATATTGTAACATAATTTTGAAATATATTATAAAATCAAAATAAGATAGTATTTTTTATTTATTTATTTATGAATTCTTTCTATTTTTTATCATTAACTATTTTATTTATATTTTCCTTAATACTTTTAATTGGATTTAGGGCACGTGTTTTATCTTTTAAAAAAAATATTTTAAAAATACTTTACAAAGTATTACAAGTTATTCAATTTTGTTTTTTAATAAATAATTGACTAAAATAAAGTAATATCACTTTTGTTTAAAAGATATATCTCAAATATAATTATTATGAAAATTTGTTTGAAATAAGTTCAAATTTAAGTAATTTTTTGAAATTTTAATATTTTAAAGTTTTTAACGAAAATAATAAATACTAATATAATATTTTAAAATAATTTTTGAACTAATTTATTATTTAAAATTTATTATTTAAAATTCTTTACAAAATATTCCAACTAAAATATATTACATTATAAATATCATTTCTTAAAAATACTGAAACTAGCATTGCTCTTGAGTACGCTATTTGTGACCGTTGATCAAATTTCATTAAATTTAATATTTTATTTATTTAGACTCACTAAATATATATTGTATATAACTTTGAAATATATTATAAAATCCACAACATTACTATTAAAAAAGGACATAAGATATCAGCAAATCCAAGTCAAAGTAACTTGCAATAACAAGATTAAAGACTCGATTGCGAATTACTAACAGGAAGAATAAGGGTAGCGTAATACATTCTAATGGAAGAAAATTCTAATGAAATGTTTTAAATTATTGTCTATAGAACCATTATTTTATTTGCATGGTGCTCTTGGAGGAAATCAACAACCGTATTTGGTGGTAGATAGGTCGGGGTTACATGATATTTTCTAAGCATTATATATAACATAATCTCGCTAAAATGACAATGAGATCTGGAGTTGAGAATTGACGGATGTGTTTGTTTGGGTTGTAATTGAATATAATCTATGTTATTTATGACCGTTTGTTATAGGTAATAGCGGTGTTAGTTGTTTCAATGATTACAATATCTATAGATGGAATTTTGAAGTGACAACTAATGAGAAAAAATATTTGGTTTTCAATCCACGATTACAGTTTTAATAAATTTAATAAAATATAAAAAAAAATTTTGAGACTTAATAACATAAATTTAATGATGAAAAGATTTTAAAAGTTAAATATAGTATTTAGATTAAAGACCCGATTGCGAATTACTAACCGGAAGAATAAGGGTAATGTGTGTTTGTTCTAATGGAAGGAAATTCGATGAAATGTTTTAAATTATTATTTGGTGGTAGATAGGTCAGGGTTACATGATATTTTCTAAGCATTGTATATAACATAATCTCGCCAAAATGACCACGAGATCTGGTCGAAATTGACATGGCATGTGTTTGTTTGGATTGAAATTGAATATAGTCTATGTTATTTAGGACCTTATAGATAGTAGTGTTGTTAATTGTTTCGATTACAATATCTAGACATGGAATTTTGAAGTGACAACTCATGAGAAAAAACATTCGATTTTCAACCCATGATTATAGTTTTAATAAATTTAATAAACTCTAAAATATGTTTTAGAGACTTAATAACATAAATTTAATGATGAAAAGATTTTAAAAGTTAAATATAGTATTTTATATAAAAGTGTTTTAAATATGATAAACTTTTATAATTAAAACAATATTGTTATCTCACTTCTAATTAAGACTCAACCCACATTATATAACATCCAAGCCTATTAAAAAACAATGTGCAACAAAATTGCAGACTAACCTAACATCTCTGCACACATTAACATAACATCTCTACCTATTATTTTAATAGGCAATTTCTTAATTCACCTAGTATGTTTCTTACACTATCAAAATTTCAAAATACTCTTAAATATCAAAATATATTTTCGATATGCACTAATTCATTTATTTTTTAAATTTCTTTAAAAATACATTTTCGATTTAAATCAAAAATATACTTTCAATTTTCTATCAATGTTGTGTGGTATACTTCCTAATAGCAATGGAACACTTGTGTCAGAGAGTTATCTTTTAATTAATAATAGTAATTATTCTTCATATATGTAGCATACAATCTGTAATCAAATGATTTAAAACTTGCGATAAATAAATAGAAGATTTAAAACTGGTACCATCCAATCTTTAATCAAATGATTCAACATGATTTAAATAAATATAATACCAACTATACATGTAGTTTACATACCTACTCGGATTTTGCTTCAAATTGAAGAATATACAAACACATAACTAATCTAAATTTATATACATACTTGTACAATATACATGTATACGATGAAAGCAAATTATTAATAAAATGTTTTTACTTTATTCAAGTTTAAAACAATTGAATAAATAGTTAAATTTTTATCGTTTATAAAAATATTTGTAAGTTATTTATGTTTCTAAAAATAATTGTAAAAATAAATATTTATCGTATCATCTTAAATTTATTTATTCTATAGTGATAAATATGTGTCTCATAAGTTTTTATCTTTTCTCATTAATTTTTTATGATTATCATTTATCATTAAATTTTCATGAATACCGTTTAATATTTCTTTTATCATGATTACAATTATAAAGTTAATTTGAAAAAATTCTGCTATGTTTTAGTTATTTCATAAGTCTAAAATAATTACTAAATCCCAATTCATTTTATATTGTTTTATTAACCTTTCTTTAAATATTTAAATAATTTTAAAATACATTTTATTTCAAATATGGAATTAACTAATTACAAAATAATTTTTATTCTTATGTTTTTATAATGATAAATTAAATATTTAACTTTGGAATAAAAAATTTATAATTTATAGTAAGAAGTGTATTCATGGTTTTTACCGATACTTTAGTCCTTTAGTTTAATATTTATTAAAAATACGTGATTTTTAAAAATATTTTATAGTCCTTATTATATCATATTTACAATTTTTTCAAACCTACAATATAGGACAACAACTCGTCAAATTTCAATTCTAAATGAAAATCTACACTTCATGGTATCTTGAAATACAATATGTAATTGAATATATATCTTTTAACATTAATGATTAAATATTCATTTTTTTACTTATAATTTAACAAATAATTACAAATTAATTAAAGGGTTACATACCTTTTACCCTAGCGGGATTTAGTTTACCCCATTTTTTTAAAAAAAATTGTCTTTTCCCTTCACCGTACCCCTAGGTGACCTTTTTAGGTTTTTTAAATCATTATAAAAAATATTATTTTATTTGTTTAAAGTCCAATTTACCTTACATAGCAGCCCATTATTTGTTTACTTAACATACTTAGTTTGAAACAACTTTATAAACACTTCCACCTTTTATTGAGATTTCGATGTGGGACTCTTTAGCAAGTAATGTCCACAATTTTTTCCGACCAAGCAATGTCCACCACACATGTAGCTTGTTTCATGTTCAGTTCTATATTTCTTCCTGCAAGCAATGCCCAAATAATCTATGAGAAGATTCATTAATAGTGAAAATCTCAACGATAAGTTCATAATCATTATGGTTACGATTCTCCAGGGATATTTTTCTTATGTATTAAATTTGATATATTTATTTTGCTTCAGGATGGAACTGTATTTTGAGCTTCCCCATTAATCTTTTTTTTTTCTTGCTTAAGTTTTAAATTTGGTTTGCAAAATAATGGAACTTTGAAGCCAATGCAAAATAGTTTTGATCCTGTAAGTAATGTTTACTTGCCTACAACTAATGGTGTTGAAGCTTCAATCTAGCCATTGGTATGGATTTCAACAATCATCTTTATAGTATCAAGTACCACAATTGATCTGTCAAAGAGTTATTTCATGAAAATATATGTGTTTGACAGGTTGAAAACTCACGCTTTTGTTGAACCATTCATCATAGCAACTAATAGGCATCTTAGTGTGGTTCATCATATTCATGTAGATGTTAGACATGAATAAAATATTGGAACCAAATGAGATAGGTGGAACAAAACATGTGAACTAGAGGTAAGGGAACTCCTCTATGTTGCAGAATAAAATATCATATACTTATATGATCTTCAATGTGAGAGATTTAATATACAAGCATTGCCATGGTTTGTTGATGCTGTTTAAATTGAAATAAATACCTCCTGAATGAAAGTGTGAATTGTATCTATAACAACATATGAAAAGTTACGGAGAAAAATAGTACAAAGGAGTTCTAGTGCATTTAATCAAACTTGTTTAATCGGTTGCATCGGGTGGGATTATATTATGTAATTGATAATTATTCACTTGCTATCTTTCTCTCATGTTGTCCTGTTCATCACAATGTTTTCTCCCATGTTGTCGTGTACATCACAGTAAATTAAGTAATGTAAGATGATTACGTCTTGCAATAATATGAAGGGACAACTAGTACAAGAAGTGGAAAGTTTCAGCCCCATTGTATGATTTACGCTTGTTTAAAATCTTTATATATCTTTCACTAACTAGGCATTGTATTTGCTACTATGGTAGAGAGATGAAATACAGAATTGAACATGAAACAAGCTATTCCAGAACACATCTCCGCGCTCTTTTTGTGAAGTAAACATAACAAAACAATTGATTGACACGATAAATATAAATATATATATTTAATTTAACAAAATACTATTGTTTCCGAATAATATTTTCACATACTACTTTTCTAAATATATATTTAATTAATTTATAAGTAACGCATTTTTCCATAAGTACATCGAATCATAAAAATCATTATTCTCAAAATATAATACAGAAATATTAAAAAGAATGGTAATAAAATTACACAATCACATGTATATTTTTCTCAATGTTGAAATTTTTCTATAGTGTACACATGAAGATGACAGGAAATTTATTTAATTAAGAAACACATAAATTATAAATATGAGAGTATCATAACATTAAATAAATAATAATTTATACTCTATCACAGTCTCATGGACAGTACAATCACACGTAATATTAAAATTTGAAGTTACAATTGTACAACACCGATTAACTTAAATCTTGAAATTCATGTTTAGAAGTTGAAGATTAAGCCATGCACCAATTTTAACTAAATAATGATATTTCATTTTTGTTCTTGATATGAATGAATGATAATTTATATAAATAGAGCTTTTAAGTTAGGATTTGTGAATTATATTAATATTATTTAAGTCACATTTCAGCCACGGGTGCGTAAATAGGTTTTATGATACAAAGGTTTGTGAGTGTGGTAACAAAGTGAAGATATAAAAAATACAGAGATATAGAAACTTAAATATATTTTTACTCCTATTTTTTGAAATTGGCAACTATCAATAGTGTAATTATATACACATACTTATCAAAATTACGTAACAACTATTTAAGAACTAAAAACATATACGCATATATTAATAAGTAAAACCATTGCTCCACTTTTTATTGAGTAAGAAAAAAATGCAATTGGAGTAAATGAGTGAGAGTTGTTGGACATAGATCAAATTTCGATCTCTCTACACCAATAAGAAATCCTTGATTTGTTCTCAATCTTAATTCATTTCAATCTTTTTACACCATTATTCCATGAATTCTTTCTTGTACAAAGAAAGGATTGTAACAATAGGTCCAACACGCACGGGTTGTCATAGAAAAAAGAGTGGCTGCATTGGACCATTTCGTGACTGAATAAAGGACCAAAATGGAGAAGCATTAGATGAATAAACTGTAATATGCAGTTATAACTATATACCTTAGCTCATCCAATATTATTTTTCCATGGATTTGTTACATCCTAAAATAAACTCCTCACATCCATATTTTTCCATTTCTAATATTATATGATAATGACATGTTACATTATAGACTTTTTAAATTATCAAAATCCTCTATGACTCAATTGTTACATAACAGTTCCAACAAGAAAACTTATCTATCAAAGAATGCAAATATTACAATATTCAAATAATTAGAAAAACTTTTGTACATGACACCAAACACTAAGATTGGTCTCATAAGTAAATTTACCTATCAAAGAAACATAAAACAACTCTAGAAAAAAAGTCAAACTTATGCACTTCACATAGACACTAACCTCTTATCTCTTCACATAGACACTGACTCTTCAAGTATGAATTATGGTATCATAAAAAGTATTATCAGAGTTCATGAATTTCAACTCACAGTGTCCAAGGAAACTATGGGTGCTACTCGATTAATCACGAAATGAAGTAATTTCAAGCCGAATATCTGACATTTTGAAACATATAAACTCTTTAATAAAGCTTGGCCGAACTTCTTATTAGCAGATCATTTCTTTGATGGAGATCCAAAACCTTCAATTTGTGATGAACCCGAACAGAGACCTTCCACAATTCCTTGCCGTCGTCTATGTCACAGATTTTCGCCACAGGTCTGGCCATAATGCCAACTTTGTTGTGTCAGGCAGCGAAAAATTGGACAATTGAGATAGCAGGAGAAGCCAGAATGCGAGAGATGCATGGTTTGGGAGGGTTATAAATATTACATCCATGATTGAGAGTTGAGCGGTTGAAGAAAAACATTCACGACCTTCTGTAACCGATTAATAGAAGGGATAGTGGAAGGGTAGAAATTGCAACAGCCATGCACTCCTAATTGTTTCTTGTAACTCCTATCAAAATTAAGGAGTGATCATTGTAGATGATGTGGCACAATTTTAAAAGAATTCTCAATTCCTAGGATCCCAAATGGCAATAGATAAATTATTGGGTGAAAAAATGTTGAGTTTTCTTATATGATAGATAAGTGTTTGACCAAATTTATTAAGGATAGTTAAGTAAAAGTGTGAAGCTTTTGTTATTTTTCAATATAGTTTAAAACTTTTATATATTAATTTAAAATAATTTAATTTAATTCAAGTACTAAAACTTTAAATCATAAAATGCAGTCTAAGTTTTTGAATTTTCAAAAAAATATAAATAGACTTATTTAATTATATAAATTTTTATTAACAAAATTACTTTTCATGGATCCAATTATCCAAACAGCTCATCACACGATTATTGGATTGCTTCTAAGTTTGATGTGAAAAATAGTACTAGTTTTAAAATAACTCAAACTAATACAATTTGATTGGGTGGATAATAGATTTGACCAAAACTAATTTGACTCAATTCATGAACTTCCTATTTACTAGTTTGAAAAAATAAACTAATAATCAATCTCCCTTTTAAAGAGGAATCTAAGTAGTTAATTTTATTTTATGGCATAGATCGTTTGATCAAATTCCATTAAATTTAATATATTTTTTTATTTAAACTAACAAACTATATATTGTAACATAATTTTGAAATATATTATAAAATCAAAATAAGATAGTATTTTTTATTTATTTATTTATGAATTCTTTCTATTTTTTATCATTAACTATTTTATTTATATTTTCCTTAATATTTTTAATTGGATTTAGGGCACGTGTTTTATCTTTTAAAAAAAATATTTTAAAAATACTTTACAAAGTATTACAAGTTATTCAATTTTGTTTTTTAATAAATAATTGACTAAAATAAAGTAATATCACTTTTGTTTAAAAGATATATCTCAAATATAATTATTATGAAAATTTGTTTGAAATAAGTTCAAATTTAAGTAATTTTTTGAAATTTTAATATTTTAAAGTTTTTAACGAAAATAATAAATACTAATATAATATTTTAAAAATAATTTTTTGAACTAATTTATTATTTAAAATTTATTATTTAAAATTCTTTACAAAATATTCCAACTAAAATATATTACATTATAAATATCATTTCTTAAAAATACTGAAACTAGCATTGCTCTTGAGTACGCTATTTGTGACCGTTGATCAAATTTCATTAAATTTAATATTTTATTTATTTAGACTCACTAAATATATATTGTATATAACTTTGAAATATATTATAAAATCCACAACATTACTATTAAAAAAGGACATAAGATATCAGCAAATCCAAGTCAAAGTAACTTGCAATAACAAGATTAAAGACTCGATTGCGAATTACTAACAGGAAGAATAAGGGTAACGTGTAACTGTCTGTTCTAATGGAAGAAAATTCTAATGAAATGTTTTAAATTATTGTCTATAGAACCATTATTTTATTTGCATGGTGCAAATCAACAACCGATTTGGTGGTAGATAGGTCGGGGTTACATGATATTTTCTAAGCATTATATATAACATAATCTCGCTAAAATGACAATGAGATCTGGAGTTGAGAATTGACGGATGTGTTTGTTTGGGTTGTAATTGAATATAATCTATGTTATTTATGACCGTTTGTTATAGGTAATAGCGGTTAGTTGTTTCAATGATTACAATATCTATAGATGGAATTTTGAAGTGACAACTAATGAGAAAAAATATTTGGTTTTCAATCCACGATTACAGTTTTAATAAATTTAATAAAATATAAAAAATGTTTTTGAGACTTAATAACATAAATTTAATGATGAAAAGATTTTAAAAGTTAAATATAGTATTTAGATTAAAGACCCGATTGCGAATTACTAACCGGAAGAATAAGGGTAATGTAAATTTTTGTTCTAATGGAAGGAAATTCGATGAAATGTTTTAAATTATTATTTGGTGGTAGATAGGTCAGGGTTACATGATATTTTCTAAGCATTGTATATAACATAATCTCGCCAAAATGACCACGAGATCGTAGTCGAAATTGACATGGCATGTGTTTGTTTGGATTGAAATTGAATATAGTCTATGTTATTTAGGACCTTATAGATAGTAGTGTTGTTAATTGTTTCATGATTACAATATCTAGACATGGAATTTTGAAGTGACAACTCATGAGAAAAAACATTCGATTTTCAACCCATGATTATAGTTTTAATAAATTTAATAAACTCTAAAATATGTTTTAGAGACTTAATAACATAAATTTAATGATGAAAAGATTTTAAAAGTTAAATATAGTATTTTATATAAAAGTGTTTTAAATATGATAAACTTTTATAATTAAAACAATATTGTTATCTCACTTCTAATTAAGACTCAACCCACATTATATAACATCCAAGCCTATTAAAAACAATGTGCAACAAAATTGCAGACTAACCTAACATCTCTGCACATTAACATAACATCTCTACCTATTATTTTAATAGGCAATTTCTTAATTCACCTAGTATGTTTCTTACACTATCAAAATTTCAAAATACTCTTAAATATCAAAATATATTTTCGATATGCACTAATTCATTTATTTTTTAAATTTCTTTAAAAATACATTTTCGATTTAAATCAAAAATATACTTTCAATTTTCTATCAATGTTGTGTGGTATACTTCCTAATAGCAATGGAACACTTGTGTCAGAGAGTTATCTTTTAATTAATAATAGTAATTATTCTTCATATATGTAGCATACAATCTGTAATCAAATGATTTAAAACTTGCGATAAATAAATAGAAGATTTAAAACTTGTACCATCCAATCTTTAATCAAATGATTCAACATGATTTAAATAAATATAATACCAACTATACATGTAGTTTACATACCTACTCGGATTTTGCTTCAAATTGAAGAATATACAAACACATAACTAATCTAAATTTATATACATACTTGTACAATATACATGTATACGATGAAAGCAAATTATTAATAAAATGTTTTAACTTATTCAAGTTTAAAACAATTGAATAAATAGTTAAATTTTTATCGTTTATAAAAATATTTGTAAGTTATTTATGTTTCTAAAAATAATTGTAAAAATAAATATTTATCGTATCATCTTAAATTTATTTATTCTATAGTGATAAATATGTGTCTCATAAGTTTTATCTTTTCTCATTAATTTTTATGATTATCATTTATCATTAAATTTTCATGAATACCGTTTAATATTTCTTTTATCATGATTACAATTATAAAGTTAATTTGAAAAAATTCGCTATGTTTTAGTTATTTCATAAGTCTAAAATAATTACTAAATCCCAATTCATTTTATATTGTTTTATTAACCTTTCTTTAAATATTTAAATAATTTTAAAATACATTTTATTTCAAATATGGAATTAACTAATTACAAAATAATTTTTATTCTTATGTTTTTATAATGATAAATTAAATATTTAACTTTGGAATAAAAAATTTATAATTTATAGTAAGAAGTGTATTCATGGTTTTTACCGATACTTTAGTCCTTTAGTTTAATATTTATTAAAAATACGTGATTTTTAAAAATATTTTATAGTCCTATTATATCATATTTACAATTTTTTCAAACCTACAATATAGGACAACAACTCGTCAAATTTCAATTCTAAATGAAAATCTACACTTCATGGTATCTTGAAATACAATATGTAATTGAATATATATCTTTTAACATTAATGATTAAATATTCATTTTTTTACTTATAATTTAACAAATAATTACAAATTAATTAAAGGGTTACATACCTTTTACCCTAGCGGGATTTAGTTTACCCCATTTATTTTTAAAAAATTGTCTTTTCCCTTCACCGTACCCCTAGGTGACCTTTTTAGGTTTTTTAAATCATTATAAAAAATATTATTTTATTTGTTTAAAGTCCAATTTACCTTACATAGCAGCCCATTATTTGTTTACTTAACATACTTAGTTTGAAACAACTTTATAAACACTTCCACCTTTTATTGAGATTTCGATGTGGGACTCTTTAGCAAGTAATGTCCACAATTTTTTCCGACCAAGCAATGTCCACCACACATGTAGCTTGTTTCATGTTCAGTTCTATATTTCTTCCTGCAAGCAATGCCCAAATAATCTATGAGAAGATTCATTAATAGTGAAAATCTCAACGATAAGTTCATAATCATTATGGTTACGATTCTCCAGGGATATTTTTCTTATGTATTAAATTTGATATATTTATTTTGCTTCAGGATGGAACGTATTTTGAGCTTCCCATTAATCTTTTTTTTTTTTCTTAAGTTTTAAATTTGGTTTGCAAAATAATGGAACTTTGAAGCCAATGCAAAATAGTTTTGATCCTAAGTAATGTTTACTTGCCTACAACTAATGGTGTTGAAGCTTCAATCTAGCCATTGGTATGGATTTCAACAATCATCTTTATAGTATCAAGTACCACACTTGATCATCAAAGAGTTATTTCATGAAAATATATGTGTTTGACAGTTGAAAACTCACGCTTTTGTTGAACCATTCATCATAGCAACTAATAGGCATCTTAGTGTGGTTCATCATATTCATGTAGATGTTAGACATGAATAAAATATTGGAACCAAATGAGATAGGTGGAACAAAACATGTGAACTAGAGGTAAGGAACTCCTCTATGTTGCGAAATAAAATATCATATACTTATATGATCTTCAATGTGAGAGATTTAATATACAAGCATTGCCATGGTTTGTTGATCTGTTTAAATTGAAATAAATACCTCCTGAATGAAAGTGTGAATTGTATCTATAACAACGATATGAAAAGTTACGGAGAAAAATAGTACAAAGGAGTTCTAGTGCATTTAATCAAACTTGTTTAATCGGTTGCATCGGTGGGATTATATTATGTAATTGATAATTATTCACTTGCTATCTTTCTCCCATGTTGTCCTGTTCATCACAATGTTTTCTCCCATGTTGTCGTGTACATCACGATAAATTAAGTAATGTAAGATGATTACGTCTTGCAATAATATGAAGGGACAACTAGTACAAGAAGTGGAAAGTTTCAGCCCCATTGTTTGATTTACGCTTGTTTAAAATCTTTATATATCTTTCACTAACTAGGCATTGTATTTGCTACTATGGTAGAGATGAAATACGGAATTGAACATGAAACAAGCTATTCCAGAACACATCTCCTCGCGCTCTTTTTGTGAAGTAAACATAACAAAACAATTGATTGACATGATAAATATAAATATATATATTTAATTTAACAAAATACTATTGTTTCCCAATAATATTTTCACATACTACTTTTCTAAATATATATTTAATTAATTTATAAGTAACATTTTTCCATAAGTACATCGAATCATAAAAATCATTATTCTCAAAATATAATACAGAAATATTAAAAAGAATGGTAATAAAATTACACAATCACATGTATATTTTTCTCAATGTTGAAATTTTTCTATAGTGTACACATGAAGATGACAGGAAATTTATTTAATTAAGAAACACATAAATTATAAATATGAGAGTATCATAACATTAAATAAATAATAATTTATACTCTATCACGATCTCATGGACAGTACAATCACACGTAATATTAAAATTTGAAGTTACAATTGTACAACACCGATTAACTTAAATCTTGAAATTCATGTTTAGAAGTTGAAGATTAAGCCATGCACCAATTTTTAACTAAATAATGATATTTCATTTTTGTTACTGATATGAATGAATGATAATTTATATAAATAGAGCTTTTAAGTTAGGATTTGTGAATTATATTAATATTATTTAAGTCACATTTCAGCCACGGGTGCGTAAATAGGTTTTATGATACAAAGGTTTGTGAGTGTGGTAACAAAGTGAAGATATAAAAAATACAGAGATATAGAAACTTAAATATATTTTTACTCCTATTTTTTGAAATTGGCAACTATCAATAGTGTAATTATATACACATACTTATCAAAATTACGTAACAACTATTTAAGAACTAAAAACATATACGCATATATTAATAAGTAAAACCATTGCTCCACTTTTTATTGAGTAAGAAAAAAATGCAATTGGAGTAAATGAGTGAGAGTTGTTGGACATAGATCAAATTTCGATCTCTCTACACCAATAAGAAATCCTTGATTTGTTCTCAATCTTAATTCATTTCAATCTGTTTTTACACCATTATTCCATGAATTCTTTCTTGTACAAAGAAAGGATTGTAACAATAGGTCCAACACTGCCGCACGGGTTGTCATAGAAAAAAGAGTGGCTGCATTGGACCATTTCGTGACAGAATAAAGGACCAAAATGGAGAAGCATTAGATGAATAAACTGTAATATGCAGTTATAACTATATACCTTAGCTCATCCAATATTATTTTTCCATGGATTTGTTACATCCTAAAATAAACTCCTCACATCCATATTTTTCCATTTCTAATATTATATGATAATGACATGTTACATTATAGACTTTTTAAATTATCAAAATCCTCTATGACTCAATTGTTACATAACAGTTCCAACAAGAAAACTTATCTGTCAAAGAATGCAAATATTACAATATTCAAATAATTAGAAAAACTTTTGTACATGACACCAAACACTAAGATTGGTCTCATAAGTAAATTTACCTGTCAAAGAAACATAAAACAACTCTAGAAAAAAAGTCAAACTTATGCACTTCACATAGACACTAACCTCTTATCTCTTCACATAGACACTGACTCTTCAAGTATGAATTATGGTATCATAAAAAGTATTATCAGAGTTCATGAATTTCAACTCACAGTGTCCAAGGAAACTATGGGTGCTACTCGATTAATCACGAAATGAAGTAATTTCAAGCCGAATATCTGACATTTTGAAACATATAAACTCTTTAATAAAGCTTGGCCGAACTTCTTATTAGCAGATCATTTCTTTGATGGAGATCCAAAACCTTCAATTTGTGATGAACCCGAACAGAGACCTTCCACAATTCCTTGCCGTCGTCTATGTCACAGATTTTCGCCACAGGTCTGGCCATAATGCCAACTTTGTTGTGTCAGGCAGCGAAAAATTGGACAATTGAGATAGCAGGAGAAGCCAGAATGCGAGAGATGCATGGTTTGGGAGGGTTATAAATATTACATCCATGATTGAGAGTTGAGCGGTTGAAGAAAAACATTCACGGCCTTCTGTAACCGATTAATAGAAGGGATAGTGGAAGGGTAGAAATTGCAACAGCCATGCACTCCTAATTGTTTCTTGTAACTCCTATCAAAATTAAGGAGTGATCATTGTAGATGATGTGGCACAATTTTAAAAGAATTCTCAATTCCTAGGATCCCAAATGGCAATAGATAAATTATTGGGTGAAAAAATGTTGAGTTTTCTTATATGATAGATAAGTGTTTGACCAAATTTATTAAGGATAGTTAAGTAAAAGTGTGAAGCTTTTGTTATTTTTCAATATAGTTTAAAACTTTTATATATTAATTTAAAATAATTTAATTTAATTCAAGTACTAAAACTTTAAATCATAAAATGCAGTCTAAGTTTTTGAATTTTCAAAAAAATATAAATAGACTTATTTAATTATATAAATTTTTATTAACAAAATTACTTTTCATGGATCCAATTATCCAAACAGCTCATCACACGATTATTGGATTGCTTCTAAGTTTGATGTGAAAAATAGTACTAGTTTTAAAATAACTCAAACTAATACAATTTGATTGGGTGGATAATAGATTTGACCAAAACTAATTTGACTCAATTCATGAACTTCCTATTTACTAGTTTGAAAAATAAACTAATAATCAATCTCCCTTTTAAAGAGGAATCTAAGTAGTTAATTTTATTTTATGGCATAGATCGTTTGATCAAATTCCATTAAATTTAATATATTTTTTTATTTAAACTAACAAACTATATATTGTAACATAATTTTGAAATATATTATAAAATCAAAATAAGATAGTATTTTTTATTTATTTATTTATGAATTCTTTCTATTTTTTATCATTAACTATTTTATTTATATTTTCCTTAATATTTTTAATTGGATTTAGGGCACGTGTTTTATCTTTTAAAAAAAATATTTTAAAAATACTTTACAAAGTATTACAAGTTATTCAATTTTGTTTTTTAATAAATAATTGACTAAAATAAAGTAATATCACTTTTGTTTAAAAGATATATCTCAAATATAATTATTATGAAAATTTGTTTGAAATAAGTTCAAATTTAAGTAATTTTTTGAAATTTTAATATTTTAAAGTTTTTAACGAAAATAATAAATACTAATATAATATTTTAAAAATAATTTTTTGAACTAATTTATTATTTAAAATTTATTATTTAAAATTCTTTACAAAATATTCCAACTAAAATATATTACATTATAAATATCATTTCTTAAAAATACTGAAACTAGCATTGCTCTTGAGTACGCTATTTGTGACCGTTGATCAAATTTCATTAAATTTAATATTTTATTTATTTAGACTCACTAAATATATATTGTATATAACTTTGAAATATATTATAAAATCCACAACATTACTATTAAAAAAGGACATAAGATATCAGCAAATCCAAGTCAAAGTAACTTGCAATAACAAGATTAAAGACTCGATTGCGAATTACTAACAGGAAGAATAAGGGTAGCGATGTAGCTATGCATTCTAATGGAAGAAAATTCTAATGAAATGTTTTAAATTATTGTCTATAGAACCATTATTTTATTTGCATGGTGCAAATCAACAACCGTATTTGGTGGTAGATAGGTCGGGGTTACATGATATTTTCTAAGCATTATATATAACATAATCTCGCTAAAATGACAATGAGATCAGGTTGAGAATTGACGGATGTGTTTGTTTGGGTTGTAATTGAATATAATCTATGTTATTTATGACCGTTTGTTATAGGTAATAAGCGGTGTTAGTTGTTTCAATGATTACAATATCTATAGATGGAATTTTGAAGTGACAACTAATGAGAAAAATATTTGGTTTTCAATCCACGATTACTGTTTTAATAAATTTAATAAAATATAAAAATGTTTTGAGACTTAATAACATAAATTTAATGATGAAAAGATTTTAAAAGTTAAATATAGTATTTAGATTAAAGACCGATTAATTACTAACCGGAAGAATAAGGGTAATGTGTAGCTTTTTGTTCTAATGGAAGGAAATTCGATGAAATGTTTTAAATTATTATTTGGTGGTAGATAGGTCAGGGTTACATGATATTTTCTAAGCATTGTATATAACATAATCTCGCCAAAATGACCACGAGATCGTAGTCGAAATTGACATGGCATGTGTTTGTTTGGTTGAAATTGAATATAGTCTATGTTATTTAGGACCTTATAGATAGTAGTGTTGTTAATTGTTTCAGATTACAATATCTAGACATGGAATTTTGAAGTGACAACTCATGAGAAAAAAACATTCGATTTTCAACCCATGATTATAGTTTTAATAAATTTAATAAACTCTAAAATATGTTTTAGAGACTTAATAACATAAATTTAATGATGAAAAGATTTTAAAAGTTAAATATAGTATTTTATATAAAAGTGTTTTAAATATGATAAACTTTTATAATTAAAACAATATTGTTATCTCACTTCTAATTAAGACTCAACCCACATTATATAACATCCAAGCCTATTAAAAAACAATGTGCAACAAAATTGCAGACTAACCTAACATCTCTGCACACATTAACATAACATCTCTACCTATTATTTTAATAGGCAATTTCTTAATTCACCTAGTATGTTTCTTACACTATCAAAATTTCAAAAATACTCTTAAATATCAAAAATATATTTTCGATATGCACTAATTCATTTATTTTTTAAATTTCTTTAAAAATACATTTTCGATTTAAATCAAAAATATACTTTCAATTTTCTATCAATGTTGTGTGGTATACTTCCTAATAGCAATGGAACACTTGTGTCAGAGAGTTATCTTTTAATTAATAATAGTAATTATTCTTCATATATGTAGCATACAATCTTAATCAAATGATTTAAAACTTACGATAAATAAATAGAAGATTTAAAACTTGTACCATCAATCTTTAATCAAATGATTCAACATGATTTAAATAAATATAATACCAACTATACATGTAGTTTACATACCTACTCGGATTTTGCTTCAAATTGAAGAATATACAAACACATAACTAATCTAAATTTATATACATACTTGTACAATATACATGTATACGATGAAAGCAAATTATTAATAAAATGTTTTTAACTTATTCAAGTTTAAAACAATTGAATAAATAGTTAAATTTTTATCGTTTATAAAAATATTTGTAAGTTATTTATGTTTCTAAAAATAATTGTAAAAATAAATATTTATCGTATCATCTTAAATTTATTTATTCTATAGTGATAAATATGTGTCTCATAAGTTTTTATCTTTTCTCATTAATTTTTTATGATTATCATTTATCATTAAATTTTCATGAATACCGTTTAATATTTCTTTTATCATGATTACAATTATAAAGTTAATTTGAAAAAATTCTATGTTTTAGTTATTTCATAAGTCTAAAATAATTACTAAATCCCAATTCATTTTATATTGTTTTATTAACCTTTCTTTAAATATTTAAATAATTTTAAAATACATTTTATTTCAAATATGGAATTAACTAATTACAAAATAATTTTTATTCTTATGTTTTTATAATGATAAATTAAATATTTAACTTTGGAATAAAAAATTTATAATTTATAGTAAGAAGTGTATTCATGGTTTTTACCGATACTTTAGTCCTTTAGTTTAATATTTATTAAAAATACGTGATTTTTAAAAATATTTTATAGTCCTTATTATATCATATTTACAATTTTTTCAAACCTACAATATAGGACAACAACTCGTCAAATTTCAATTCTAAATGAAAATCTACACTTCATGGTATCTTGAAATACAATATGTAATTGAATATATATCTTTTAACATTAATGATTAAATATTCATTTTTTTACTTATAATTTAACAAATAATTACAAATTAATTAAAGGGTTACATACCTTTTACCCTAGCGGGATTTAGTTTACCCCATTTATTTTTAAAAAATTGTCTTTTCCCTTCACCGTACCCCTAGGTGACCTTTTTAGGTTTTTTAAATCATTATAAAAAATATTATTTTATTTGTTTAAAGTCCAATTTACCTTACATAGCAGCCCATTATTTGTTTACTTAACATACTTAGTTTGAAACAACTTTATAAACACTTCCACCTTTTATTGAGATTTCGATGTGGGACTCTTTAGCAAGTAATGTCCACAATTTTTTCGACCAAGCAATGTCCACCACACATGTAGCTTGTTTCATGTTCGTTCTATATTTCTTCCCAAGCAATGCCCAAATAATCTATGAGAAGATTCATTAATAGTGAAAATCTCAACGATAAGTTCATAATCATTATGGTTACGATTCTCCGAGGATATTTTTCTTATGTATTAAATTTGATATATTTATTTTGCTTGAGGATGGAACTATTTTGAGCTTCCCATTAATCTTTCTTTTTTTCTTGCTTAAGTTTTAAATTTGGTTTGCAAAATAATGGAACTTTGAAGCCAATGCAAAATAGTTTTGATCCTGTAAGTAATGTTTACTTGCCTACAACTAATGGTGTTGAAGCTTCAATCTAGCCATTGGTATGGATTTCAACAATCATCTTTATAGTATCAAGTACCACACTTGATCATCAAAGAGTTATTTCATGAAAATATATGTGTTTGACGGTTGAAAACTCACGCTTTTGTTGAACCATTCATCATAGCAACTAATAGGCATCTTAGTGTGGTTCATCATATTCATGTAGATGTTAGACATGAATAAAATATTGGAACCAAATGAGATAGGTGGAACAAAACATGTGAACTAGAGGTAAGGGAACTCCTCTATGTTGCAGAATAAAATATCATATACTTATATGATCTTCAATGTGAGAGATTTAATATACAAGCATTGCCATGGTTTGTTGATCTTTTTAAATTGAAATAAATACCTCCTACGAATGAAAGTGTGAATTGTATCTATAACAACATGAAAAGTTACGGAGAAAAATAGTACAAAGGAGTTCTAGTGCATTTAATCAAACTTGTTTAATCGGTTGCATGCATGGGATTATATTATGTAATTGATAATTATTCACTTGCTATCTTTCTCCCATGTTGTCTGTTCATCACAATGTTTTCTCCCATGTTGTCGTGTACATCACGATAAATTAAGTAATGTAAGATGATTACGTCTTGCAATAATATGAAGGGACAACTAGTACAAGAAGTGGAAAGTTTCAGCCCCACATTGTTTGATTTACGCTTGTTTAAAATCTTTATATATCTTTCACTAACTAGGCATTGTATTTGCTACTATGGTAGAGAGATGAAATACGGAATTGAACATGAAACAAGCTATTCCAGAACACATCTCCTCGCGCTCTTTTTGTGAAGTAAACATAACAAAACAATTGATTGACATGATAAATATAAATATATATATTTAATTTAACAAAATACTATTGTTTCCCAATAATATTTTCACATACTACTTTTCTAAATATATATTTAATTAATTTATAAGTAACGCATTTTTCCATAAGTACATCGAATCATAAAAATCATTATTCTCAAAATATAATACAGAAATATTAAAAAGAATGGTAATAAAATTACACAATCACATGTATATTTTTCTCAATGTTGAAATTTTTCTATAGTGTACACATGAAGATGACAGGAAATTTATTTAATTAAGAAACACATAAATTATAAATATGAGAGTATCATAACATTAAATAAATAATAATTTATACTCTATCACAGTCTCATGGACAGTACAATCACACGTAATATTAAAATTTGAAGTTACAATTGTACAACACCGATTAACTTAAATCTTGAAATTCATGTTTAGAAGTTGAAGATTAAGCCATGCACCAATTTTTAACTAAATAATGATATTTCATTTTATTCTTGATATGAATGAATGATAATTTATATAAATAGAGCTTTTAAGTTAGGATTTGTGAATTATATTAATATTATTTAAGTCACATTTCAGCCACGGGTGCGTAAATAGGTTTTATGATACAAAGGTTTGTGAGTGTGGTAACAAAGTGAAGATATAAAAATACGAGATATAGAAACTTAAATATATTTTACTCCTATTTTTGAAATTGGCAACTATCAATAGTGTAATTATATACACATACTTATCAAAATTACAACAACTATTTAAGAACTAAAAACATATACGCATATATTAATAAGTAAAACCATTGCTCCACTTTTTATTGAGTAAGAAAAAAATGCAATTGGAGTAAATGAGTGAGAGTTGTTGGACATAGATCAAATTTCGATCTCTCTACACCAATAAGAAATCCTTGATTTGTTCTCAATCTTAATTCATTTCAATCTTTTTACACCATTATTCCATGAATTCTTTCTTGTACAAAGAAAGGATTGTAACAATAGGTCCAACAACGCCGCACGGGTTGTCATAGAAAAAGAGTGGCTGCATTGGACCATTTAAATAAAGGACCAAAATGGAGAAGCATTAGATGAATAAACTGTAATATGCGTTATAACTATATACCTTAGCTCATCCAATATTATTTTTCCATGGATTTGTTACATCCTAAAATAAACTCCTCACATCCATATTTTTCCATTTCTAATATTATATGATAATGACATGTTACATTATAGACTTTTTAAATTATCAAAATCCTCTATGACTCAATTGTTACATAAGTTCCAACAAGAAAACTTATCATCAAAGAATGCAAATATTACAATATTCAAATAATTAGAAAACTTTTGTACATGACACCAAACACTAAGATTGGTCTCATAAGTAAATTTACATCAAAGAAACATAAAACAACTCTAGAAAAAAAGTCAAACTTATGCACTTCACATAGACACTAACCTCTTATCTCTTCACATAGACACTGACTCTTCAAGTATGAATTATGGTATCATAAAAAGTATTATCAGAGTTCATGAATTTCAACTCACAGTGTCCAAGGAAACTATGGGTGCTACTCGATTAATCACGAAATGAAGTAATTTCAAGCCGAATATCTGACATTTTGAAACATATAAACTCTTTAATAAAGCTTGGCCGAACTTCTTATTAGCAGATCATTTCTTTGATGGAGATCCAAAACCTTCAATTTGTGATGAACCCGAACAGAGACCTTCCACAATTCCTTGCCGTCGTCTATGTCACAGATTTTCGCCACAGGTCTGGCCATAATGCCAACTTTGTTGTGTCAGGCAGCGAAAAATTGGACAATTGAGATAGCAGGAGAAGCCAGAATGCGAGAGATGCATGGTTTGGGAGGGTTATAAATATTACATCCATGATTGAGAGTTGAGCGGTTGAAGAAAAACATTCACGGCCTTCTGTAACCGATTAATAGAAGGGATAGTGGAAGGGTAGAAATTGCAACAGCCATGCACTCCTAATTGTTTCTTGTAACTCCTATCAAAATTAAGGAGTGATCATTGTAGATGATGTGGCACAATTTTAAAAGAATTCTCAATTCCTAGGATCCCAAATGGCAATAGATAAATTATTGGGTGAAAAAATGTTGAGTTTTCTTATATGATAGATAAGTGTTTGACCAAATTTATTAAGGATAGTTAAGTAAAAGTGTGAAGCTTTTGTTATTTTTCAATATAGTTTAAAACTTTTATATATTAATTTAAAATAATTTAATTTAATTCAAGTACTAAAACTTTAAATCATAAAATGCAGTCTAAGTTTTTGAATTTTCAAAAAAATATAAATAGACTTATTTAATTATATAAATTTTATTAACAAAATTACTTTTCATGGATCCAATTATCCAAACACTCATCACACGATTATTGGATTGCTTCTAAGTTTGATGTGAAAAATAGTACTAGTTTTAAAATAACTCAAACTAATACAATTTGATTGGGTGGATAATAGATTTGACCAAAACTAATTTGACTCAATTCATGAACTTCCTATTTACTAGTTTGAAAAAATAAACTAATAATCAATCTCCCTTTTAAAGAGGAATCTAAGTAGTTAATTTTATTTTATGGCATAGATCGTTTGATCAAATTCCATTAAATTTAATATATTTTTATTTAAACTAACAAACTATATATTGTAACATAATTTTGAAATATATTATAAAATCAAAATAAGATAGTATTTTTTATTTATTTATTTATGAATTCTTTCTATTTTTTATCATTAACTATTTTATTTATATTTTCCTTAATATTTTTAATTGGATTTAGGGCACGTGTTTTATCTTTTAAAAAAAATATTTTAAAAATACTTTACAAAGTATTACAAGTTATTCAATTTTGTTTTTTAATAAATAATTGACTAAAATAAAGTAATATCACTTTTGTTTAAAAGATATATCTCAAATATAATTATTATGAAAATTTGTTTGAAATAAGTTCAAATTTAAGTAATTTTTTGAAATTTTAATATTTTAAAGTTTTAACGAAAATAATAAATACTAATATAATATTTTAAAAATAATTTTTTGAACTAATTTATTATTTAAAATTTATTATTTAAAATTCTTTACAAAATATTCCAACTAAAATATATTACATTATAAATATCATTTCTTAAAAATACTGAAACTAGCATTGCTCTTGAGTACGCTATTTGTGACCGTTGATCAAATTTCATTAAATTTAATATTTTATTTATTTAGACTCACTAAATATATATTGTATATAACTTTGAAATATATTATAAAATCCACAACATTACTATTAAAAAAGGACATAAGATATCAGCAAATCCAAGTCAAAGTAACTTGCAATAACAAGATTAAAGACTCGATTGCGAATTACTAACAGGAAGAATAAGGGTAACGTGTAACTGTCTGTTCTAATGGAAGAAAATTCTAATGAAATGTTTTAAATTATTGTCTATAGAACCATTATTTTATTTGCATGGTGCGCAAATCAACAACCGTATTTGGTGGTAGATAGGTCGGGGTTACATGATATTTTCTAAGCATTATATATAACATAATCTCGCTAAAATGACAATGAGATGAGGTTGAGAATTGTGGATGTGTTTGTTTGGGTTGTAATTGAATATAATCTATGTTATTTATGACCGTTTGTTATAGGTAATAAGCGGTGTTAGTTGTTTCAATGATTACAATATCTATAGATGGAATTTTGAAGTGACAACTAATGAGAAAAAATATTTGGTTTTCAATCCACGATTACAGTTTTAATAAATTTAATAAAATATAAAAAATGTTTTTGAGACTTAATAACATAAATTTAATGATGAAAAGATTTTAAAAGTTAAATATAGTATTTAGATTAAAGACCCGATTCGAATTACTAAGGAAGAATAAGGGTAATGTGTATTTGTTCTAATGGAAGGAAATTCGATGAAATGTTTTAAATTATTATTTGGTGGTAGATAGGTCAGGGTTACATGATATTTTCTAAGCATTGTATATAACATAATCTCGCAAAATGACCACGAGATCGTAGTCGAGAATTGACATGGCATGTGTTTGTTTGGGTTGAAATTGAATATAGTCTATGTTATTTAGGACCTTATAGATAGTAGTGTTGTTAATTGTTTCATGATTACAATATCTAGACATGGAATTTTGAAGTGACAACTCATGAGAAAAAAACATTCGATTTTCAACCCATGATTATAGTTTTAATAAATTTAATAAACTCTAAAATATGTTTTAGAGACTTAATAACATAAATTTAATGATGAAAAGATTTTAAAAGTTAAATATAGTATTTTATATAAAAGTGTTTTAAATATGATAAACTTTTATAATTAAAACAATATTGTTATCTCACTTCTAATTAAGACTCAACCCACATTATATAACATCCAAGCCTATTAAAAAACAATGTGCAACAAAATTGCATGACTAACCTAACATCTCTGCACACATTAACATAACATCTCTACCTATTATTTTAATAGGCAATTTCTTAATTCACCTAGTATGTTTCTTACACTATCAAAATTTCAAAAATACTCTTAAATATCAAAAATATATTTTCGATATGCACTAATTCATTTATTTTTTAAATTTCTTTAAAAATACATTTTCGATTTAAATCAAAAATATACTTTCAATTTTCTATCAATGTTGTGTGGTATACTTCCTAATAGCAATGGAACACTTGTGTCAGAGAGTTATCTTTTAATTAATAATAGTAATTATTCTTCATATATGTAGCATACAATCTTAATCAAATGATTTAAAACTTACGATAAATAAATAGAAGATTTAAAACTTGTACCATCAATCTTTAATCAAATGATTCAACATGATTTAAATAAATATAATACCAACTATACATGTAGTTTACATACCTACTCGGATTTTGCTTCAAATTGAAGAATATACAAACACATAACTAATCTAAATTTATATACATACTTGTACAATATACATGTATACGATGAAAGCAAATTATTAATAAAATGTTTTTAACTTATTCAAGTTTAAAACAATTGAATAAATAGTTAAATTTTTATCGTTTATAAAAATATTTGTAAGTTATTTATGTTTCTAAAAATAATTGTAAAATAAATATTTATCGTATCATCTTAAATTTATTTATTCTATAGTGATAAATATGTGTCTCATAAGTTTTATCTTTTCTCATTAATTTTTATGATTATCATTTATCATTAAATTTTCATGAATACCGTTTAATATTTCTTTTATCATGATTACAATTATAAAGTTAATTTGAAAAAATTCGCTATGTTTTAGTTATTTCATAAGTCTAAAATAATTACTAAATCCCAATTCATTTTATATTGTTTTATTAACCTTTCTTTAAATATTTAAATAATTTTAAAATACATTTTATTTCAAATATGGAATTAACTAATTACAAAATAATTTTTATTCTTATGTTTTTATAATGATAAATTAAATATTTAACTTTGGAATAAAAATTTATAATTTATAGTAAGAAGTGTATTCATGGTTTTACCGATACTTTAGTCCTTTAGTTTAATATTTATTAAAAATACGTGATTTTTAAAATATTTTATAGTCCTTATTATATCATATTTACAATTTTTCAAACCTACAATATAGGACAACAACTCGTCAAATTTCAATTCTAAATGAAAATCTACACTTCATGGTATCTTGAAATACAATATGTAATTGAATATATATCTTTTAACATTAATGATTAAATATTCATTTTTTACTTATAATTTAACAAATAATTACAAATTAATTAAAGGGTTACATACCTTTTACCTAGCGGGATTTAGTTTACCCATTTTTTAAAAAATTGTCTTTTCCTTCACCGTACCCCTAGGTGACCTTTTTAGGTTTTTAAATCATTATAAAAATATTATTTTATTTGTTTAAAGTCCAATTTACCTTACATAGCAGCCCATTATTTGTTTACTTAACATACTTAGTTTGAAACAACTTTATAAACACTTCCACCTTTTATTGAGATTTCGATGTGGGACTCTTTAGCAAGTAATGTCCACAATTTTTTCCGACCAAGCAATGTCCACCACACATGTAGCTTGTTTCATGTTCATTCTATATTTCTTCCTGCAAGCAATGCCCAAATAATCTATGAGAAGATTCATTAATAGTGAAAATCTCAACGATAAGTTCATAATCATTATGGTTACGATTCTCCAGGATATTTTTCTTATGTATTAAATTTGATATATTTATTTTGCTTCAGGATGGAACTATTTTGAGCTTCCCATTAATCTTTCTTTTTTTTCTTGCTTAAGTTTTAAATTTGGTTTGCAAAATAATGGAACTTTGAAGCCAATGCAAAATAGTTTTGATCCTGTAAGTAATGTTTACTTGCCTACAACTAATGGTGTTGAAGCTTCAATCTAGCCATTGGTATGGATTTCAACAATCATCTTTATAGTATCAAGTACCACAATTGATCTGTCAAAGAGTTATTTCATGAAAATATATGTGTTTGACAGGTTGAAAACTCACGCTTTTGTTGAACCATTCATCATAGCAACTAATAGGCATCTTAGTGTGGTTCATCATATTCATGTAGATGTTAGACATGAATAAAATATTGGAACCAAATGAGATAGGTGGAACAAAACATGTGAACTAGAGGTAAGGGAACTCCTCTATGTTGCAGAATAAAATATCATATACTTATATGATCTTCAATGTGAGAGATTTAATATACAAGCATTGCCATGGTTTGTTGATGCTGTTTAAATTGAAATAAATACCTCCTACAGAATGAAAGTGTGAATTGTATCTATAACAACAGTATGAAAAGTTCTGGAGAAAAAATAGTACAAAGGAGTTCTAGTGCATTTAATCAAACTTGTTTAATCGGTTGCATCGGGTGGGATTATATTATGTAATTGATAATTATTCACTTGCTATCTTTCTCCCATGTTGTCCTGTTCATCACAATGTTTTCTCCCATGTTGTCGTGTACATCACAGTAAATTAAGTAATGTAAGATGATTACGTCTTGCAATAATATGAAGGGACAACTAGTACAAGAAGTGGAAAGTTTCAGCCCCACATTGTTTGATTTACGCTTGTTTAAAATCTTTATATATCTTTCACTAACTAGGCATTGTATTTGCTACTATGGTAGAGAGATGAAATACGGAATTGAACATGAAACAAGCTATTCCAGAACACATCTCCTCGCGCTCTTTTTGTGAAGTAAACATAACAAAACAATTGATTGACATGATAAATATAAATATATATATATTTAATTTAACAAAATACTATTGTTTCCCAATAATATTTTCACATACTACTTTTCTAAATATATATTTAATTAATTTATAAGTAACGCATTTTTCCATAAGTACATCGAATCATAAAAATCATTATTCTCAAAATATAATACAGAAATATTAAAAAGAATGGTAATAAAATTACACAATCACATGTATATTTTTCTCAATGTTGAAATTTTTCTATAGTGTACACATGAAGATGACAGGAAATTTATTTAATTAAGAAACACATAAATTATAAATATGAGAGTATCATAACATTAAATAAATAATAATTTATACTCTATCACAGTCTCATGGACAGTACAATCACACGTAATATTAAAATTTGAAGTTACAATTGTACAACACCGATTAACTTAAATCTTGAAATTCATGTTTAGAAGTTGAAGATTAAGCCATGCACCAATTTTTAACTAAATAATGATATTTCATTTTTGTTACTGATATGAATGAATGATAATTTATATAAATAGAGCTTTTAAGTTAGGATTTGTGAATTATATTAATATTATTTAAGTCACATTTCAGCCACGGGTGCGTAAATAGGTTTTATGATACAAAGGTTTGTGAGTGTGGTAACAAAGTGAAGATATAAAAAATACAGAGATATAGAAACTTAAATATATTTTTACTCCTATTTTTTGAAATTGGCAACTATCAATAGTGTAATTATATACACATACTTATCAAAATTACGTAACAACTATTTAAGAACTAAAAACATATACGCATATATTAATAAGTAAAACCATTGCTCCACTTTTTATTGAGTAAGAAAAAAATGCAATTGGAGTAAATGAGTGAGAGTTGTTGGACATAGATCAAATTTCGATCTCTCTACACCAATAAGAAATCCTTGATTTGTTCTCAATCTTAATTCATTTCAATCTGTTTTTACACCATTATTCCATGAATTCTTTCTTGTACAAAGAAAGGATTGTAACAATAGGTCCAACACTGCCGCACGGGTTGTCATAGAAAAAAGAGTGGCTGCATTGGACCATTTCGTGACAGAATAAAGGACCAAAATGGAGAAGCATTAGATGAATAAACTGTAATATGCAGTTATAACTATATACCTTAGCTCATCCAATATTATTTTTCCATGGATTTGTTACATCCTAAAATAAACTCCTCACATCCATATTTTTCCATTTCTAATATTATATGATAATGACATGTTACATTATAGACTTTTTAAATTATCAAAATCCTCTATGACTCAATTGTTACATAACAGTTCCAACAAGAAAACTTATCTGTCAAAGAATGCAAATATTACAATATTCAAATAATTAGAAAAACTTTTGTACATGACACCAAACACTAAGATTGGTCTCATAAGTAAATTTACCTGTCAAAGAAACATAAAACAACTCTAGAAAAAAAGTCAAACTTATGCACTTCACATAGACACTAACCTCTTATCTCTTCACATAGACACTGACTCTTCAAGTATGAATTATGGTATCATAAAAAGTATTATCAGAGTTCATGAATTTCAACTCACAGTGTCCAAGGAAACTATGGGTGCTACTCGATTAATCACGAAATGAAGTAATTTCAAGCCGAATATCTGACATTTTGAAACATATAAACTCTTTAATAAAGCTTGGCCGAACTTCTTATTAGCAGATCATTTCTTTGATGGAGATCCAAAACCTTCAATTTGTGATGAACCCGAACAGAGACCTTCCACAATTCCTTGCCGTCGTCTATGTCACAGATTTTCGCCACAGGTCTGGCCATAATGCCAACTTTGTTGTGTCAGGCAGCGAAAAATTGGACAATTGAGATAGCAGGAGAAGCCAGAATGCGAGAGATGCATGGTTTGGGAGGGTTATAAATATTACATCCATGATTGAGAGTTGAGCGGTTGAAGAAAAACATTCACGGCCTTCTGTAACCGATTAATAGAAGGGATAGTGGAAGGGTAGAAATTGCAACAGCCATGCACTCCTAATTGTTTCTTGTAACTCCTATCAAAATTAAGGAGTGATCATTGTAGATGATGTGGCACAATTTTAAAAGAATTCTCAATTCCTAGGATCCCAAATGGCAATAGATAAATTATTGGGTGAAAAAATGTTGAGTTTTCTTATATGATAGATAAGTGTTTGACCAAATTTATTAAGGATAGTTAAGTAAAAGTGTGAAGCTTTTGTTATTTTTCAATATAGTTTAAAACTTTTATATATTAATTTAAAATAATTTAATTTAATTCAAGTACTAAAACTTTAAATCATAAAATGCAGTCTAAGTTTTTGAATTTTCAAAAAAATATAAATAGACTTATTTAATTATATAAATTTTATTAACAAAATTACTTTTCATGGATCCAATTATCCAAACAGCTCATCACACGATTATTGGATTGCTTCTAAGTTTGATGTGAAAAATAGTACTAGTTTTAAAATAACTCAAACTAATACAATTTGATTGGGTGGATAATAGATTTGACCAAAACTAATTTGACTCAATTCATGAACTTCCTATTTACTAGTTTGAAAAAATAAACTAATAATCAATCTCCCTTTTAAAGAGGAATCTAAGTAGTTAATTTTATTTTATGGCATAGATCGTTTGATCAAATTCCATTAAATTTAATATATTTTTTTATTTAAACTAACAAACTATATATTGTAACATAATTTTGAAATATATTATAAAATCAAAATAAGATAGTATTTTTTATTTATTTATGAATTCTTTCTATTTTTTATCATTAACTATTTTATTTATATTTTCCTTAATATTTTTAATTGGATTTAGGGCACGTGTTTTATCTTTTAAAAAAAATATTTTAAAAATACTTTACAAAGTATTACAAGTTATTCAATTTTGTTTTTTAATAAATAATTGACTAAAATAAAGTAATATCACTTTTGTTTAAAAGATATATCTCAAATATAATTATTATGAAAATTTGTTTGAAATAAGTTCAAATTTAAGTAATTTTTTGAAATTTTAATATTTTAAAGTTTTTAACGAAAATAATAAATACTAATATAATATTTTAAAAATAATTTTTTGAACTAATTTATTATTTAAAATTATTTACAAAATATTCCAACTAAAATATATTACATTATAAATATCATTTCTTAAAAATACTGAAACTAGCATTGCTCTTGAGTACGCTATTTGTGACCGTTGATCAAATTTCATTAAATTTAATATTTTATTTATTTAGACTCACTAAATATATATTGTATATAACTTTGAAATATATTATAAAATCCACAACATTACTATTAAAAAAGGACATAAGATATCAGCAAATCCAAGTCAAAGTAACTTGCAATAACAAGATTAAAGACTCGATTGCGAATTACTAACAGGAAGAATAAGGGTAACGATGTAGCTATCATTCTAATGGAAGAAAATTCTAATGAAATGTTTTAAATTATTGTCTATAGAACCATTATTTTATTTGCATGGTGCTCAAATCAACAACCGTATTTGGTGGTAGATAGGTCGGGGTTACATGATATTTTCTAAGCATTATATATAACATAATCTCGCTAAAATGACAATGAGATCTGGAGTTGAGAATTGACGGATGTGTTTGTTTGGGTTGTAATTGAATATAATCTATGTTATTTATGACCGTTTGTTATAGGTAATAGCGGTGTTAGTTGTTTCAATGATTACAATATCTATAGATGGAATTTTGAAGTGACAACTAATGAGAAAAAATATTTGGTTTTCAATCCACGATTTTAATAAATTTAATAAAATATAAAAAATGTTTTTGAGACTTAATAACATAAATTTAATGATGAAAAGATTTTAAAAGTTAAATATAGTATTTAGATTAAAGACCCGATTGCGAATTACTAACCGGAAGAATAAGGGTAATGTGTAACTGTTTGTTCTAATGGAAGGAAATTCGATGAAATGTTTTAAATTATTATTTGGTGGTAGATAGGTCGGGGTTACATGATATTTTCTAAGCATTGTATATAACATAATCTCGCCAAAATGACCACGAGATCGTAGTCGAAATTGACATGGCATGTGTTTGTTTGGGTTGAAATTGAATATAGTCTATGTTATTTAGGACCTTATAGATAGTAGTGTTGTTAATTGTTTCGATTACAATATCTAGACATGGAATTTTGAAGTGACAACTCATGAGAAAAAACATTCGATTTTCAACCCATGATTATAGTTTTAATAAATTTAATAAACTCTAAAATATGTTTTAGAGACTTAATAACATAAATTTAATGATGAAAAGATTTTAAAAGTTAAATATAGTATTTTATATAAAAGTGTTTTAAATATGATAAACTTTTATAATTAAAACAATATTGTTATCTCACTTCTAATTAAGACTCAACCCACATTATATAACATCCAAGCCTATTAAAAAACAATGTGCAACAAAATTGCATGACTAACCTAACATCTCTGCACATTAACATAACATCTCTACCTATTATTTTAATAGGCAATTTCTTAATTCACCTAGTATGTTTCTTACACTATCAAAATTTCAAAAATACTCTTAAATATCAAAAATATATTTTCGATATGCACTAATTCATTTATTTTTTAAATTTCTTTAAAAATACATTTTCGATTTAAATCAAAAATATACTTTCAATTTTCTATCAATGTTGTGTGGTATACTTCCTAATAGCAATGGAACACTTGTGTCAGAGAGTTATCTTTTAATTAATAATAGTAATTATTCTTCATATATGTAGCATACAATCTAATCAAATGATTTAAAACTTACGATAAATAAATAGAAGATTTAAAACTTGTACCATCCAATCTTTAATCAAATGATTCAACATGATTTAAATAAATATAATACCAACTATACATGTAGTTTACATACCTACTCGGATTTTGCTTCAAATTGAAGAATATACAAACACATAACTAATCTAAATTTATATACATACTTGTACAATATACATGTATATGATGAAAGCAAATTATTAATAAAATGTTTTTAACTTATTCAAGTTTAAAACAATTGAATAAATAGTTAAATTTTTATCGTTTATAAAAATATTTGTAAGTTATTTATGTTTCTAAAAATAATTGTAAAATAAATATTTATCGTATCATCTTAAATTTATTTATTCTATAGTGATAAATATGTGTCTCATAAGTTTTTATCTTTTCTCATTAATTTTTTATGATTATCATTTATCATTAAATTTTCATGAATACCGTTTAATATTTCTTTTATCATGATTACAATTATAAAGTTAATTTGAAAAAATTCTGCTATGTTTTAGTTATTTCATAAGTCTAAAATAATTACTAAATCCCAATTCATTTTATATTGTTTTATTAACCTTTCTTTAAATATTTAAATAATTTTAAAATACATTTTATTTCAAATATGGAATTAACTAATTACAAAATAATTTTTATTCTTATGTTTTATAATGATAAATTAAATATTTAACTTTGGAATAAAAATTTATAATTTATAGTAAAGTGTATTCATGGTTTTACCGATACTTTAGTCCTTTAGTTTAATATTTATTAAAAATCGTTGATTTTTAAAAATATTTTATAGTCCTATTATATCATATTTACAATTTTTCAAACCTACAATATAGGACAACAACTCGTAAATTTCAATTCTAAATGAAAATCTACACTTCATGGTATCTTGAAATACAATATGTAATTGAATATATATCTTTTAACATTAATGATTAAATATTCATTTTTTATATAATTTAACAAATAATTACAAATTATTAAATTTACCTTTTTACTAAGCGGGATTTAGTTTACCCCATTTTTTTAAAAAAATTGTCTTCCCCTTAAGAAAAAATTCCACTTCACCCGTACCCCTAGGTGACCTTATTTGATTTTAATCAATAAAAAAAATATTGTTTTATTATATTTGAGAAAGTCAAATTTATGTAGATTCATTAATTTGTTTTATAAACATACTTAGTATTGAAACAATTCTTATATAATAGACACTAACCTCTTATCTCTTCACATAGATAATCGACTTCAAGTATGAATTATATCATAAAAGTATTATCGTAGTTCATGAATTTCAA